>OX344809.1:16354970-16780970 GCA_947034925.1 Eudemis profundana | reverse complement strand
TCGCCGATAAAGAAAAGCTGAAAGAACTCTACAAAATAACAAATAGAGAAATCAGGAAATGTTACGATACCCATAGAATGAACACCATACAAAGACATCTAGATAAATCTAGATCCACAAAAAAAGCTTATAAAGAATTAAATAGATCAAAAAAAATGGATTCCATCACTCCAGCTCGGCTCGACCAAAACAAGTTCTCGAGAAAATATCATTAACATCGCTACGGACTTCTACACGAAACTATACAGTCAACCGGATCCATCGCCGCCTCCTGAAGATGTTGTAAACCAATGCAGGGATCCGTACGAAATCCAGAAGTTCACTGAACCTGAAATTCTGAAACAAATAAAAAAATTGAAGTCAGAAAAAAGCCCTGGACCTGACGGGATCACAAATGAATGCATCAAGATTGCGAAAACCCTACTACTGTCACCTATCACGATTTTATGGAACAAAATACTGATTGATGAAACGGTGCCACACCTATGGACAGAATCGGAAATCATCCTGCTGTAAAAAAAAGGAGACCCAGCAGACATAGGTAACTATCGCCCGATAAGCCTCATGCCGTGCCTCTACAAATTATTCGCATCTTGTCTGCTAGAAAGAATATGCCCGAACATCGACGCGCACCAACCCATCGAACAAGCCGGTTTCAGAAGCGGCTTCAACACAGTAGATCATATCCAAGTAGTCGAAATGGTGATAGAGAAATACTTAGAGTTCCGTAGACCATTATACTTGGCTTTCATTGACTACAAAAAAGCGTTCGACTCTATAGCTCACAACAGTATCTGGGAAGCTCTGAAGACACAAAAAGTAAACGAAAAGTACATAAATATCATAAGAAACATCTACGCATCCAGCACAAGTAGAGTTAAACTGGACAGAACAGGTACATCATTTAACATAAAAAGAGGGGTCAGGCAGGGCGACCTAATCTCGCCAAAATTATTCATTGCTGTCCTACAACATATAACGAAAAACTTACAATGGTCTAACCTAGGCATCAGCGTCAACGGCGACTATCTAACTCATCTCAGGTTCGCCGACGACATAATTGTTTTCTCGGAAAGCCCACAACAGTTACACCTCATGATCAACGATTTACATCAGGTTAGCATAAAAATAGAGTTAGAAATGAACCTAGACAAAACAAAAATCTTGACAAATCACGAAGAAATGCCTATCTTGGTAAACAACGTCCCTATAGAATACGTCGAAATGTATGTATATCTAGACAAACAAATCTCCTTTAAAAAAGAAAGAAACATAGAAGAAGTAGACAGAAGAACAGCCTTAACGTGGAGGAAATTTTGGGCCCATAAAGAAATACTAAAATCGAATACTATCCCGTTATCGTCGAAAAAAATAGTTATGGATACAGAAATACTACCATGCCTTACTTACGGGTGCCAAACTTGGACTTACGATCTCAAGACCCAAAACAAAATCAAAACAACACAGAGAAAAATGGAAAGGAGTTGCCTAAACATAAAATTAAAGGACAGAGTAAGAAACACAGCTATTCGTAAGAAAACTAAAGTAACCGACGCTTTAACATTCGCCCTACAAAGAAAATGGAAGTGGGCAGGCCACGTAGCTAGATATAGCGACGATAGATGGACCATAAAGTCAGTAGGGTGGACTGGACCAAGTGGCACCAGAGGGAGAGGCCGCCCACGCGCCAGGTGGGCAGATGAAATAGAGGCGGTAGCGGGACAAACGTGGTTAGACATCGCAAAAGATAGAGAAACCTGGCTTTCATTGGAGGAGGCTTTTACCCGAAGGGGGTCCATACAGGGCAACCAGTCCTAAAACACAAATATATTGCATGCCTTAATTAATAATGTGATATGTGCTATATGATGTTTAATATTTAAAATTTATTTATGTAGGTAGATATTCTGTATGGCATTTAATAAAGCTTTTATTATTATATTATTATAATACATATTTTTGTATTAAGCAAGTTTTTTACATGTTATTTCTTTATTTTGTTAATGTATTAATATTTGAAAAAATAAGGACTACCAGCCCAAACTGTAAGGAGGGTTCCGGTCAGGGTCCTCACTCTATAGGTAGTAGGGTAAAAGACCCTACTACCTAGAGTGAGGCTCAGAAGAAATAGTCCGTAATTATTATTATTTTATAAACTGCCATACGATTAATAAATAAATTATTTTAGTAAACTTACCAAAGAATATCCCCAAGATCGTTTCAAGCACGGAAATTCCTGAAGGTATGGATATGCTTCGTCTGACAAGACTGACTGCTGGCGCCGTTTCCTTGTTATGGCCCACTTTTCATCACAAAGTGTATAATTGTCTGCAGACGAACGGAGCCACTCGAAGCATTCTTCTATTTCAGTGTTCTTAGAATCTAGGTCCGCTTCACTCTCAGAGGTGGTCTCAGGGTCTTCTCTAACCGGTGCTGTCCTTTTGTTAGTTGCAGCGTACTGCACTGATGCTGTTGTCGTTTTTTCTAAGGAACGACGTGCCCTTGGCTGGTATATTTTATTTCGGCGATACTTAGCCTTCAGATTAGTTACTGCGTCAAACAGCCGACCATGAGCTCGCCCGAATACTTCAGGTCCTCTAGTGTAATAAATAGAGCTATTTTCTGCCGGGAATACTCTTTCTGTAACAGATCAATAGTTGTGTAAAGACAAATAATTAAACTATGATATATTAGAGGATAAACAACGCGACTAAAATACTATCCGGAATCCGGCCGGGTACCTCGGCACTATTCTGTATTCGGCCGGATAGTAAAACTGTGGCCAGATAGGCCGGATACCGGATAGTGGCCGGATATCCGTTGCATATCGATACCTTTAGACTCAAAGGCCGTAAACGCCGTAGATTCTAATGGCGTTTACGCCCTTTGAGTCTAAAGGTATCGATATTTAATACACACGGCCAATTTTTGCAGCGATTCAAAGCAGTTTCATGAATAAAGGGGTAAACAACATGGATCTACAATTCAAAAATTTTATATCGCTATTTCAAAATAGGATTGCATCATTTTTGACAGTTTTCGAGTTAAAGAGTCGAGCGCTCGAAAGTCAAAAATCGGTGCCCTGTAGAGGAGAACAGCCGGAAATCTGGACATCCAGACATACCAAAGAATTTTGGCCCAAGCTGAAACGATGAACTTCGTTCGCTTCGCTCGCTCGTTTACATAAAGGTCTTTGCCCACTACACTACACTACAGGCAAAAAAATATTCTTTGTGTGAAAAAGTATGCGACCATACCCACTAGACCGCTCCGTCATTTTCATGTATTTGACACATATGTTCATAGCACGGTCATGGTATGATACGGCACCGACCTTTAAGTTCAAGTTTCTTAAATTTTATATCTCGAGTTGTCAACTTATTCCCGCCATGTCCAGCAATAGTACATTGTGCACCGAGGGTAGTAAGAAGGGATTTACTAACGAGAGTCTATTAGAAGCCCGACGCCGTAGGCGGAGGCCTTTTAATGACTCGAGTTTGTAATCCCCTTACTACCCGTGGTACACACAATGTTTTTCATCACATTTGCGAGGAAAATAAAATAAGGCAAAAATAAAATTATTTACTGTCAACTTTTTCATATAGTCTTCCACAGATAATGCTAAGAACTGCGTTTAGTTTTCAAACTGATAGGCAGTATAATATGTGTGTGTGAGTCTGGCTCAGTCACAACTACAAATGCAAAAACGTCTCGAAAGTAATTTACCTGTACGGATATACAGGGTGGCTCATTCAAAACGGTCAGTATGGGAAAGTCTGAAACTATAAGACATACGAACATTTGTTTTTAGGAACCAAGACACCGATTTTGATAAAAAGAAAAACTGCATTCATATATTTGAAAAAAAAAGTGTACTGTGAAATCTTCGGGGACTGGCACTGATACGAGGCGGTATTTTTAGCACTTTCGTTTATTGAACCGTACGTTGCTAGGTCTACAACAGAAGTGATCATTTGTCCTTCCGCTAGAGCGAGACAGACTCAATTCGATTAAATTTGAATATTTAATAGTTCCAAAGGCTGCCAGTCTGTCATACAAGGCGGTAAGGTTTGCATAGTATGGTACAAACCTTACAGTACCCAGCTGGGGAATCGAACCCGGTTGTTTTGAAAAAATAAACTTACAGTTTTTCTGTTTAAATAACGATTGTGTAGGTCTTAAGCAGGAAATGTCTCTATGAAACATGTTGTCTAAAATGAATAAAATGCAATGTTTTCACATAATTTAATTTATCATAGTAGGTGTTCAAAGTGACCACCGTTACAATATTCAACAAGTTCAGGCATGTAAAATTGTGTTTATTGTTGTTTATGCAGTTTTTCTTTTTATCAAAATCGGTGTCATGGTTCCTAAGAACAAATCTTCGTATGTCTTATAGTTTCAGACTTTCCCATACTGACCGTTTTGAATGAGCCACCCTGTATACCATCCGTATGGACAGACACTGTTTCGCACTTGAATTAGTATTAATACTTATTATTTATAATATTTTGCATGGATAGTTAATTGTACTTTAATACCAATAGGGCACGGGGAGTTGTCATTTAAAAAGATAAAAACTTACCAATTTCTCGAATCCAATGCATGTATATGTAATTTGTTATTGGTGCCTTCGGATCGTGTTTTACCATTTCTGTCGCAATCTCTCTGGTTAAAGTTCTTCGTAGTTGATCCCCCAAAGGGTTTAGACGCTGTTTAAGAAGCAGTTTGCCCTCTTGTGTACTATTGAGTAGTGAAATTAATTCCTGGCATTTGTTCTGGAAAGTAAAAATGAGATATTTATTATTAAGTATCAATGTGGCAGAAGAAATAATTTTTTATCTAAATGTAGGTCTAGTAATGGATGCTATCGCGACCACTGTGGAGGCGGGACTCAGGTATATCCTCAGGTCAGGTGACGACCGCTGTAGCCTGGTTTGTAATGCCCCTGCCTACGAAGCCGGAGATCCCGGGGTCGAATCCCGGTAAGGGCATTTATTTGTGTGATAAGCACGAATATTTTGTTCTCGAGTCATGGATGTTTTCTATGTAATTAAGTATGTATATCATCATCTAGTATCCATAGTACAAGCTTTGCTTACGCTTAGTTTGGGACTGTGTAAGATTTCTTCCCCAAATATTTATTTATTTATTTACTTCTATAGGTTTCAAGTCTAGGTCTAGGTGTTTTTTCTGTAGAAAAGGTACACTTACGTTCAATTCTTGCGCGCTTGAATGTGTTGAACTTGGTGAAGATACTGCAGAGTTAATCGGTGAAGATACTGCAGAGTTAATCGGTGAAGTTACACTTGGCGTCAGCCCGTCAACACCTTCTCCGTATACTTCTATAATGTTTTCTATACTATTGTCTATCTGAAAAATCATCAATAAGTATACAATTTATAATAACCGTTGCGTAAATTTTTATCGAGTAAGTATATCAGCGTGACAGACTCGACATTTTAATTACTCTACACGATGATTCTTAATCGGTGATCAGGCACCAATTTTTCTAACTCAGTAATTGATGGCGGTCACGTTGATGTCGTAATTAGTTACATCCAATCAATTTTTTTTGTGTAATAATTTTTATTTTGAAATCAGTTTTATCCTAAATTCCTTGTCACCCTACTAATCTGTATCTGTGAGATTACAACCTCTTTAAAAAATTAATGGCAATGATAATTTATGAGTAATAACTTGTCACTGTCATGTATGTAAACAAAGTCGTAAAAGTGCAAAGCAATGGCACTTGACGTATATCGTGATCACGTGATTTTACTTCAATAATTAATGTAGGTGACCATGTATCCAGTGGTTATTAGTTTAAATTATGTTTTAAGGTTTAATTGCTTAAACAGTGCGGTAGTTGTGTGAGACCTCGCCTATTAAATTTGATTTTAGCTAGATATTAATATTTGTCTACTCCTGATCACCAATTAAGAATCATCGTATGATTCCGTTAAAAAATGTAGTCTAATAAAACAAATGTTGAGTCGATGAATACAGACATTAATTATTTATAGATACCTGGGAACTAGTAGTAGATTTCCAATCAGAGAGACATTTTTTAAATTTGGCTTGCGGGCCAATATGAGGGATCAATTGTTTTATTTGCTCATCGTCCAATAAAGACAATGCAGCTAAGTCGACTTCGTTTTCTAGAAAAATCGAAAAAAGAATGCAATAGCTAGCTAACGCAAATTATGAATGTTAGAAAATATGTAAATAAATACCCAGTTAAAATGTTAACAGCAGGCAACATAACATAAAATCACAAGTTTTGGTTAGATAGTTTTTAGTCCCAAAAGTAGGTTGAGTACTCTCCTTCATCAGATCAGCTCGATGGTACCCTAATATTGAATTTTCATCCAAACTTTACCTTTACCCAAAATTTCAGCTCAATCGGTTTAAGGCCCAGGCCGCACTACGGTTTTTTTCCTGCAGGGGGAACCGCAAAACCGCCCGAACGCATACTAAAAAAAACCGCCAGTGCGGCCGCTTGCATTAGTTTCACTTGGTTACAAAGTCACGTGGTTAATAACCGCGGCGTTTTACCCGTAATGCGGCCTGGGCCTAAGGGCTTCCGCTAGCTGACGCGGACGCATGGAGCGGGCTAGTCCGCGCGACAGGCGTCCGCTCCGGGCAATCCGCGTTAGCTAGCGGAGGCCCTAAGATATCTTCTTCAAATATATTTTTTAAATTTTATGTTCAATCTTAAACAAATAAAACAGTGCCACTTAAATATAATTAAATACCACACCATACCACAAGCAAAGATTACACAATACCACATTCACTTAAAATAAATTTTACCATGATCAACTGTGCCACACACATGTCAATAATATGTATGTATGTAGATAGCCGCTTAAATTGGTAATAATTAGATTATACCCGTGTAAGTTACAGGTGCATATTTTTCTGAAATAAATTGGATTGCATGAATAAAATGGTATTTAGTTGGACGGTCAGAGTATAGGAAAGTGGGCCCTGGTCCTGGTTTTGGATTAGTTCGTAAAAAAATTTTAAAACAAAAAATAAAAACCGACTTCCAAAAACTTAAACTAAAAACCAAAAAATAATATGTTAATTACCCCAAAGAAATGGATAATCACCGATTCATATATACATATTATACAGATGTTTATAGTTTTTAACCTGTTATTTTTGAAGTCGGTGCCAGCTAAGGAGCTCAGCAATTCAGCATAGCCAGATTAGCCAGCTTTGCGTGGCAGTAGTAGGCACCGACTTCAAAAATAACAGGTTAAAAACTATAAATATCTGTATAATATGTATATATGAATCGGTGATTATCCGTTTCTTTGGGGTAATTAACATATTATTTTTTGGTTTTTAGTTTAAGTTTTTGGAAGTCGGTTTTTATTTTTTGTTTTAAAAATTTACTATATTTTTAAATTTTTAGTGGCGCTGGAATAATATTGTTTTAACCAAATAAACTTAAGTCTATTTAGTCAAAAGAAAAATTTACCAAATAGGTCTAGCCGTATTCAAGTAACCGAGGAACAAACCTACATTAAAACTGCTCTTTGTTTTGAAGTCGGTTAAGACTGGAAATTTATTTCTAATAAGAAATGCACGAGAAACTAAGAAAAATACCAAAATCGCTATATGTGTACCTATGTTAATTGAAGAGTTCCCTCGATTTCTCCATGATCCCATCATCACATCCTGATTTGGTTGCTATGGGACTACCTCAGAGGTATACCCTTCAAAACAAAAAAAGAATTTTCTAAATAGGTTCAGCCGTCTTCAAGTAATCGGGGAAGAAACCAAGATACAAATTAACTCTTTGTTTTGAAGTCGGTTAACACTAGAAACTTGTTGCCAGTAAGAAATGGAGGAGAAATTACGAAAAATACTGAAATCGCTATATATGTGCCTATAATATTTGAAGAGTTCCCTCGATTTCTCCAAGATTCCATCATCAGATCCTGATCTGGTTGCAATGGGACTACCTCGAAAGTATACCCTTTCAAACAAAAAAAGAATTTTCTAAATCGGTCCAGCCGTCTTCAAGTAATCGGTGAACAAACACACAAAAAAATAAATAAAAAAAAAACATACAGACGAATTGAGAACCGTCCTTCTTTTGGAAGTCGGTTAATAACCATTAATCTATCCAAAACGGAATGTCACAGAGACAGTTCATGTTCAAGGATCCATTTATAAAAATGAGGTGTTTTATTGACATCAATTTCACGATACCGAATTTTTTTAAGTCCGTTTAAAATGACTGACCTCTGCACCCAAATATTTCGGTAAATATCGATCTGAGAGAAAAAGTTTAATGAATAGAACATGCTTATTTTTAAGCATTTTTTACGAAAAGAAAAGAAAATTAAACAAAAATGAAAAATAAAAAAGTAATCAAAATTTTTATAAGTCCAAAAACCGGGTTTCTAAGTCCAAAGACAGGTAGGTAGGTAAAGAACTGTATGAGAAACTCATAATAGCGTGACGTGAATTATTATATTATATCCAACTTACCAAGAAATGCCTCGGCGTATTTCTCGAAGCCCCATATTTTCAAAAGTTCACTTACTTCGATTGATGAACTGCAATGCAAACAAGAGAAATCACAATTCTGCCGATATCAAGTGCGTTTTTTAGGGTTCCGTAGCCAAAATGGCTAAAAAGGAACCCTTATAGTTTCGTCATGTCCGTCCGTCCGTCCGTCCGTCCGTCCGTCCGTCCGTATGTCACAGGCATTTTACTCAAAAAGTACAAGACCTATACTGATGAAATTTGGAATATAGATGTCTTGTAGATGCCGCAACTAAGTTTGGTAGTTAAATAATAACAATAAAAAAATCTAGGGGGGGCACTCCATACATGTAACAGAAGCTAAAAAAAATTTTTTTCACAAAATGTCAACGTGTGGTACATAGTTCGACAGCTCTTTTGAAAACATTTTAAGGTTCTTAAGTAATGTTTTTGATTAAGTGAATACCTTTGGAAATAATCGCACCGAAAGTTGTGAAAATTGTGTCCCCCCCCCCCTCTATCTTCTAAACTAGAGATGCAGCGAATAGTAATTTGGCCGAATACCGAATACCGAATATTCGGCGGAGTCGACGGCCGAATAGCCGAATATTCGGCGGCCGAATATTCGGCCAATGGTTTTACCTAAAATGAAGTAAATTCGAACGCCCGGGTGAGCGGCGCCGTGAATCTCTGTACAGGTTGCAACTTGTTACTCGTCGTAGGCAGCCTATGATAGAAAAATGCGCCATTGAAAAATTTAATTTCATTTGTAAGTAGTTTAATTTATAATTCGTTGTTTATGCTACTGTTCTATATATGTTTGAAATTGATGTGAAAGATGATTAACCTAATATTTAATATTGATTACTGTTTATAATTTGTTATTAATAGTACATTACACAACTAGGGTGGTAATACAAAGGAAGGCCGAGATCGCAGAAGTTTGCGGCCCGAGCTGCAAGCGAGGGACGTAAATATGCGATCGAGGGCTTTCTTTATTATCTCCCGTGTTGTGTACATCATTTTATGTCTACACTTGGCCAGAAAGCGGCTTTTTCCGTACGCGCAGCGTGCGGAAAAAGCCACTTTATGGCCAGGTGTGGCATAAAATATTTATTCATCCTTCTTTTTCCTTCGACTTTGTGTTAATTTACTATTCGGTATTCGGCCGAATACTATGCCATTATTCGGCTTCGGCCGAATAGTCAAAATGTGGCCGAATAGGCCGAATACCGAATAGTGGCCGAATATTCGCTGCATCTCTATTCTAAACCGTGTGTCCGAAAAATATAAAAAAAATTACAAAAATAACGCTCAATTAATACTTTCAACGAAAATTATTTTCAACAAGATCGGATTAACCGTTTTTGAGTTATTGCCGATAAACTGCGCTTCTCAACAAAAGGACGTAATTGCTATGAAGATACGCTCTTTTGTTGTTGTACTTTTTTTACATCGTATATTTTACCTTATAGTTACGGCTATGGAACCCTAAACTGAGCATGGTCCGACATGCTCTTGGCCAGTTATTTACGAAACAATATCGCTCGCTAAAAATATCAGATATAGGTAGTGCAGTAGTATTCACTTCTAAAGTTATGCACAGCATAAACCACTGTCAGTATCATAATTTTAATAACCAGACAGCAAAGAAAGCACGCTAGCAAAAATCAAAGAATACCGACATCGGCATATGCCTAATAATACCACCAAAAACGACAATTCCTCCGGTAAGTACCTATTAAATGACTTACCTCATCGTCAGTAGTCAACTTGACTAGTAGAGTAGTAGTCAAGCACAAATTATGATCACTATTTATTTAACACACAGACACCATGCCTATTCGACGCCAGCGGCCATTTTACGCGTGGCGTGGCGAGGCGACAAGCGCGCGCGCGCGCCATCTTTAAGTCCCTGGGTGGGGGAACCAGACATCACGAACATTTTTATTGTATTGGCTAAAAAAGTGATCACTAAAAAAGGATTAATCATATAGAGGGAAAATGTATTACGTTATATTTATATAAGCCCATGTTTGTTATTAATTAAATGTTATTTTTTCTATTTAATTTGATGGATTGGAAAATCAAAGTAGGAACCGATTTTTGATTTTCGAGCGTTCAATTTCAAAACTTAACGGTAGAAAAAATAAGTAGGTATATGGATTTGAAATTATTTTTAATGGCTCCAAATGACATAATTCTGTCTGATTCTAATAAATATTGTGGGGGTAAATACAGCGTGTAAGTCTAATACGGGCGAACAATTAAACCAGATATATCGTTTAGTAGTGTTATCATTAATTAATGGGTGTATTTTCAAAAACGTAATTTCGCTGTCATGACATATTGGCGAATACTGAGAAGATTCTGCCTTATTAGAATTGGACTTTTGGTTACAATGTAGAATCAGTCAAGTTCTAACAAGTAACCAACGAATGCCAGTCCAGTGAGGAGAAATCTTTTAAATATTGGTGGCCAGTGAAATTACGCCAGCGAAAATACACCCTAATATGATATAATTTCCGCATGCGGCGACGGCGGCGCGCGAGGGAGATGTAGGAATATCGACTCAAAAATCGATGAAAAACGTGAGGAGTGGAAATTATAATGAAAATGCGAATGAGATATTTTTTTGGCCACCACAACAAAACTGTCAATTGTGCCAAAACTTGTGTTCTACTTTTGTGACAGACTTGATCATAAAATTCGCCATTTGTCCAAACCAAACAGTAAATAGCGAAATAGTGATGAATTACGTCTTTTAATATAACTACATCACAGTTGAAATTGAAAAGGTTTGCGACCTATGTCTTGGCCTTGACAAGTCGCCAACGATGTTAATGGTTTGTCCAGTGAAAAGTACCGTTTCTGATCACAACGTTAAAACATACCGAGTTAGACAGTAAAAAATAATGTTTCGGTGTGTGAAGACTACTAAGGTGCTTCCACAAAAATCGAAAGTCGAAGCTTGCAATATATGTATATAATTCAGGTCTCTGTCGCTCGAATATGCAAGAGCGATAGAGATACCTACAGACAGATACAAGAACCGCAGCGTTGGAGCTTAACGCTGGATTTTCGCCGCGTTTTTTGATGCAGAATCGCAGGAATGCAGGGAATGCAGGCGCATGAGCGCGCATTCGGTAGTATCTTGAGGTTAACACTGAGATCCATTAGTCACAATTCCCCCATTGGGCGGGGCTAACCGCAGCGTTGGAGCTTAACGCTGGATTTTTGCCGCGTTTTTTGTTGCAGAATCGCAGGAATGCAGGGAATACAGGCGCATTCAGTAGTAGTCTTGAGGTTAACACTGAAATCCAGTAGTCACCATAGCACTTCGTGAGCGAGCGAGAGCACGGCACTAATAGAGACTATCGGAGCGCGCGGAGACGTGCGCGCTCGACGATGTCGGAAAATTTTGCATAGTGTTTGTATGAACGTGACGTAGTGGAATGACAAAAATCCCATACAAATTTTGGGACACTTTTTTTTACGTATAAGGTTCGAATGTGCTAACGATTCTGAGCCAGAAAAACCTCAAAAGTCCATATTTTGAGAAAGTAGCTACCCCGGTATTTTTTTCTGAAAAAGCCCCTCAATGACCGGTCCTGCGCCACCCGCAACCAGCGGACTCCCGCAACCTTTAGGGCTGGTTCGATAGTAAGTACCTATGAAAATGAAATCGTCGATCGTGACCATTATACTTGGACCCCCGAAAAGAAGCTTGCCTTCAAGGTTATTTACGTTTCATTATAGTATTCCACAATTTATTCTGTGGCGTCGGCGGTGCGGCCTTTTTATATATTTCTTTATGCCACACCTGGCCATAAAGTGGCTTTTACCGCACGCTACGCGCACGGAAAAAGCCGCTTTCTGGCCAAGTGTAGACATAAAATGATGTACACAGCACGGGAGGTAATAAATAAAGTCGATCGGATATGTACGTCCCTCGCTTTCAGCTCGGGCCGCAAACTTCTGCGATCTCGGCCTTTCTTTGTATTACCACCCTAGTTGTGTAATGTACTATTATGCCACACCTGGCCATAAAGTGGCTTTTACCGTATGCCACGCGTACGGATTGTGATTTTCAATAATAAAACGAATGTTTGACCAATGTTTTTTTATTAAGTTTACCCATTATAACAAAGATTATAAAGAAGAGAGTTTTACAAAAGCTTGCTCACTGTCGCGCCACGCAACTTCGCCTGTCCTAGTGTCATATCCTCGCTTAGTCGCTTCTTCTGGATATTTCTAGGTCAATTTGCATATAAAACTAATAAATATCTAGTAAAGTTACTTGATATTTAGTAGTTTTATGTGCAGCTTGTCCTGGAGATAATTATAAAAATCGACTAGGCGATGATAGGACACCCCAAGCGATTGCGGTACGTATTATAAATCAAAAGCTGGCAAATAATTAGAATTATAAATTAAACAGAGCTATGTTCGAAAAATTGTATTATTTGCCACATAATTTGCCTTCTTTTTATAAGAGGAACATTGGATAGTTCACGCGCTACAAATAAACCAAACTCTGTATTTGCTTCTTTAAGATTACTTGTGTTTTCCATATATTCGCTCTGAGTACCTACTGAAACACAGCAAGCAGTTTTTTCTTCATTGATTTCACCATTACTAGTTTGTGTTGCAATACTTGCGTTATCTTCTTTTTCGTTATATAAATGACTTGGATTGCTTGGACAATCCCAATCTTGGCCATATTGTGTATTAAAAATATCCAGCACACTAAAAAATTCACAAAATACACGTATCCCTCCCTACTCTACTAAACTAATGTTTCGGTGAGTAAAAATAACTATTGTAGTAAAAAAAATCATTTTAGAGTTTTGTAAACCGTTAGAAACACTGATTCAGCAAGAAAATCTATTTTTTAGGTGGGTGACAATAACTATTCTAATCGTTAAATTTTACTGTTTTGCTATCGATTATGGTAAACCGTTAGAAATACTGAGCCAGCCAGTAAAAACTAATGTTTCGGTGAGTGAAAATAACTATTCTAGTTAAACATTAAATTTTAGTGTTTTGTAAACCGTTAGAAATACTGAGTCAAGTCAGTACAAAACCAATGTTTCGGTGAGTAAAAGTAACGATTCTTATCACTTTAATTTAATGTTTTGCTATTGGTTAAGGTAAACCGTTAGAAATACTGAGACAGCCAGTAAAATCTTATTTTTAGGTGAGTGAAAATTACCATTCTAATACTTAAATTTTACTGTTTTGCTTTTGATAGCAGTAAACCGATAGAAATACTGAGTCAGTCGGTGAAATCTAATGTTCCGGTGAGTGAAAATAACTATTCTAAATATTAATTTTTACTATTTTGCTTTTGATTGCGGTAAACCGTTAAAAGTACTGTGTTAGTCAGTAAAACCTAATGTTTCGGTGAGTGAAAATAATAATTTTAATCATTAAATTTTACTATTTTAGTTTTGATTGCGGTAAACCGTTAGAAATACTGATTCAGTCGGTAAAATCTAATGTTCCGGTGAGTGAAAATAACTAGTCTAAACATTAAATTTTACTATTTTGCTTTTTATTGCGGTAAACCGTTAGAAATACTGAGTCAGTCGGTAAAATCTTATGTTCCGGTGAGTGAAAATAACTATTCTAAACATTAATTTTTACTATTTTGCTTTTGATTGCGGTAAACCGTTAAAAGTACTGTGTTAGTCAGTAAAACCTAATGTTTCGGTGAGTGAAAATAATAATTTTAATCATTAAATTTTACTATTTTAGTTTTGATTGCGGTAAACCGTTAGAAATACTGATTCAGTCGGTAAAATCTAATGTTCCGGTGAGTGAAAATAACTAGTCTAAACATTAAATTTTACTATTTTAGTTTTGATTGCGGTAAACCGTTAGAAATACTGATTCAGTCGGTAAAATCTAATGTTCCGGTGAGTGAAAATAACTAGTCTAAACATTAAATTTTACTATTTTGCTTTTTATTGCGGTAAACCGTTAGAAATACTGAGTCAGTCGGTAAAATCTTATGTTCCGGTGAGTGAAAATAACTAGTCTAAACATTAAATTTTACTATTTTGCTTTTGATTGCGGTAAACCGTTAGAAATACTCAGTCAGTCGGTAAAATCTTATGTTCCGGTGAGTGAAAATAACTATTCTAAACATTAAATTTTACTATTTTGCTTTTGATTGCGGTAAACCGTTAAAAATACTCAGTTGGTCAGTAAAATCTAATGTTAAGGTGAGTGAAAATTACATTTTAATCATTAAACTTTACTGTTTTGATTTTGATTGCGCTAAACCGTTAGAAATACTGAGTCAGTCAGTAAAATCTAATGTTTCGCCGAGTGAAACCAACTATTCTAATCATTAAATTCTACTGTTTGGCTATTAATTGCGGTAAACCGTTAGAAATACTGAGCCAGCCAGTAAAAACGAATGTTTCGGTTAGTGAAAACCACTATTGTAATCATTAAATTCTACTGTTTTGCTACTGATTACGGAAAACCGTTAGAAATAATGAGTTAGTCAGTAAAAACTACTGTCTAATGAATTAAAATTACTGTTTGACACGTAACTGTTTTGAAACAGTAACACGTACTGACTGAAATAGGTAATTGTAAATGTAATATACGTTAATTCAACTGTAAAATTTCTTACTGTTTTAAAACAGTAAATATTTTTTTCAGTGTACCTACTTACGAGTTTGTACGGAATCCTCGGTGCGCGAGTACGACTCGCATTTGACCGGTTTTTTTACTTATTCACGCCAAGCTATCATTGCATTGTTTTGATCCGGTTTAAAGAGTAAGAAATAATTACGGACTTACGATACATTGCATTATCAATGGTCTAGTTCACACTCGTACTAATTAATTTTTTTCGCCAATTAAATTGCAACTTTATGATTTGTGTACTAAAGTGCTAATTACGAAACTGTTTTTCTCGTAATTAGTACGACTGTGAACTAGACCATCGATTTTATAATCCTCGTGTTGTCGCCATTTTACCGGGTACACTACATAATTCCGAAGAATCCAAATTGCGAAAGCATAGGTAATCATTTCGAATTGCATTATACCAAAACCCGTGTAGAATCCCGAATGATTTTTTTATTTTTTCAGGATAATATAAGAATGGTACACTAATAAATTATACTTTGTATAACATCACCTACAGCAAAATCATTGTTCCGTAAAGAACAGCGTTTGGAATTATGAAATTTCGGATTAGTAATGCTTTTGAGATTATGACTATTTGGGATTTTTGAGTGTTGCTCATTTTACAAGGTGGATAGTGTGGATACGAACCACCACTAGTATGTGATGATTATTTAGTTAAAATAAGACATGTAGTGTTGGCAGATATTTATATGTACCTACCTACTGTTAGCAATGACTTATTTAAATTAAGAAATTGTTAAATGTAATTGCATTATGTTACTTTAAGCCAGTGTTGTCAGTAATAAAATTATTATAAAGTGTAGCCATTTATAAATATTTGGCATGCTACTAAAAGAAGACAGATGTTTACCAACGAGCAGTGAAGCCAAAGACAAACACATGCGTTCTTGGCTCCCACCTAGCCCGATTCTTTCGAGGTAGGTCGGGACAAGGTGACCTGGTTCGACCCCAGGTACCCCCGGCGCTCACCCAGCCCGACCTGTGTGTCGACAGTGTGTGTCCGGCTAGCGACCTACACCTCTAGCACAACTGTGACACGCGACTCTTTGTCGAGCGACAAATGCTACCTATTTCTTTCCACTCAGTATAGTGTGACAGTGACAGGTGATGCTCTGTCGCGCGAGAAACAAAGTCGCGGCCAGTTATGCTAGACCACCTGGTTCGACCCCAGGGAACGCCACGGCCGACCACCCGGTCGGACATCGCTATGCCCGGGAATGGGTTGCGAGTTTGTCAGTTTCTAAAAAAAAAGCGTTTTTGCCTTCCCTAACTTAACCACCTTATATATATTATGTAATATACTATCAAAACCTTTCACTTTAGTGGTGACGTGTATTTTATAGTGGCAGTTTCTGCTTTCTTCCAGGTCTTGCTTATTTTGTCACTCAGTGAAATAAAAAATAGTGTATTTACTATTCATTCTTGCATAAAACCCTGATGTAAGAAATACGAGTAACGCGGGGCGAAAGTGACAAATGAGTTTACAAATAAGATGTGGTTACACAAACTACGTTCACGTCTGGAGCATAAGAAAAATGACTATTTTTATTTTGTTTATTAGAAAAACAACAGAAGTAAATGTGTAACAGACATAATTAATCAAGCAGATAACAATTTTAGGCATGCACTTACTTCCTAAAACGCTCTCACTGAGCTTTTATCAGTAATTCTATTTTCTACATAAGTAACTAGCAGTGGCATAGCGTCATTAGAACTCGATTCCCTGCCTAATATTAAGCAGTTCAGCACTTAATTCTTTTGCTCTTAAAGAAAATTGGAGCCAAAGCTGCTCCGGCTTGCCCAAGGATTTATTCAACGCCACGCCACTGGTAACTAGTCATCTGTTTCATAAATTCATCCTACACGCACGAGTCTAAAATGCACAGACGGGCAGGTGGCAACGAAGAGCATTTATGTATGTGTCTGAAAGTATAAGGTAACGTGTTCGTTTTATACAAAGAAACGATTTGGTATTCATTAAACTTTAAACCTGTAAGAAAATTCACGCGGTGGGATGTATTTTCGAGCGTTTTAGCGTCTCACTATGTCATTTCCGTTATGTACATGGCAGAAACGAGGCGACATATTTTTTATAATAAAGATGCACTTTAACCTATTGCTATTTACCTTGGGGAATAGCGCAGGTTCGCAGCCGGTTGATGCATCGCCGTAATGTTACCGTCCCGGCAATCGGCATCGATCGCGTTCCGCTTTGTTGCCGTGAACCTGATGCAAAGAGTTACAACTCTTTAATAATATTCGCTTTAGTTGCGATTGTTTACAAAGCGGACGTGTCTGGTTCAAACTTTTTTTCAATATCGATTTTATAATGGATTATGATGTGATAATCTTTTTAATTACTGAAGTTCTTAATCAATGGCATCATTATCGTGACGTAACGATGATAGTACATACCTGGTTTTCTTGTACCATGGTAGAAACGAGGGAAAAATATTTTTCATCACACTTGCTCGAAAATGGTGTCATTACACGTAGGTTCTGCGGGACATAAATGGCCTATTACGCCCTAGGGCGTAATGGTTTTCTTTTTAAATTTGAAACGCTGGTTCTGTTTTACTCTTATTTGTCATGTTCAAAGGAAAAGCCCACTTTGTGCCCCTCTCCTTCGGAGAGGGGCACAACTCCATGATTGCCCAAAGTGGTCATTAACTGACCAGGCGGGACAAAGACCAACCAAAAAAAAAAAAAAAGAAAAGCCCACTTACTTTTTTAACTTTTATCACTGAAATATTTATTTAAAGATAACTGTTATTGCAAATACCTGTAAACACATATTTCGGTAACATTAATTAAATGTTTAAATATTGTATTTCAGTATTTTACAAAATTAAAATCAACTAAAATGGCCGTTACCGCTATGGTTTCCGAACGTGATTTGACATTCGCATTGTCTATGACATATGTCACTAACGTCACTGTCTGTTTTAATATTTTCTTGTCATACTGGGTGGATTAGTATAGTACATTACATAACTAGGGTGGTAATACAAAGAAAGGCCGAGATCGCAGAAGTTTGCGGCCCGAGCTGCAAGCGAGGGACGTAAATATGCGATCGAGGGCTTTCTTTATTACCTCCCGTGTTGTGTACATCATTTTATGTCTACACTTAGAAAGCGGCTTTTTCCGTACGCGCAGCGTGCGGAAAAAGTCACTTTATGGCCAGGTGTGGCATAAAGGGGTGTATTTTCAAAAACGTAATTTCGCTGTCATGACATATTGGCGAATACTGAGAAGATTCTGCCTTATTAGAATTGGACTTTTGGTTACAGTGTAGAATCAGTCAAGTTCTAACAAGTAACCAACGAATGCCAGTCCAGTGAGGAGGAATCTTTTAAATATTGGTGGCCAGAGAAATTACTCCAGCGAAAATACACCCAAAGGTTATTTTTATTTAAGATTTCCTCACAAGTGTGATGAAAAACATTGTGTGTGCCACGGGCGGTAAACGAATTACAAACTCGTGTTATTAAAGCCCTTGGCTTCGCCGCGGGCTTGTAACAAACACTAGTTTGCAATTCCTTCGTTACCGCCCTAGACACAATGTACTATTTTCATCTCACTTGCTCGAAAATTGTGTTGTTGTTACACGTAGATTCTGTGGGCCGTATATGACCTATTATGCTCTAGGGCGTAATGGTTTTTTTTTTATTTGGATACGTTGGTTTTTTTTACTTTTATTTGTCATGTTCAAACAAAACGCCAACTTACTTTTTTATTAACTTTTATCACTGAAATATTTATTTAAATAGAACTGTTATTGCAAATACATGTAAACACATATTTCGGTAACATTAATTAAATGTTTAAATAGTGTATTTCAGTACTTTGCAAATTTAAATTCAACTAAATTGGCCGTTTTAGGTCTTTACCGCTATGGTTTCCGAACGTGACTTGAAATTCGCATTATCTATGGATATAATATGTCACTAATGTGACTTTCTATTTTAAAATTTTCTTCTCATACTGCGTGGTGTGAAAAAAACATTGTGATGAAAAACATTGTGTGTGCCACGGGCGGTAAAGGAATTACAAACTCGTGTTATTCAAGCCGTCGGCTGCGTTTCGGGCTTGTAACAAACACTCGTTTGAAATACCTTACTTACCGCCCTAGATACACAATGTACTAATATTATAGGTGCAGTTTCATCGGTGTTTACCTAGACCTAGAGGAATAGCACAGGTTCGCACCCAGGTGATGCATCGCCGTAATATTCCCGTCCTGGCGATCAGCATCGATCGTGTTCCGCCAGGTGTGTCTCACTCCGCGATTTTGTTTCGCGGTCATTATTATTATTCCTTGCCTAATGCATTAGGCAAGCCCAGGGCTGCGCCGACACCCGGCAGCGCCTGTGTGCGAAACCTGTGAAGCCCAAAGGAGGGTTATGTGTTTGATCTGTAAGTATGTATGACGACGTGTATCAAAACAGTTATATAACGACGTGTATCAAAACAGTTAAATGACGCAATTTTTTTAACTACCTCTAATTCACTAGGAAATTCAAGCTATAATAATAATTTTACGCAACTTGTATTCAAATGCCTTCTATGGCCGAGTGTATTATGCTTAGTCTGTGGTCTAAGAAGATTTGAAGGCATGTGACCAAGAGGCAGGAAACCTACTCCTTTGACGGATCTGATACGTGCAACTCTTGACACTACAGTGCACGATGCTCTACATTCAGCTGCACATAGAAAGAGATTGCAGAACAACATTATTACATACGAGATAAACTATTTTAAATAAATAATAATAATAAAAACGCAGGGCAGCTTGTGGCGAGCTGTTGGGGAGTAGCGGCCCTACGTACCCGAGTGCTCCTGGGGGTCCTTAGGGAGGGTTCATGGGTAAGAGTGTAAGGACCTCCGCCTCTGGCTTGCCTTAACCGGCCGTCCAGAATGGAGTCACGAGAGCTATATGCTCCAGGCGTGGAAGTGTTAAAGGGCGTAACGCCGCGAGTACCCTCGGAGAAAGCGCAGCACACCTCTCGACACCCTGCAGCCCTCGGCACCGGTGTTGCCCCTAGCTAAGCCATTGCTCATTATGTCGCTATTTATTTAACAGGGGCCCATCAGCGGAGGGCAAGTCACGGTCTGTCAGTGCCGCGAAAGCCACGAGACACTTTTCCTGACAGGCGCCGTCATGTCTCAATCCATAGCCCAGTATTTAGTCCACATTTCCACCGCCATAGCCCAGTAGAGTTAGATTCCATCAATCAACAATAGTCCTTGCATCTGGCGGGGGCTGTCTCTGCGTGCGTCCCATGACACGGGCAGGGACAGCATCCGCTGGGTGTACACTTTGCCTTTCATTAAATTGTCGAAAAGGCCTCTACGCGTTGGCTTCGGCTCCGCGCACGCCTCCCAAAGGGCCGGGACACCATTGTCTCGTGTACGGGAAAGACATACAAATAATAATAATATATTTTTATTTCAGGTAGACACCCATAGTAGTAGTAGTACATTATCAAACAAAAACTAAAATACAATACAGTAAAAATAAAATCTAAAATAATGGTACCTATTTACGGTTCGCATTCCGGTGCAAATGATCACGAACCTTAGAGGAAACCTTTCCAAGGAGAAGGAAGAAATCTGGGCCAATTGCTTGTTTTTAAGCTGTGTCTTTTAAACGTATATATGTGTAGGGACTTACTCCATACTTCGTACTGTGGTGATCATCGGCACTACACTACAAAGTAGGTATTTCACCGAGGTGCCGCGAAGGTGAAGAATAGCGGCAACGCTAAGGGCGATCTGCATCCATCATTCTCCCCTTCCGAATAATGCGATATACTCATAACATCGGCAAGCAATACGCTACATCTGCAAATATATTAATCTTGTAAGGTCATATATCTATAAAGTAAAACCAATCTTATACTGAACGTCCCTTAAACGCGTTTATGTTCACATCTAAAGTGTATATAATTAATAATTATATAGATGGCGATGCATAATTAATAATTATTAATTATGCATCGCCATCGGCTAGATATATGTAAGAACAAAAGGATAAAAGTTAAAATGTTGTAATAAATATTTTCTCTTACATATTGATTTAGTGGAGGGGTATTCAGTTTAAGATTAATTGTGTAGGTATGTGGCAGTGGCATGTCATAGGTTTTTTTTATTTTTTTTTATTATATCTTTTTTAAAGCCTGACTAACTCGCAACCCTAGTGGGCGTAGCGATATTATGACCGGGAGTTCGGCCGTGGCGTTCCCTGGGGTCGAACCAGGTCGCTAGCCGGACAACCCCGAGTGAATCGGACTGGGTTGGTGCCGGGGGCGCCTGGGGTCGAACCAGACATGTCATACGTAGAAACCGATTTACAACTAGTCATACTTAATGCCCTTGAACTAAAAATTACGCCTAACCTCTAAGTATTCCGCCTTAACTCCAGGATAACGCCACGACACTCTTGTGTGGCATCAAGTCAATAATATCCTCTAAATATAAGAAGACACAGGCGTAAGGAAACTTAACATGAGACTTATAAGATTAGAGCAGCGGTTGGCAACCTGCGGCCCGCGAGCCTCCCTGGCTATTTTGTATGTAAAGGTCGCTATATTCAGAATTGTATAAAATCCCAAATTAATAACAAAGTGCGGCCCGCGTCATTTTCTTTAGCTACTATTTAGCCCGTGGCTGCCAAAAGGTTGTCGACCGCTGGATTAGAGTATCAATTAGGCTGCGTTTGCACGAGAGCTGTGCGAGATATAGCGGAGCGGTGTGCGAGGAAGAAATCCACCAATCAACGTGCCTAGCCTCGCTCACCGCGGTCCGGCATCGGTGGATTTTTCCTCGCTCTGGTGTAAACGCAGCCTTGATGTACATTTATAACTCTTTTTTGTACCGGCAAAGATTAAGGCGAGGTGCCGCTGTGATAAATAGCGGTCTGCATCGATCATGCCGCCGTCTCAACGCGATCATATCGTCGGCGGGTGAAACTTGTGTTTTTCGTATTTGTATGAGGAACTGCCGATTCACCTACCCGTCCCAAGGTATAGGGCGACAACACTAGCGGGTTGTGCTTATTTATACCTCTTATTTTATACAAAATTACTTTTGCTTAAAATAGTTCCGGGAAGAACATCGTAAGGCCGTATCTTCTATTGTTTTTAGGGTTCCGTACCAAAATGGTAAAAAAGGAACCCTTATGGTGCGACTCTGTCTGTCTGTCTGTCTGTCTGTCTGTCCGTCTGTCACAGCCAAATATCTCAGGAACTACTGCTGCTATCGATTTGAAATTTGGAATAGTGTTAAAAGTAGCTAACCCGAGCTTATTGGACATAAAAAATATCTTGTACCTTTTTTACTTTTTTTTTAAAAGGCTCCGTAATGGGACTTTGAAAATTGAAAGTAGGGCTATTATATTGAGTGGGGTATCAAATGAAAGGGCTTAATTTGTAGATTAAAACACCATTTTTATTTTTTTTCTTAAATAAGTAGTTTTTGATTTATACATTTTTATGTACCATTCCCCCCCTATTATCTCCGAAGTTACTGATCAGAAAAATGTGTCATAATTACTAATTATAAATATCAACCTGAATATTACAGGAAAATAGAACGGTCTTGCTAACTTTAATACTTTCTTAGAAATTTACAAAAACTTAAAAACCTTCGCCTAGCGGCGAGTAGCAAAACTAAGCGATGCCCTGTTTCACGCTAGGGGATTTCCAGGCAAAAACTAGATGGCGCTAAAACACTAAACATTTAACGATGTTATAATTGAACAAAGAAACATAGTATAGTAACAATTAGTTCATAAACAGCTAATAATAAATAAATTCTAACATTTAAATACTGTGTCACGTTTGCAAAGTTAAATAATTGTAAATAATTATTTTACCAAGCTTATACATAGATAGCTTTGTGAATTCGGGGAACGGAGAATGACAGTCCTCTTGATTGAATGGTCCTTGCTATTAAATAGAATCATTACTCGTCAGGTTCTAAGCATTACAGGAAAAATATAATTGTTTTCCTAACTTGCATTATTTGCTCCTACTAAACTAATCGACATACAGTTTTTCTTGTACTATTCGCGTATCTACTTATGAATTTGTACGGAACCCTCGGTGCGCGAGTCCGACTCGCACTTGACCGTTTTTTTTGTTCTATATTTACATAGCTTGCAAACATAGGTATAGCATATCTATACAATATTATAAAACTAAGTTCCAGAGTGTTGTGTTCATCCATTCGCATTAAATGCGAAAACTACTGGACTCATTTTGATGCTGTTACCTGATCATGAAAGTGTACTTACTTCAGTAGCTACTCTGCAGGCTCAGCGACTCGAAAGTAGACAATGGCCTACAACACTATACTGCGCCATGCATCCCTGTTCTGTGAGCTTGTCAGTTAAAATTGGCCATCAAAAGCTAGCACAGGTCCTTTTGGGCTTCGTCAATGCAGCGATACCCAAGGTGCTGATTGACTGGGCCGGGATTTTGTACCACTTGAGCGATCCCTGTATAATAGTTTTTTTTTGTATTTTTCAAAAATAGTCATTTAGTTGAAATGACACAGAGTGATGTAGGGCTCTCAGTACCTTCAGTCGCATTGCAGATCAATATAGAAGGAAGAAGTGTCGCAATTAAAGGACTACTGCTTACTCAAACTATTGCAGTACCGCATGATGCTAGCTCTAAAGGAAGGAAACTAAAAAAAACTCTTCATAAAAGTGTATGTTACATTAATTGATATATAACTCTTTCCTGTATCGTCGAAGATTACGGTCGAGGCGCTATGATGAAAAGCAGTAAAATATAAGATCCCACTGCAAGTTTCTGTACCTGTCTATTATTATGATAAATTAACAACTTTGTATATTACCATGGTGCAATGAATAAATGGATAAATCAAAATATTTACTGGAAATACTAAATATAATGTTGATTTCATCCCATAAAAATGAAAGATTGTATTGAGTCATTTGTGCTGGTTAAGCTTATTTTAACACATGGCCACTGCCGGGTTATTCTTCAGAAATATGTCTGCGACTTATTCCTCTGTCTCCATACATTTAGTATGAAAAAGGTCCAGAGGAATAGGGTGACCGCAAACATATTTCTGAAGAATAACCCTACTACCCAACCTTATTTGTAACATAATCAAACACCTAATTCCAAAACTTAAAAAGAAAGGTCGAACTTTCTCCCAACAGACGCAAATTTGGGACGTGATATTTTTACAGCATGTAGATCCATATCTTAGGTATCTTTTGGGCATAGCCAAAGCTTCGACTACGGCGTAGAAAAAAGATAAAAAATAAAGTTTAAATATAGAAAATTTATTTATTTCTCCGTTTTTTGAGCAAATCGGTATGAATAAAACGTGGTTATATGTGCCATTAGTAGCCTAAATATCTAGTATTTATAACATCTCTAAATTATGTACTATTTCTAGTCAAAAAATAAAAGTCCAAATGTGAAGGACAAAGGTCACCAGATCTTTGACATTTTTTATAAAAAAAGTAGGCGTAATGGACATCCGGGAGTTCTAGTCTTGCGTTTACAATGATAAAAACTATTGATTTATCGAAAAAAGTGACCATGCAAGATTTTCAGGGCAAAAGGAACACTGTGGCATATGTACAAATCGCCACTTTGAAGGCACTTACCAGGCCAAATTTTGACTGAACTAGCGCCAATGTTTTTATCAATGCAATCTTTCATTAGAGAAACGGTTTCTTCGAGCTTCTTGCCCTTACGTGACTAACTCTAGCGACCATTTGTCGTGCTAGTTTTTGAGTGAGACCTATGTTCAGCAGTCGACGTCTCAAGGTTGAATTCGTGATGATGATGATGATAAATCTCTCATTTAAAACATATTTTATCACAATAACAGATAGGTGTAGGAACTTGCAGTGGGACCTTAGGCTAATAGCCGCCAGCGATCTGCATCGATCATGCTGCCGTCTCAACGCGATTATACCGTCGGCGGCTGAAACTTGTGTTGTTCCCTTTTTAGGGTTCCGTACCAATATGGTAAAAAAGGAACCCTTATGGTGCGACTCTGTCTGTCTGTCTGTCTGTCCGTCTGTCACAGCAAGATATCTCAGGATCTACTGATGCTATCGACTTGAAACTTGGAATAGTGTTAAAAGTCGCTGACTCGAGCCTATTGGATAGAAAAAAAAATCTTATACCTTTTTTACTTTTTTTTTAAAGGGGTCCGAAATGGGATGTGGAAAAACAAAAGTAGAGCTGTTATATCGAGTGGGATATCAAATGAAAGGGCTTAATTTGTAGATTCCAAAACCATTTTTGTTTTTTTTCTTAATTTTGTACTTTTTGATTTATGACCAAAAACGTTCAAAAAAATACCATTCCCCCCCTATTATCTTCGAAGTTACTGAACAGAAAAATCTGTAATAATTACCAATTATTAATATCATCCTAAATATTACAGGAAAAATAAAACGGTTTTCCTAAATTGCATCGTTTTTTAGAAATTTTCAAAAATCGTACACATACTTATTTGCTCCTACTAAGCTAACGGCCATACAGTTTTTGTTGAACTATTCACGTATCTACTTACGAGTTTGTACGGAACCCTCGGTTTTTTCTATACTTTCATAACTTACTAACGTAAATAATACCTAGCTTTTCTAGCAAAAATAACCGACTTCATAGTTCCTCAATTTCTCGTGGATCTCATCATCAGCACTTAATACCGACTCTTTGTCGCACGACAAATACTGGGCCCGCTCTGACTGGGCTGGGCAGCCAGAAAAGGTTTTGACCTGGCGCCGAGACCACCGCCCTGGCTGGTCTACAGTAGTCGTGAAGAAAATGAATGTCATCATTATTTCTTTTATATTTTCTTGTATTATTACATTTACATTACTGCGGTAAATGGTGGGTGGATTGGCGAAGAAACGTATATTTATGGTCGTCGCGCCCAGCCGGTGCTAATCAGAATCAGAATCAGAATCAGAATCAGAATTTGTTTATTTTCATAGTTAATGTTTACAATTTATGTCCCTGTTCTTTTCAGGGGTGTATCAGCTCGCTTAAGTCTAGATGAGATCAGTGCAAGTGTGGTGTATTCTATTTTATGCAAGTTTCTTTATATAAAGACAACTAACAAGTGAAATGCTTTGTTGTGTACCTAATAACTAACTAAAAACTAACTTACAACCTATGTGGCCTAGGGACAGTTTCTCTTTTACTAAGCTGTCGCCTGCGGTCTTTACTATTGGGGATGTAAGGAATGTCTCCAATTCTATGGTTCGTAAGTAGTGGGTTAAATTGACCGTAGCCGAGATACGCATCCCCAGGGGCTTCAAGGTCTGCTATGTTCAGCTGTTTTAGTCTCTCCAGCATGTCCTGATGTAAATCATGTATACGGATGTGCCATGGGTCCCAATCTAGGGTATCCCATAACATTTTAGTTGGTATGCGTCGAGGAAACTGTGCTGCGGTTTTCAAAGCCATCCGGTATTGTCGTTCTATTTTAAGTAGATTGCTTTTACTATACCGCGGCAGAAGTTGTACGGTACCATAGTCAAGCACCGGCAACAGACACGCCTGAATAATGGCAAGCTTTACTTGGATGTCTGTCTTTGCATAGTAACCGATAATCGGGCTGAGGGCTCCACGTATTCGTTTTGCCTTTGTCGTTACTAGATTTGTATGTGGTCCCATTGTCATTGTCTTATCGAAAATAACTCCGAGATATTTCACTTCTTTTTTATACGGCAATGTTTGGTCTTTCAGTTTAACCGTCGGCTTGTAACCCCTTTTTTTGGTGAACATGATGCATTCCCGGTGCTAATAAGGCCGTGATGAATAGTTGCAATTTGCCTGTCCTGACCCTTCTACTGAAATTTGATATGTCATGCCAACCCGTACGTTGAGCACTGGGGCGTTGTACAGTCACCACAGGGGAATATTACAAGACTTGTCACTGTTTTTAATTTAGATGTGCAATGCAAATCGGGCGTTCTTCAGGCATACGCCTGCTACCGAATTAGGATTACACGACTAAATTAAGAACAGTGGCGTAACATTCCCATGTGGTGACTGTACAAGGTTATGGCATTGGCAATACAGTCCGCATTTCGGAAAATAGAATACTGTACTGAGGAATATTTCTTAAGATCTGCCTGAAAACCAAGTTTTATAAAACCGGCTCCAAATAGGAGGTCTTCTGTTCGTAAACCTCCCAATTTGTCCAATTGTAACCAAGTCAGGATCTGATGATGGGATCTTAAAGAAATCGAATTAACTATTCAAATATTCCTTCGGATCACAGTATCCACTGTATCAAAACGTCCACTGTGTCAAAAGAGTTACTTCCGTTTTTACATACCATCCTTACTTTTTAATTTTAGTTTCACTAGTAGGTATTCTTTTTATTGTTAACAGAAATATAAACCACATTTACATAATTTATGATATTAATATGGAATTGCCCCGCATTATATACATCGTAGGAACCATTATAGAGGTGGCATTTTATAAAATCCAACGAAACATATAAATAAATAAACTTGTCTTGACCTCGCACCGTATTCAATGAGACAATTGTATGAACAATCAACGCAAAGTCAAGCGCAGCATGAGAGTAAATACGATTATCCTGCATCAGTCTGCAAATAGGAGTAGTCCAGGAAAACTAGACTTTGCCCTTTGATCATTTTGAATGAATTGAATTTTTATACATTTTCATCATCAGCCGAAGGACGTCTACTGCTGGCCATAGGCCTTCCCCAATAAAAGCTGTAAGAGGAATGGAATTTCAACTTGCCTAGGGGCGCGCACACCAAACACAATCCCACTCAAAGGCCGCACGGTTTCTCTGCCCCGAGACGAGAATGGTGCGAATTAAACAGACTACGCACTCAGCACGGTCGATGTGGCGAATTCTTGTTCAGGTGTGGCTGGCAAGATACCCCTGAGTGTGACTGCGGAGCGCCTGTTCAGTCCATCCACCACACACTTAGTACACGAATGCCCAAAACGCGAGTACACCGGGTGCCCTCTGGACTTACTATCACCTTTAAGCTGAAACGCAGCCCAATGAGTGAAGAACTTAGATATTAATTATTAATTTAAAAAATAAAAGCTGTATGATTTTTGATGCATGGAATTGGGTAAAGCAATTAAGCAATATTGCATGTTAAACAACTTCAAGTAATGACTCTTTCCATGCTTGTGTTATCGTGAATACAACATCTCTATATCATTATGCATGTAGTTTACTTAAAACGCCGGTACTTATAGTTCTCATTCTCATTGACCTCCTTTTTTTTGGGGTTCCGTAGCAAAATGATAAATGATAAAAAAGGAACCCCTTATGGTGCGACTCTGTCTGTCTGTTTGTCTCTCTGTCCATCTGTCACAGCCAGATATCTCAGGAACTACTGCAGCTATGAATTTGAACCGCTAACCCGAGTATTGGTCGTAAAAAAAAATCTTATATCATTTTTTTTTTTTTTAATTTTAGTAAGGCTATTATATAAGCTATTATATAAAAGTGTAGCCCAGTATATAATTTAATGTAATTAACTTAAATAGTTTTAATGATTTAGTGCTAAGTTACCTACTAATGTAATTGTAAGACCTACTAACACGTTATGGATATGTAAATTGTCCGAAATAAAGACTAATAATAATATCAAGTGGGATATCAAATGAAAGGGCTTAATTAGGTGATTCCAAAACAGTTTTTTTTTCTTTATTACATAGCTAGTCTTGATTAAGACGAAAAACGTAAAAAAATACCATTTTGCCCCCTATTATCTCCGAAGTTACTGAACAGAAAACTGTGTAATAATTAGCGATTATTCCTGATTATTATTTATCCTGAATATTACAGGAAAAATATAATGTTTTTCCTAGCTTGCATCGTTTTATAGAAATTCACAAAAATCGTAACGCAAACTTATTTTGTCAGTTGTTAAACTAACCGCGACCGACCTATGTCGATGAATAGGGACAACAGTTTTCCATCAGCAAAGTCTCGTCTTTGAATTTTGTTTATTTTTATAATTATTTTATTAAGCTAGGTAACAAAGTGTAAGAATATATGAAATGTGTGCTAAATACATACGGGCGAGTCAGACCCACACTTGACCGGGTTTTGTTTTGCTTCGGCTGAGTCGGGTAAAAAGTATCTTGCGTGTTAACCGGGACCATAACCTCAAACCTGGACACCAAATTTCAGGGAAATCCATCCGGTAGTTATTGCGTGATGCAAGCACAAATAAACAGACAAACATTTCAAGCACGATTTATTCATATAAACGGAGAGCTAGCGACCAAATCGGTCATGTGGCTTCAGCTGTGTACTCTGTTAGCTACTTCCATGAACAACCTTTTCCTATAATCTTCGTGCTGGCAGGCCGCGGGCGGTGGGTGCGGGTGTAGTGGGGTGGGGAAAAAAAAGAAAAAAAATGTAGGTTCAGCGACATTAACTTTTTTTTTCAAACAGTTGCTCTGAACTCCCTGTGCACCCAAAAAACAATTAAATCGATCGGGTGGTGGGAAGGGGTTGCCAGCGTTAATTAAAAGTACCAAAATAATAATAATTTTCGTGTGGGCTCAGCTGTATTGGCTTTTTTTCTGACGCGAGATAATCAATATGTAAGCCCCACAAAAATAAGCATACAAAAATATCGGTGGGAAGGTATCGAAAAAAATTGTTGAGATTCGTCATATTCGTCTAGCTCTTATACTAATATTTTTAACACTCATCAGCTCCTCAGTTACTTTTATGGAAAGAAACCCAGGTCTAAGACTGCGTTTCCACCAGACCTGTGCGAGGGAAAAATCCAACAATCAACGTGCCTAGCCTCGCACGGCGCGGCCCGGCATTGGTGGATTTTTTCCTCGCACACCACTCCGCTACCTCACACTGCTCTGGTGGAAATGCAGCATAAAGCTAAAAGCTAGCTTATCTAAGTTTTTCAGAATAACTTTTAATTAATACCTATTGTCTTCGATTTCCGCGATTATCAGTCATTGTAATAAAACAACTTGAACGAATTTTTACGCGGCAGCGTTTCGTAACCCTTTTCAGCGTTCGTGGTTGCGCATAGAGTGAGAAAAACGTAAAAATTCTCTGTCAAAATTACTTTTAATTATTACACATAATTTTTTCCATCACACTTGCTCGAAAATGGTGTTATTACACGTAGGTTCTGCGGGCCGTAAATGACCTATTACGCCCTAGGGCGTAATGGCTTTTTTATTTTAAATTTGAAACGCTGGTTCTGTTTTACTCTTATTTGTCATGTTCAAAGGAAACGCCAACTTACTTTTTTAACTTTTATCACTGAAATATTTATTTAAAGAGAACTGTTATTGCAAATACATGTAAACACATATTTCGGCAACATTAATTAAATGTTTACCTAAATAGTGTATTTCAGTATTTTGCATATATAAAATCAACTAAAATGGCCGTTTTAGGTCTTTACCGCTATGGTTTCCGAACGTGACTTGACATTCGCATTGTCTATGGACATATTTCACTAATGTCACTTTCTGTTTTAATATTTTCTTGTCATAGGATTATCGATTAGTAAGGGTATTTTATTAAGATTTCCTCACAAGTGTGATGAAAAACATTGTGTGTGCCACGGGCGGTAAACTCGTGTTATTAAAGCCCTCGGTTTCACCTCGGGCTTATAACAAACACTCGTTTGTAATTCCTTACTTACCGCCCTAGATACACAATGTACCTACTATAAACTAATAAAGACTTGTTCTGATTATGTTTCATTTGACTGGACTAAGTCAGGTCTGTCTCGGAATCAATCCGCATGTGACAAGCCGGTCAAATGGCTGTCGATTTGATTTAGGCTGAGGTCAAATAGGTTTTCAGCAAGTCGACGTATTGCACGAATGCACGTATTATACGTCAATATAGCTCATAATTAAAAACGTACCCTCTAGTCGCTGACTAGATAATAAATACGGTCCTCTTTAATAATATTCACCGATTATTCGGCGACTAAGTATAAGAATAACCTTTAAGGCACACATAACAAACACCTCGGCAGCGGAACGGCACCGCATCACCTCATCGTTTCATAGTCAACCATACGCAAACACGTAACGGAAGCGAATCAGCACGTCCGAGCAGCCATCACACTCACGGCTTGCCAGCAGCGCGGAACCGCGAGGCGGCAGCTCGCCTCGGTATGCATGGTACAAGGCAGTAAACCGCAAGCAGCACGCGGGCGACTCGCGGACCCGCGACGGAGGCGAGCCGCATGCGCGACTGTGGCGCGATGTAATCGCGGCGACCGCGAGTCGCCCCCGCACCGCTAGCCTGTGCCGAGCCGTGACGTTGCCGATGCCGTTCCGATGCTGATAAGTGTGCGTTACAGTGTGGATTTTCTTAATTCGAGCCGAGTCGTTGCCGTTCCGGTGGTGTCGAGCTGTTACGTGTGCTTTAACCTTTTACGTAAATGAGGTTTTTTGAGCGCCGTTTGCTCGGATCGTCGGCCCGTCTCTACTTATAATATGAACATTAACTATCAGTATCAGTAGGGTACTTGTGCACCAATTTTGCCTCTAATATATTTTGACAAGACAACTTGTGATAATAGTTCGTAACCGGGCGTCAAAAACCATGTCTGTGTGTCGAATTTGACGGATCACAGCAGCCTGACAATTACGAAATCTTATTACTTATTTATTATTAAATGGGCGGTAAACTTGTAAATAACCTTGCAGTTTACAAACTAAGATTTTTTAATTTGCAAAAAATTCATATGCCATTATATCTTACTTACTTAATAAATAGGTATATCTTAACGGTGCCTAATGGACACGGACGCTCTGCGGCTGCGTCCTCATGACTTGCTCCGGGGTCCGAATATCACAGATTAGAATCATTCTAACTTCAATCGCGTCCGTCTAAGTTGGTGTTAGTGTCTTTTTAGCTGGGCTAGGGTTAGCGAACCGACGACTAAACCTCCCACTAGCTCAATCATGGACACACACAATAAAAAAAGGTGAACTGTACCTATTAACCAATCCCGCTGGTCCGTACGCTCAATTTGAGCGGCCAGCAAAAAATCGCAAGGGGCCGCGCTTAGCAAATTTGCTTGCTATAATACAAGAGCTTACTAAGCTAATATCTCTGGCGAAATTCAAAAAAAGCTGCTTCATTCTCTAAGCTCTCAGGGACGTCAATGCAAACAACACTCCATACAGCTGATTGCTACAAAATAGTCGCTTCCAGAGCCCGGCAAACTAAATTTAAAGTTTAAACTTCATTCATGCGGCACTTTACCAAACTTGCGGCTCGTGCCGGACTTAAATCGAATAAACGTCAAATGCGGTGCCACCGCACGAGGCCTGAGTCGGTCAGGAACTAAGAACTAAAAAACGAACTCACGCCACGGACCTAAGGGAACTATTAGTATTATCCACCTGTATATTCTTTTTTTTAAATAGTTTTTTTACAAAATGCTTGTAAAGAGTAAACATAAATAAGATTACAAAATACAAGCGCTTCATAAAAAAAAACCTAACCTAACCGAATTGCGGATGTTTGCTATAATGAGACGGCAAAAGTTATAATTTTATACGAGTTTCATAGATTCATACGAAGAAACGCATTATGTACCTACTAGTGGGCCCGCTCGCAATTTCATTCGCGGAGGTGAAATAAGTTAAACGTCCCTATACGGAACGTGCACCAACTATAGGTGGCAGCACTAAACGACAAAAGAGACACGGGTGGACAATAAAGGAAACTCTCACCCCTGTCAAATCAAGCTGTCAATTTCAATGACAATATCTAAGTGTCAATATCAAATATAGTAAGTAGGTGATAGCTACACTGACGTCAATCGTCCTTCATCGCAATAAATTAACGGCGTTTCCGTCAACGTGGCCCCAGCATGAGAGGGTACTTGATTTAGATTGGCGGCACCAGTTGGCAGCACCTTCGTCGTGCACGTTCCCTATTAGCTTCTGTTTAGTCGAGTAATAACTAAATATTTTTACTAAAAAAAACCCGACCGCGGTGCACTTTAAAAGTGCATAAAATCCGCCATTTTGTTTATTTTAACGAACTTCATACCCGGTGACACTCGCGCCATCAAGACGAATCCAATGATGTATCATTTATCAAAATCGGTTGTGCCGTTGAGTAGTTACGAGCGGACACAGGAACGGACATACATACATACAGGTCATACACATTACCCTCCTTTGGGCTTCGCCGCAGTCGGGTAAAAAGTATCCTATACGATAACCTGGGTTAAAATATATCTGTACACCAAATGTCATAGAAATCGGTACACCAATTTTTGCGTGCTACACGCACAAACATTGTCTTGCTACGATTTTTTTTATTATATGAATACATCCGATAGTTGAATCAATTCCTTTAGATTGAAAAGGTAAATCGTTAATACTAATCACTTGGTTTCGAGTTCATTGGTTCTCAGTCTTTCTTTTCGTTTTTTCAATATTGGTTTCTGACCGAACAGAACTAATAGAGCGAATTAGTTCCTTTGACCAGTTGAACGAGATCACAGCGCTCCCTCAGACCGAGCGGGCACAGCTCTAGCCGGAATGCTGGACCGGCCTTACCACGCCCGGAAACACTAAATTGTACCCACTGTTTGTTCTACGACTTGTTACACCGCAACTATTTTGCCGGACAAATGTCGGTTCTTTAGGCTTTTTAATAACCCGACCTTTGTATGGATTAAAAGCAATAGTACACGGAGGATTTTTTTTCTTGTGTAAAGATGGCGAAGTAAATTTAGCGCAAGGTTTTTTCAGGAAAATGGTATCCTCCTGGAAACCATAAATAAATAAAACCGGTCAAGTGCGAGTCGACCTCGCGCACCGAGGGTTCCGTACAAACTCATAAGTAGATACATGAATAATTCAAGAAAAACTCTATGGCGATTAGTTAGGAGGAGCAAATAAGTATGTATTACGATTTTTGCAAATTTCTCAAAAACGGTGCAAGTTAGGAAAACCGTCATATTTTTCCTGTTATATTTAGGATGACATTAATAATTGGTAATTATTTATCTGTTCAGTAACTTCGAAGATAATAGGCGGGGAATGGTATTTTTTTTTACGTTTTTCGTTATAAATCAAAAACTACCTATTTAAGAAAAAAAATAAAAACGGCGTTTTAATCTACAAACCAAGTTCTTTCATTTGATACCCCACTCGATATAATATCCCTACTTTCAATTTTCAAAGTCCCATTACGGACCCCTTTAAAAAAAAAGTAACAAAGGCATAAGATTTTTTCCATCCAATAGGCTCGGGCTAGCGGTTTTTAACACTATTCCAAGTTTCAAGTCGATAGCATCAGTAGATCCTGAGATATCTTGCTGCGACAGACGGACAGACGGACAGACAGTCAGGGTCGCACCATAAGGGTTCCTTTTTTACCATTTTGGTACGGAACCCTAAAAAGGAAACATACCTACTTACGTTATATACCATGTGAGGGCTCATGTATCTTGTGGGTGCGGTGGCTCGATCGTAGGTTTCAACTTTCAGCAATGCTCACCATCATGCATCATCGGATTCCAGAGAAACAAAATAGTACAATACACAACTAGGGTGGCAAAACAAAGAAAGGCCGAGATCGCAGATATTTGTGGCCCGAGCTGCAAGCAAGGGACGTAAATATGCGATCGAGGGCTTTCTTTATTACCTCCCGTGTTGTGTACATCATTTTATGTCTACACTTGGCAAGAAAGCGGCTTTTTCCGTACGCGGAGCGTGCGGAAAAAGTCACTTTATGGCCAGGTGTGGCATAAAAACATTTTCGCAGCGCGTAGCATATATTGTCGACCGTAGGTTTAATTAGGGTAAGCGACAGGCAAAATTATGTCCCTTACGTAAAGACCTTAAAATAAATAGCCGGACAGAACGTCGCCAACAGAGAACTGAAGCCATTTTCAATAAGCCGGCTGCTTGTATACATACGAGCCGCACGCACACATCAACTAGTTTTTTCCTATTGCAAGCAGCACGCACACATAGGTAGCCGGGTTCTTAGACATGCTTCAGTTCTTTGCTAGCGAGGCTCCGTCCGGCTATTTATTTTAAGGTCCTTGCCCTTACGCCAATTGAATCTACGGTCCACGATATCCTCTTTTTCGAAAATTGTAAATCTCGACAAAACTGACAACAATATAGAGGCTCGCCTGCATGCTCGCAATTTGCTCGTAATGAAAAATCATCGCCGAACTCGTCAACTTAATTTCTTGATTTTCAATCAACGCTCGAGAAACGAAATTAACTTTATTGCAGTTTGCCCAACAGACATCCATTGTAATTGGGGTGATGGAAACAAATTGCCTTCGTAAATCGTTATCATTACGAGATCCATCAATAAGAGTAATAAGGATTATTAAAGTTACATGTTCGGGTAATTTCAACATATTTTTGCAGGCAAAAACAATATAGGTATGTATTTTTAAACATTTTTGTTTGGCTTGACCTCGTATGTTACTTCAAATCATGCGACAGCTTTTAAACTACTTGTATGTATTGAACCGATTTCTATGATACTTTGCACGTTCATTAGATTTTTGTGACAATATAATAATTATGATAATTTCGTTTTGGCTGACAGTCAGCCGATGATGTACTCAGGAGGAGACCCATAAAACAATGATGGTAAAACTTTTTAACTTAGGCTTTCTAAGTTATTGACTTGTTGTAAAATCAAAATATTTTATTACTTTAGGCAACCTCAAAAGTGGCTGGACAAGTGGACACTTCAGTTTTCCAATCGGGTACCCTGTTGTCTAGCTTCTTTTGAGGTTAATTGTATTTGATACTATTTGAGCGTCTGATTGTTTGAAAAATTCTTATCGAAGAACTATTATAACATGTCCACTCGTACGAAGCGGCGCGGAAACGGTAGTTTTCAGCTAATATAAATAATATGGTAAATATCAAAAAGCTTATTAATACTGATCACTAAAAAAAAGGTAGGTAGGTACTCCGCCAAACGACAGAAGGCCGCAAAAAGTAACGCCTACTAGTATTGCCAATCGTCTTTAACCATTTCACCAATTTCGAAATTGACTAGATTTTTTTGCATAACATGGCTATTTACCAAAGCTGACATAGTTTGGCCAAAGGCGTCGCCCTTCATTTCCAGTCATCCCGGTCAGCCATTAGATAAAACCACTTTTTCACGGCACTGTCCTCGCAGCGGCCTTTACTAAAAGTTCCAGGACAAATTTCCGCTTCGCTTCGTTGAATTGAAACCAATCGTCAAACTTAATTCCTCCAACTGAACATCTAACTAAACTAATGTCGAAGTCACTAGGATTAATGCTAGTAGTTAACACGTATTAGTTCTAACAAACATCTATTAATTTCTCTCGTGCAAGCCCCGACGCAGCGCAAGTTTGCGCAAAGTTAGACTTACACCATAAGTGTGAACTGCAGATAATACTTATTAGTTTGATAAGATTATGCCTTGTCATCTTGGAAATAAGTCTTGTTTTCTTACTAAAACAGTTAAACATGATTAGATTTCGCTCACGACTTTCGACTTTTGTTAACAAATTATAATATCCCGTTTTAAACCTTTTGAGGTTGAATTTCGGAAAATCGGTTAAAAAGTTGACAAACACTAGATCTCAACGACTTTGAAAAAAATACTCAGTGTATTTTTGGATATTCCTCAAAATTCAACCTTATTCATATCTCCTCAAGGTCTATTCTAACAGTGAAGCGGCAAAAAATTGAGCCCTTTAGTAATGAATTTTCCTTTCTGTATTTATTAATTGTGTGTCGCCCGACATGTCGTTAGTTCCGGACATTGTGACGGCCGTTAATGACGACATGAGCGGTCTCATTAGGCAGTAATAAAAAGAAATAATAAACGGAATATCACGAACGGTTAAGCCGGTTATTTGTTTCCGTGAATGGATAAAAGAAGTGTTTATTTACACTTCTGGGGTAGGTTGTGTGTGAGTGTATACATTACATTAGAAAAATCTTGCGTTATCCGTCGCACGATTTCAAGGAAAATTAGCCGGAGAAAATATGAGTCTATTCTTATAGTGATTCGTGTGTTTCATCTTTCCAAACTTTTGATTTTCATTTCACTTTACTCGATTTCTGAGTCTCACTCATTTAAAAGTCTCATATTTAAAATCTCATCAAAATCGATGTATATTTAGAGGTTGCACACTTTTGAACTTTTAACTCGAAAACGATTTTTTTGACTCTGTGTTTTTTATGTTTTTTTACTCGATAACTCGAAGACGGCTGGACCGATTTGGAACATTTTATTTTAGTTTGAAAGATTACGTTTTCTAGTTGGACACATTGTAACTAAGCTAGGACCAATCACAGTTTTCGTAATCTCCATTCCGCGCCAGTGGAAAGTCGCCACGGTAAGTGGAAACGCACCCTCAGCCTAGAACTACTAGGTAACATCATTAGCGTAGTGTAAGCTAGTAGCGGAGACGGATTAAGCCGTCAAGGCGGGCTGACGTGCCCCTATTTTACTTAACAAGACAGGGTATAGTCTGTCCTTTTAAACTGCGTTAATAAACAATTTTTTTTGCAATAACACAACTTTAACGAATTTAATTAAGTATATTAAAATAATAGGTAGATCAATCAATTTTACATCCTGACGTTTCGTAACTGTTTACGGCGTCGTTGTCGCGAGAAGGTTGAGAAAAATATATTTGTCTCCGTCATAATTACATTTGTGCAGAGTACCTTAAAAAAATCAGAATTAAAATTAACTAAAAAGGAATTATTTTGTATTAGGTTATCGATGCTTGTCTTAATAAAAATGTTCATGTTCAAAAGGAATTTAAATTGATAAAGTTCATCAAACGGATGAAAAATTGGATGACTTGGGCAACGTTTCGGTAGCGGAGTTGGTAGCGCGCCTGTGTTGGCCCGGATAGCCGTAGAAGATGCAGGTTCGAATCCTGCCCGAGACATATAATTTTTCAATATTTCTCTCCCAATAAAATATTTAGAATTGGTTGGCAATCGTTAATGCTAAAATAAAAACTGGTCAAGAGCATGTCGGACCATGCTCAGTGTAGGGTTCCATAGCCGTATCTATAAGGAAATGTGCTAAATAAACAACTGGCAAAAAGTCTTAAATGCCGTGTAAATCAATGGCACTTAAAACCTTTTGGTTTAGAAGTTTTTCGGCAAAAACTTCAAAACGGTTTATTCCTTACTATTCAAAATAATTTTCGTTGAATGTATTTATTAAGCGTTACCTTCCTGATTTTTTTTATATTTTTTGGATTTACGGTTTAAAAGTTAAAGGGGGGGAGACACAATTTATGCAACTTTCGGAGCAATTATTTCCGAAAGTATTCACTTAATCAAAAAACAGTACATAAAAGCCTTTTAATGTTTTTAAAAGAACTATCGAATTATGTACCTCACGTTGATGTTTACTGAAGAAAAATTTTTTTAGGTTCTGTTACATGTATGGAGTGCCCCCCCTAGATTTTTTTATTTTTATTATTTAACTACCAAACTTAGTAGCGGCATCTACAAGACATCTATATTCCAAATTTCATCAGTATACGTCTTGTAGTTTTTGAGTAAAATGCCTGTGACATACGGACGGACGGACGGACGGACGGACATGACGAAACTATAAGGGTTCCTTTTTAGCCATTTTGGCTACGGAACCCTAAAAATCGTGTTTGGGTGTAGCACAGCGGTACTGTGGATTTCTCAATACCTACGAGTTGAGACGACAGTGCCATACATATGGGTTGTAAGACTTGTAAGGACTCAATGCTGCCGCCACAACGCAAAAGGGCACAACTAACATTTTTTTTCGATACTGAGTTGTATACATATTCGGTCGGAATCAGTGAAATTTACTGATTCCGAATATGTATAGAACTCAGTATGGAAAAAAAATGTTAGATGTGCCCTTTTGCGTTATGGCGGCAGTATGGTAGATGATGCTACATAGTCTACATACGTCACCCAGGATGACGTCACAAAGGAGGAGACTGGTTGAAAAATTGGGTGACGTTTCGCTGGCGTAGTTGGTAGCACGCCTGTGTTGTGTTGTATAGTTTTTCTCTTCTTATAAAATATTTAGAATTCGTTGGCAGTCATTACTGCTACAATAAAAAAAATTGTAATATGAGTTAAGTGTTTACGTTTTTCCTGTGGCTTAGCAATGTCGCTAAATTAAGTGCTTTGAAGCCTAATTTACTCTTACCCTTGTAAGCACGTAATATTACTCTACTACTACTAGACCTTTCTGACATAAACATAGTGATAATTATACTCAGGCCGTTAACTATCATTGTATTGTCCACGGGAAGGACGTTTATTTGATACCTGTGTGACCTTTATCCTAACTCTATTGTTATCGTTAAGTCCTACCGCATTGTCTGATTTTATTTAGCCCACTGAAATCGGTTAAGCTGATTAAAGTTAATGCGTGACACCCTAGTTGTATACATATTTACAGCCTGTATGGTTGATAAAAACTTGAACCAATAATTATAATATGCTGAAACTCAATATTTATTCTGAAAGTTACCCTCAAGGACTCTTTCACAGGTTTAACTCTATTATTAATTTTTATATATATATATTTTTTTTAATTAATGTTTCGGGAAATATGAGATTTTGTGGGAAGCTCAGCAAGAAAAATACTAATTTACAATTTTTTTTTAAAATACCAGAATGTCGGTTAGTCACCAGATTCCTTCTTCCCACATTCCCTTTACACTAGATTATAAAATCGTAAGTTACTCAAGTATCTAAATGATTTTGTTGGATGTGTTATTTTGGGAATCTGGTATACGGACAATCTGGTATTTTAGGAATGAGCGGTTTATTTTAGGTATGTTGTTGATTGAAATTTTGATTTTGAACGAATAAATGATAGGATATAATATTTAATTAGGATGTCTAGAAAATGTATTTAAACAAAAAAACCTATTCAGTTAGCAGTAGGTACATGCTTTTAAAACAGACTATACCATCGTTTAGGTATAAAAATGCAACGCCGCGTCCTGATTCGCGCGCAGACTGCAAACGTCCTCCATATAAATGGCGTCGTCGCTGCCACGTACTCCAATATAAAGGGAATAGATGACCTTACGGCGTTCGATAAAATGGGAGAAAACGTCGCATAATGTAAGCGTTAGAATATGGAGTATTTACGATCATGCGCTTCATTTGAGAAAGAAATGGATCTGGTTAGTGAAATGTGGCTGTGAACGCCAGGAAAGTGAACACAATATTGACCGTGATCAATCAAAATTTTTAATCATGTAGAATCTTGAAAAATAGGTAATGTCATCTGTTTAAAATTTCATTCAGTCTTTCGCTGATATCTCTTGGATTACAAGAAAGGATGAGTAAAAGAAATTTATTTTTATGTATTAAGTTTAGCATATTATTTATTATCGATATCTCAACGACTGAATCTAGGCGTGTGATGCTGCGCTTTGTCGCGCGATAAATAAAAAAAACCGGTCAAGTGCGAGTCGGACTCGCGCACCGAGGGTTCCGTACAAACTCATAAATAGATACGCGAATAGTTTAAGAAAAACTGTATGTCGATTTGTTTAGTAGGAGCAAATAAGTAGGTAGGTATATGTTATGATTTTTGCAAATTTCTAAAAAACAGTGCAAGTTTGGAAAACCGTTATATTATTCCTGTAATATTTAGAACCTGATGAGTAATGATTCTATTTAATACCAAGGACCATTAAATCAAGTGGACTGTCATTCTCCATACAAAAAGCTGTACCCCGAATTTACAACGCCATCTATGTATAAGCTTGGTAAAAGAATTATATTATTTACAATTATTCAACTTTGCAAACGTGACACAGTATTTAAATGTTAGAATTTATTTATTATTAGCTGTTTACGAACTAATTGTTACTATACTCTGTTTCTTTTTTGCTACTCTCCGCTAGATGGATTTTAAGTTTTTGTAAATTTCTAAAAAAATGTTTAAGTTAGGAAGACCGTTCTATTTTTCCTGTAATATTTAGGTTGATATTGATAATTAGTAATTATGACACATTTTTCTGCTCAGTAACTTCGGAGATAATAGGGGGGGAATGGTACGTTTTTACTTATAAATCAAAAACTACTTATTTAAGAAAAAAATAAAAATGGTGTTTTAATTTACAAATTAAGCCCTTTCATTTGATACCCCACTCAATATAATAACCCTACTTTCAATTTTCAAAGTCCCATTACGGAGCCTTTTAAAAAAAAAGTAAAAAAGGTACAAGATATTTTTTATGTCCAATAAGCTCGAGTTAGCTATTTTTAACACTATTCCAAATTTCAAATCGATAGCAGCAGTAGTTCCTGAGATATCTGGCTGTGACAGACGGACAGACAGACAGACAGAGTCGCACCATAAGGGTTCCTTTTTTACCATTTTAGTACGGAATCCTAATGATAAAGCATCCGTCACGTTCTGACAACTAGTGTGAGAGTGACGGATGCTTTATCATTTATTTATTTATCGCGCGACAAAGCGTAGCATCATAAGCCTACTGATCTGCACATTTACATTCGGATATTGTGATAAAAAATAGTGTATAGGGTCGGCCCGTTACATCCTTTTCTTAAATGTCCGGATTGTAATTTGACTGACGTGGGTAGGTAAATCCACGGAAATAAATTTATCCTGTGTTTTATTAATAGCGGTAGTCCAAACTACCGAATGTGATATGTACCGACAACGTACTAAAACTAGTGCTTCAGCCAGAGACAACGTTTTCAGTTTTCTGTAACGTTTGACGTGATACCTTATTATTTGTATTTTCGGTGCGAGAAAAGTACACAGAAAAGTACATTCGGCTTACGTGCTATACACCGTGGGCCCGTATAACCCGACCAACTTTAACCATAGATTCTAACAACTATTAGGAGTAAAAAAAGTTATGTGACGTATAGTCGATTAACGCTTACTTTCCGAGATATTCATAATTTTTAAAATAAAAACTCCCAAGTGTGTAACAAGCCCTAATAAATGTGACTAAGATACTTTTACTGATTTTTAAAAATCCTTTAACTAAACAGCAATTAACCTTCGCAGTATTAGATGGTAAGCGATTACAAAGCCAAAATATTGACCTTTCGTTTCCATATTAGATTTTTTTTCCTTTTTAATAACTTTTCCTCCAGTAAGGACATTTTTTTTTTTTTTTTTTTTTTTTTATAACGAGGTACTGAATGTATTGATTTGTTTTGTTCCATAAGACTATTAATGTAAAATGACAAAATTTGACCAATGTTGATATAACGTTATTTACTTGTAATACCATCAGGAATACGTGGTTAAAGTTGGTCGGGTTGTACGGGCCCACGGTGTATAGTTTAGATATAACGTCTGGAGTAGGTACTATCATCAATTTGTACTCGTATAAGTACACGAGGCCTGACGAGGTAACTTTTATTTTTTTACTTTCGATGTTTAAGTATATAAAGTTAAAAAAATAACTTCGTACTGTTAGTATTTTATCGTATTATGTTTAACTGTTACATCAAAAGGCCTTAAAGTAACTTCCATTTAACCTTGAAATGTTTTTGCTAACTGTCCTTGGACTGTTATTATTGATTTAGGATCACTAAAATAACCTGACAGCAGTTTTAAGAGGTATATTTTGTTTATTTACTCTTCCAAGTCGTAGAATAAATAGAGATCGATAAGAAACGGCTTAGCAAATTTGGTAACGACAGAATAAATTAAGGTGTATAGATAGCAGTGGCGTGGCATCAAATATATTCTTAGTACCTAAAGCCGGAGCAGATTTGGATTACTTTTTCTTCAGGAGTAGTAGTTACTCCGACCATATACTTTAAAACAGGCAGGCCGGTGGGAATCGGGTTCTATGGACGCCACGCCACTGAGGTATAGGTATTATATTTAACAAAGCTACTGTTGCACCGGTGGTATAGGTCAAAACTTTAAACTTGGTTTTCCGTGCTTTAGAAGCGTTTTCAGCAGGCTGAAAAGTAATTTCAGGCCGTTTCATAGGTGGCTCTTTCACATACTAGAAGAATGAAAATTCACCCTAGTTGCCGTCGTTTTCAGGCGCCTGAAACATGTTTTCAGTCCGTTTCAGGGCACCCTCTATCAGATGGCGCAATAACCTGAAAACCCGTTTTCAGGCGTTTTCAGGACCCCTTATGGGCCTTTGAAGTACACTTCAGTATATGGCGAAATTTCTCGATGGAGTGAAACAGACAGCTATATTAAGAAGGTTCGAGAAGTGTGTGAAAGAGACAGAACTAGAAAAGGATAGCAATAGTCGGGAATGTTCCGGTCAAGCATCGAACAATCTAGGTTGTCTAGAATACTCGCGATACGTCATTGACCGAAGGGTCACCGACCGCCGTTCTTCGAATTGGACCGAACATTCGAGATAGGATTTCTCCGGAACATTCGAGAGCAAGGGTCTCCGGATATCGACGCCGTAGTCAGTCTTGAACTAGATGCGATAAAGTGCGAATCTCGAAGCGAACCTAAGCGAAAAAGTTAATAAGTGCGTTATAGTGAAGTGATTTAGTACAGTGATTTATTAAGTAAGTAAGACTTGTTAATTAGTAATTCTGTAATAAAGTTTGCATTTTTAATTAGTGGTTAATTAGTGTATTTTCTATCACGTTACCTACCCCACGGACATAACACTACTTTTCAAGTAGGTACCTAGCGATCTAGCGATCAAGAGTTGGCAGCAGGAGTGGTCGAGCAGGAGGCCTCAGATCCCATAGCAACTGGCCACTTCAGTCGACCAAGCTATTAGAAAAACTTCAAAAAAAAAGGTCGAGCAGGAGGGATATTCCTTAATAAATAGGTGAATCATCGGAATTATGGGCTCTATATTTTTACGTATGTGTTGTATTAAATGCTTTGCTTGCACTTAAAATTTGATTTGCACTTAAAATCTTACAGAGACAGCACAAATATCAATGATTTTGATGTACGGGTACAAAGGCAATGTTATCACTATATTACTTAAACAAAATGTGAATAGAACTGTCTGAAATTGCCAACAAATATTTCAATCCACCGACAGTATCATACTCACGCAAATACGCATCGAGAACACCCACATCGTAATATTGCTCAAAATCGCTCCTGAATGATTGAATAGACGAGCGTGAAACGTCAAATCGGATGATACAACATTGGAGGCAGCAATATGCTCAGTTTCCGATAGATTAACTACGCTACGGCCAATACAGGCCGGCTTTCACGAGATTATCACTCGCGACATCGTAGATTTGCGACCCCGCCGTCATAGTATAAGCAGTAGTTTAACTTCATAGAAAGGTCATTGCCTGAATGAAATGTGTGAAAGGACCGCCTCTAAGGCATAGGCTATTTAACCACTTTCACGTTTAGTTTAGTAAGAAACAGTAAAAAATTGGTGGACAGTTGACCTCGTGAAAGTAGTGGGGAGCAGGTGGATGCGGTCTAGACAGGACCGTATTCTGTGGCGATCTATAGGGGAGGATAGTTAGATAGGAGATCTTCAACCAGACGTTCAAGTGGTTATGGCGCCACGCCCTCGTGTACGTATAATGAATGGTACTTGCGTATTTCTCCTAAACGTCCGGAGTTAGACTACTGCTTAATATTGTGCCGCCGTTTTGACGTTTTTCGGCGCGAACATAAAATAGTGGGCGTTATTTAGTCTCCGTTTTTTGCGCCGCTAATAGACACACGAGTTTCAACGGAGTTTTTGCTGTGCGTATCATCATCTAGTTGTCTTTTCTGGCTAACCAAATGTGGCAGTTGCAATGGGAAGCAAATAAATATGATTAAATTTTTTTAGAGATTTAGTTTTGCCACCACTTTTCTTTATTTTAACCTCTAATGGTACTTAATTAAAAAACTCGACAGTATTTTAAAATATTTTTAGCAACAGGTGAACCAATTTACCTCAAATTAAATGCCACGAAAACGTTCACTAAAAACTATGGTAGGTATCTTCCTTAAACATCGGATCTCATGTGCGAAATTCTTTCGATTGCAGTTAAAAGATCCCGCAGACTACAGAAATTTTATCTGCCGATAGTTTAATCAGGTTGTTAATCAGTACGAACACGTATGAAAGTACGCACATTACACCGATTTGGTGTTCATGTCATCGCCCGATCGTAGAGTAGAACTCGCCAAATCATGAAATTATCCTTTCCGGTTCATCCGACACTAAACTCAAAATGCACCAGTACTCAATACGATCCAATGTCTAAAAGATCCATTCTCATTACGAATGGAACCCAAATTAACTTATTGCCAAAATGAACCGTTCTCGACTTGCACTCTTCTCAGTATGAACCAATTTCAAATTGAGTGAAGCCCATTAAAACCGATACCCAAAAGGCTCCATTCCCAAAATACCCTTAATTTGTAATAGCAGAACACATTATTCCCATAATGATTGATTCACAAAAAGCTCTTTTCCCAAAATACACTAAATTCTCGATTGTCGTAGGAGGGTAAACTAAGGTTGACAACAAGGTTTTGGGAAAAGAGCTTTTTGTGAATCGATCATTATGGGAATAATGTGTTCTGCTATTACAAATTAAGGGTATTTTGGGAATGGAGCCTTTTGGCTATCGGTTTTAATGGTGTGTGAAGGTGCAGAAAAAAAAGTTTCGTAATTAGCACGTTAGTACACAAATCATAAAGTTGCAATTTCATAGGCGAAAAAAATGTAATAAGTACGAGTGTGAACTAGACCATCGATATTCTTAGGCATATCACAAAATGCCGCCATTTCATGAGCCATCAGTGTCGGCAGTCAATGGCGGCATTTCATGATATTCCTAGGAATATCATAATTTGGCGAATCAATCGGGCGATGACATTCATACTGATAACAGCCCGATTAAACTATCGGCCGATAAAAAGTCTGTAGTCTGTGGGCGCTCTTTAACTGCAATCGCAAATAAAATAATAAATCGTAAAGCATTTCGTAGTCATTGAACAATAAGATTAAATTTTCGTTAATCGAAATGCATGAACTTAATTTCGCAATAAATCTTGTTTTCAACGAACAGCCTTTTAACGTTTTGTCTTTACAGCTAAAGTTTTCTTCATTCGTCTCTTAAATAATTTCTTGAGCTACTATTTTCACAGTTTACTAGTTCACTTAAACCCTCGCACACGCACCGAATACAAATACTCTTAATCAACAATCGAACCCTTAAAAAGACAAATCGCTGAAGGTTATTCTTAACATTTAGTTAAGAAGCCTCGGATAATTTTAAATGGTTTTTATTTACTGGGGTACTATTCTTGATATAACTTTACTGGAGTAGGTACAGGTACATTGAATAATAGAAAAAAAAACTTTACAGTTAAACTAGACTGAAACTAATTCATGTCCCTCAGATCGGGCCCCTGTCCGATTTAGATTATGACCAAAGTATCAGTAGCTAGCTAATGCTTAGTGATTAAAGTATGTTATATATAAATTTAACTAACAATAACCCGCAACTTCCTCTCGGATATTCTAGGTAATTCCTTACCTAGATCAAAAGTATCGTATAATTCAATCGATTCGATCTTACAGGGCTTCTTGTAAGACTGATTTCATGTCAATCCATTCAAATGTTACCGCATTATTTAGTAACAAACATCCAAACACCTTCACAAACTTTCACACTTATAATATTAGTAGGATAGGATAAGATAAGATTTCAGTTAGACTATAAAGTGCATGTCGTCAAATATATGCAATAGTCCTGTACAAGGAAGTATAGGCATACATATTGAATGGAGAAAATAGCCTACGAGTAACTCGACGAGCGCTCCAAACGTCCAAGACCTCTTAAGGGCTTTCGCTCGGGTGGCCAAAACCCGATATTTCTATTTCAATGGCGATGAGATCCAGTTAAACTTTCTAGATGGGCAATTGGATTAGCATCAAGCTGCTATTACACGGTCGCCGAGTGCCTCCCCAACAATAAATATGTCGAATTTAAAAGTAGAAATTAAATTTTTAGCTTTAACAGTTTCAGTCGGGTTTCATTGTTATAGGCTGTGGAAATTCCAGTAGCGGAGGAGTTTTAATGGTTTTAAGGTTAGTAAATTGGACAGGTGGGTTACTGCTATTGAAGCTATTCCTGTTAATTTATTAAGGCCGCATACAACTGACTTTTGTCGGACAAGCTTGCTTTAGTCGGTCGCACTGTTGTCGTAATGCCGTCGTTTTGGAAATTTCTGACTATTTTTGTATTAAGATTCATTTCGGAAACACCTGAATCTAGCCCGATCTTATGTGCAATTAGCCTTTACCGCGTCTACTCGATAGGCATAACCTTTATAGATAATAAATAAATGAGATGATAGAACACAGTGGCTAAAGCATGGATTCCTTTGGCCCTGTGCATTGCAGCCGTTACCAAATTCCTTCATTCTCTATCGGCCGGACCAGATTGTAAGTGCTCTATCGTCACTGCCTTCTGACTTCTCGACACACATTTATAATTATGATCTTTAGTTGTCTTTCACAGAAAGAGAGCTGATAATGTCCATTGTGATCCTATCTTTATCCTAGGTTACTTTTATTCATCATCATCATTTCAGCCTAGAGACGTCCACTGATGAACAATGAACGTAGGTCGTCCCCAAAAAGTTGCACGTTTCTTATCTACTTTGGCTTCCGTTCTCGGCTAGGTTTTGTCTGACCGAGTTTCTTTGACTATTATTTATTTGATAAATTTTATTAATTTGATACATTCATACAACAGATTCATCATACAATTCAAAAATCTGCCAAAAAATTAAATTTAGATTGATTACGTAATTTTACAGATTATTTCAGTGATTAAAAACCTGAAGTTGGTTAAGCGACGATGAATGCCAGTGTTTTAAACAAGGAATAAAAGTTATTTATGGCAGTAAGGGGGAGATGTACAATTAAGATTGTCCGCCGGCTCGATTCCCGTTTCATTATATTCCCGACTCACTGATTTTCTACGGCATCATTTTAATTTTTAACTTGGAATTACTTATAAATGTAATTATAGCAATATTCATGGCAACGCGCTTAATAATCATCATTAACCATCAGAGAAATGGATTGTTATGCAGGAGAATTAATAAACTAACAGCACAAACAAGAACTAGGAAACAAAAATAGGATAAGTATGCCAAATTAACTTAAGACTTAGATAGGTACATAAATCTTAGACTTACACGCAATAAGGTGAGTGGACGCGCATTCAGGGTTTAGGGTAGAGAAATAAATGCCAAAGTCTGGTGGCCATAAAGGTAAGATGAAAAAATCTTATGTAGGCGTAAAAAATAAGCGAAGATTATTACGCATTTCCGTATTATTACGCAAATCAAGCTGCTTTGCCGGCTACTAGAACTTTAATCTACCCCATTTTTTCAATGGCTGTTATTTCCAGCCTGATAAACTTTATGAAACCAACCAACCTGATAAGTTACGTAGCTACACAACACAATTACTTCCACCACCCAATTATTGTATCAGTTTGATTACCTTATGCTCCCCTGGCAAGCAATCAAAAATTGCAATTTTTACATGCTTCAGTGTACAAACTATAACTACCCATTGTACGCAACAGGTTAACATATACCCGTAACCTATTTTAAACAATAACCCTTTGTTATAAGCTCCAGTGTTGTGTATCACACTACCGTCGTATACGACACGTAGTTTGGTTGTAACCGATAAGCGAAATGGGTTTTTGAGCCTCGGGGAATAACGGTAGTTCGCCCCGGGCTATTTAACTTCATTGTATTCAGCTGTACAAACAATGTTCGTACGTAATGCCATAGTTTCGTGCTATCACTAATAAAAAGTGGCGACGTGGAACGACGCTGCTACTAAAAATATCGGTAAAGCATATTTTATTTGAACTAAAATTCTGCAGTCTGCAGCTAAGAATAAAAATGAAGTTGCTTAGTATGTATTTACAAGAACCGAAACTAGGCCAAGCCGGTATCTTGGGATCTAACATAGCAGCTGACGATTGGTGTAATTGAGAACATAGCAATTGACAATTATATTAAAGAACTAGAAGATATCTGCAATTTCGTTCGTAAAATATCCGAGAGAAGACGCCGAAACTTGTCGAAGAAATTGTAGGTACTTCCCGCTGTTAAGTTTATCCTTAGAATAATGACCCTAAGTTACACTACCGACTTCGAATACCCTCCTCATTACTTGTCCCGAGATCGGAATATCCCGGATTAGAATCACGCCGACACACACACGACACAGTCGAGCCCAACAAAGTTTCTTCTCGGAGTCTTGTCAGCCGGGCTAGGGTTAGAGAACCGACAATGAAAGCTTCCTTCCACTAACACAATTACCCACACACACACACACAATAAACAAAGGCTGAACCGCTTCAACCCATCCCGCTGGTCTGTACAAGCGTACTAAGTAAGCACATTGACCTGTCAGCGAAAAGTCACTACTTAGTGACCGTGGCCAGAGTTGGGCAAAAATTTAGTTGACTAAGAATAAGAATAAAATTCCAAATTTTATTCTCAATCAAAATATTTGAGTAAGATTGAAAATCATGAGCAAGTTATTCTGATTTGATTTAAAATGATTAAATCATTTCATTTTTATTCTGATTTGATTTAAAATGATTAAATCATTTCATTTTTATTCTAAATGACAAATCAAATTTTGATTAATTTATTCCGACAGACTATTAGTTAAACTAACGTTTTAGTTGACTTATTAATATTTAGAATAAGATTGATTTTATTCTTCTTATACATTTAGTTCACTGATTGCACTTGTAATTTGAACTATTTCTCATACTTTTAATGTTCAGTTTTTTTTAACCATGAATAAATATGACACACAACCTATGGCATAGTAATAAGGTAGCTTCGAGATTATCTGATGATGAATGGAACCAGGAGGTAGGTAGTGGAACTCTTCAATGGCTATTGGTAAGACCTTCAATTCAAGTATGGATTCATTTCGCTTGTGGTAAAGGGTTCTATACATAGTATAGTATACATTACACTATACGGCGATGGTCAGCCAGCCAGGAGGTGGGTAGTGGAATCCTTCGTAGAGTCTTAGTAAACCCTTCGAGTTTGGGCTTATTTGATTTGTTGTAAAGAGTCCTATGCATTAAATCCTGTGGTGATGGTCTAGTGATGGATCCAGGACGTGGGCAGTGGTAATTTTAGTAAATTTGTCAAGTTTGGGCTCATTTTATTTGTTGTAAAGAGTTATACTCGTATGCATTACACTCTATGGTGTTGGTCTGACGATGGAGCCAGGTGCTGGGTAATGGTACTCTTTGAAGGGTTTTAGTAAACCCCGCGAGTTTGGGCTCATTTGATTTGTTATAAACAGGCCTTAACTTTTCGTGATTTTAACAAGCGTGACGTGTATAATTTAAAATGTCTTTATTATTTAGTACAACACTAAAAAATATTGATTGTACAACCAGAGATCGATTCAAAATATCAATCGTCATTTTTTAATGGCGATTAATTTAGTTGCGATTAAATTAGTTGTGAGAATGGTCGACTAACAATTAAATTAGTTTTAGTTTCAATCGACTAAATTTCACGGTTAAATCTATATTAAATAAAACTACGTAGTCGCTCGTTTTTGCATTTTTTATTTAACTTGCCATATAGATAACTTGCAATATGTAACTACGACGAGTAGGTATGTACATTGTAGATACTCGTATGCGTACGTTGGAACTATGTTGGTTTGGGTGGAATCTTGCAACTTATATTGAAGCAGATATCTTCAACCGATTGAGCTAAAATTATGTATACAAGTTTAATTTGAAACGCTTGAATGAAAATGCAATATAATGGGCCTTAATATTACGATAAATAACGAAAAACTGCAATGCACAATGTTTACAAGTCGCAAACAATAGTAGGTAAATAGGTAGGTAGGTGCTCTATTCATAATTATTTTGATACTTTCAGTACTAGTTCTATACGATACTGAGTAAATCTTAGATATAGATATTATCAATATTTTGTTGTCTCTGTCATTAGTAAATCTCTTTTTAGTGTCACGCGGCGCGTAATCCTACTTACCTGGAAGTTGTTTGTTGCATTTTGGTGCAAGTCTGCCGCCATAACGCAAAAGGGCACAACTAACATTTTTTTTTTGACACTGCGTTGTATACATATTCAGAATCAGTGAAATTTACTGATTCCGAATATGTATAGAACTCAGTGTCGAAAAAAATGTTAGATGTGCCCTTTTGCGTTATGGCGGCAGAAGTGCCGACGAATCTTCTAAAAATAACACGTTCTACTTCTATTGAATGAAACATCTGCATGTTGTTTTCCGTTCAATTTGCTTCTAACATTATTTGCGGAAAAGTAGTCTTAACTAATAAGTCGATTAAAAAGTTTAGTTGACCGAAATCAATCGGCAGCTAATTTAGTTGCAACTAAACTAGTTGCACTCTATACAACTAAGATTGATCAGTCGTCGTTTTCAATCGTCCGTCGCAATTAATTCTGTTAATCTCAATCGTTAATCGTTCGTCGATTACATTTTGCCCATCTCTGTGTACAACTTAGTTTTTAGAGAAGAAATAAAGTAGTTTTTCTTACAATTATGAAGGAGGTAACATTTTTCCAAATCGGTCTAGCTGTTTTAAATTAATCGGGGAAAAAACCTACATAAAAATTGCTCTTTGTTTTGAAGTCGGTTAAGACTGGAAACTTATTTCTCATAAGAAATGCACGAGAAACTAAGAAAAATACCAAGATCGCTATATGTGTGCCTCTAATATTTTAAGAGTTCCCTCGGTTTCTCCAAGATCTCATCATCAGATCCTGATTTGGTTGCAATGGGACCACCTCGGAAGTATACCCTTTCAAACAAAAAAAGAATTTTCCACATCGGTCCAGCCGTCTTCGAGTAATCGCGTAACAAATATAAAAAATAAAATAAAAATAATAACATATAGACGAATAGAGAACCGTCCTTCATTTGAAAGTCGGTTAAAAATGCATAGAACTCATTAAAACGAGCCCACTTCCATGTTCCATCATCAGTTCAGTTCAGCTTGCTGATGTGATGCCTGTGTGCAGGAGTGAGTGAATAGTGGAACACGAAATACAAGATATTGCTACTACATTACTTACTAAGCCTATAGACGGGATAACAATTTCAATTTCGATAAATAAATCAATCAGAGGAATTAATTTTAACTAAAAAAATCATGATTGAATTTATTTGATTGGTGATTAAATTAGTTTTACTCAAATTTTTGATTGAGAATAAATCTTAAGTGATTTAATCATTTCAAATTTAATCTGATTGAAACTGAAGTGATTTAATCATTTCAAATTTATTCTGATTGAAACTGCAATGATTTATTCTCACGATTTTTTATTCTGATTGACGATATTAGTCATGAGTGCCCAACACTGACCGTGGCTAACTAACCTGCTTGCAGGAGTGTTAGGCCTCCACTTGGTTAGGACTGTTGCCTCACCGAGTTCATAGGTCGAGTCAGCATTAAAAATAAGATCCACAGAATACGTGGCCTGGCTAAACTGAAAAGAGCACTATAAAAATAAATAAATTATATAAAACGTACTCTTTATTTACCCGAACGTTACAAACGGGTTCCCTCTATTTGGCATAACTTTTTTTATTCAAATATTTAATAGTTAGTTAGGTTAAGTTTATTTTATACATTTGCTGAATATTTTGTTATGGTAATGACGTAGCAGGGCCACATCCTAATCCTTATCATAAAGTTTAAAACGAAATAAGGAAATAAACAAGTAATATTTCCTTGAACTCTGATTCTTTCATCTAGTTAGGATGCGCCACGAGATATTAGTCTGCGTCGCTTCCGTTATATTTTCTTTTCACCCCCGGATAATATTTAAGATGCTGTGTAAGCGGTTTCACAATTTTAATGTTTGGTGTCTTGCAAAAGTATTTAATGCATGGAAACCTCTCAGCAACGGATTATCTTTATCTAGCATGCATGATATTGATTATACATAAAATATCATAAGTTAGATTGGGTAAGCGTAATGCATTTCCCACACCAACAAAAAAAAGGTTAAAATAGGTTAGAACCTCAACAGAAACGAGCCTGAAAAGTACCTACTTAATGGCGAAGGAAAATATGCAAAATCTAATTCTGCCTCAGATATCTCTGTCAAACAACATCATGCAACACAAAAATGTGAACAAAACTTTCATACGCAGCACAGTAGTAAACGCAAAACAACCAATCAAATGAAAATCGATTTGACCTTATTATACAGATATAACCAAAGTATCCACCATGCTCCCACTGCATATATAGTTAGTAGATGTTTTAATTACACTAGCTATATCCGATATACGACGGCTCAGCGCTGCAGTGCGGCGGCGGTCGCCCCAACCGATCCAACCACAACGACCTGCGATTCATGAGGACCGGCTTAGAGCATCCAGATGCTAAATTCTACCTCTAATATTAAGTCTAGACGCTCTAAATCGGTGAAATGTGTGATGGTTAAATTAAATTTCGTTTTGGAGGTAATTAATTATATAAATTAGATTTTAGTAACATAATTCTATTTCAAAGCTTCCCGTTAGGCTGCTGTGTAAATTTTGGTATTAAAATGTTTAGATAGGTATTATGTCGGCCGAATTGAAAATATAAATAGAATTTAGGAATATAACGATGCCCTAGTTCAGACTACTAATCACATATTATTTGCCGATGAAGTTGCTACTTTCTGATTTGTGCTAACGTGTTAATTAGGAAACTTTTTTTCTCGTAATTATTACGAGTATCTATGTCTATGAGAGTACGCCTGTGCCCAGCGGTAAAACGTATAGTGTGAATTAGGGCATCGATAAAATCTAAGGGACGATGCGAAGAATTAAGTAAGTACTGGTTCTTACATTTTCTGCAAGACCGAGTAGCAAAGGTATGAACCACACGTACTTAATACTGATCAAAGGTCTAAATACAGGCTTTAATCGCTACTGAAACCATCAAAGTCCATAATACATTAAACCAACATTACATTATTTTTATGGGCGGCCATGCAAAAAACTTCGACATCAAAAGTGAGAAAGCAAGTATTTTCATCTAAATAGAATTAAAGCACCCTCGGAGCCTGTTGAAGTGCACACATAAAAACACATCTGAACAATTTTAGGGAACAAATAGCCAAAAAGTCCGACTACGTCATAAAAGTCACATCTTTGTGAATAACGAGATAAGTTACAAAAAAGAAGTTTGCTCCGCTTTTTTGCTCGGCTTCACTTTCCATATATTTTATGGTAATTTTATTTGAGCTTACATGAACATAAACGTTATTCTCAAATCTGGAATATTAAGCGAAAGACTTACCTCTTTTGGGCCCCCGCCCGTGGAACAGTTATGGAGTGTTATTTCATTTGATCTTTATCGTTCCTCTTAGCGTCTATATGAGTGCACAAGTTAATTTAGACCCGTGTATGCATAAATTGAACGCCGACGGTCAGACGCGAAGAAGTTACACAACCTATAGATGGACTATAATTCTAACAGAAATTAACCTGCTCACACTCTTTTAACAATTAATTTCCCTGTGGGCTCAGATAACCATTTTCAGTTATTTTCTATTCAAGGATTCTACAAAACAACCGAAAATAGTAATCCGAACCTAAAGGAAATTAGTTTATAATTGGATAGTGAGAGCGGTGTTGGAACCACCCGGATTCAAGATTTGAAAGTATACTACGTGAAGTAATTCTCGGAAGCCACAGTCCAGTAAACGCCAAGTTACATAAACTATCAACACCAGCACAATGGCTCGAATCAAGACTGGAGTTAAGTAAACAATCAATTGTCAAATGTCCGAGGGTGCTGCGCCGGGTAAACAGGCGGTGGGTAAACAACCAACGTCATGCTTCAATGGATTTACTCCGCATCGATTATATATAAGAGGGTTTCCTTACTGCATGTGTGTAGTGAATTCGTGAGCCAGTAGACAAGTGCACGTAGGATAATAATTCACAAGATTTGTTTACTAAAGCGACAGTTACTGTGAACTAAACTGAACAGCACTTGAGAGCATTTAACGGCAGCAGGCGGCAGTTTTGTTCGGAGCTGTAACGAACCTTGTTAGCGTACTTTTATAAGAAGATTGTCTGCAGCGGGGAGACACCTTGAGCAGGGGCTCGGAAATGGAACTAATGAGTTCTCTTTTGTTATGTGCGCTTGCAGCGCTCCCGCAAGCCTTAGGTGAGATCTATTAACGCTGATTTTCTTTACAAAACACCCGCTTTTACCACTTTTGGCAGAATTGTTAAAACTGTTCCTTTAGTCCGCCCTTGCTGAACTGAAATCTTATTTGAAAGCGATGAAAAATGCTTTGCTCCGGGCGTTACTCGGAAAACTCGGGGAAAAATCTTTGTTGAAGTTGTTTAACGGGCGTTATGTCTGGTCCGTAATTATTTTTACCTTCAAAATTATGGAACTGGAGATTAAGTTAGTTCAAAGGGTTAACTGAAATACTTGAGGAGTTTAAAAATGTAAAACTAAGGGGTAATTCAACAAAATATAGGGTTTTATATTATTTTGTTTTAATGTTTTTTTTCTGGTTGTAGGTTTTAAAGGTGATATCAGACGGGACGGATCTATAATGTTTGAGACCCCTATCTCTCGCAAGACCGTATGGTTGAGTGCAAAAATACCGTCAACGGTGAGTTTAGATATGGTACTGCAATCCATGCTTATGGACAAAGGCTGTTCCGTGTGCATCAACTGTATGATTCATTCCATATATTCCATCAGTTCTAAAAAAGCATCCAAAACTGCACCTAAATATACGTCCCACACAGATATACAAAACGACATTATCGAGAACTACCATCAATACAAAATGATAAGAAAGAAAAGAGGTGCAGAATCTAAATCGGCGAACGCTACCAAAACTCAAGTTAGCAAGATTAAAAATGTTACAGTCACTAAATATAATATGGATGGTCAGATTTATGCTATTAAAATGAGAGAAAAGAACTCGACAGAGGAATCAGATCAAAATGAGACGTGCCAAGTCTACAGTGTCAAGAAGTATTATCCTTGTGACTCGGCGAAAGCTGATTCAATCTTCACTATCGCGAAGAGGAGAGCGAGCCAACGAAGCAAGAAACAGACGAAAAATATAGTGTCTACAAGCAAGCCGCAATCAACAGAACCACAGCCCCACTTCGCTTCCAGAGGTAAAGTTTTAACGGAACCCTTTATGACATCCACAGAAGAGCTCTACAACTGAATATCCTCTTATTTTATATTTTTACCTAATTAATGTAGCAACCCTTGTACCATTATTCTTTAAATACAGATGTTGTAATGTTTTCAGAAATTCTTTAAGGCATTAATATCGAAAATCGTCTGCCTTGTGTTATCAAAAGCTGACGTCATTTATTTTGTGCTATTGTTAGAGGGGAGTGTTAAAAGATGATTTCATTAGAACAGTAATTCTAATAATGAGAATAACCAGATCTTGGTAGTATTGTTTTGAAATGTATTCAAATAATATAAATAGTGCTGTAAAACTAGTTTCAGTAATTAATTGGACACGATTAAAGATTTATTTTTAATAAACTACTCCTAGTAGGTATTCAAATCATGAAGCGAAGGACGATCATGTCATGACGCTTCAAGGTTATTTCGGAATTCGGTATATCTAAGTACTTGACGAGTCGAATACAGAAAAAATAATGTTATTTTTTCTGTATTCGATTTATAAGAAACGATTCCTTTCTTTTGAAACCATACTGACTGACTGATTGCGTGACTTGTGTATTACATGAATTGTAGTCGTCGGAAAATATTTCCTACGCGCATTTATTTGGAGACGAGACGAAGAAATTTCAACTACTTATTTTCCCAACCTCGTAAATGAACACTAACTTTTCTAGCATTACGGAACTTATTCACTACAAGATAAGGTTGTTTTAGATTAAACAACTGAGCTAGGTACGGGCGAAAGACACGAGTCTATCGATTCCCGACAGCCTACATGCGTCTAAAAATACCACGCCGGTAGCGATTCTTGTTATGACAGATTGTATTTCAATAGGTTTCAGACTTAATGACATTTCATTTCCGTGTAACCTTTACTAAAATACACGTATTATATTACATTTCAAAGCTTTAAATATAAGGAAAATATATTTTTATATCAGTATTTTGAAAAGGATACAAATAGGTTAATTTGAGTAATTTCTCTGATTTAGTTTATCTGAATAATAATAAACAATCCTAGGATTGTCTATTATGGATACAACTGTTCATATGACGATGAAATTTTCCACCTAGACTGAATGAGTAGCCACGGTATGGCACGTATAGTCAATTCATCGGGTTCAAGTCTAGCCTAGAGCAAAACGTATCATTGTATGAAAAACTAATGGATATCCATTCCATTAAGATGATTAAGATAAGATATGCAAATCATGGTAGTAAAACATCACGACTGTCATAAAAAAAGTATATTGTTAATATATGTAATTACTTCGAAATTACTTTTTTAAATGGGTGGTTGTCATATGTCAAAGCGATCACGATGCCAAAAGGTAAATTACAACTTATTAAATAAACGTTGACGCTTTAAAAAATACTCTTAAAGGAGTGCTTGGGGAAGTGTGCCAATTTCAATTCGTTCAAGTGCGTCTATAATGTATATCACATTTGCGACATGTCACGGGGTACCATTTAAGTATTTAACGTAATTTGTAATTACATATTAGGTATATTTATAAATAGGTGCTACTATAGTCTGCGTAATAACACAGTAAGAGTTATTATTTGTGTATAAATTATCTTTGATGTTTCCTGCTAATAAAGATATTTTTCTTTGAAGTATTTTTGATTTATTTTATAAACGTTTGCCTGTTTCGGCACAGAATGACATACGGTGAATGATCACAAAACTGTGCAAAATAAATAAAGCAGACTAATTTCATAGTTAGGTAATAAAATTTATGCCACACCTGGCCATAAAGTGACTTATTCCCCACGCTGCGCGTACGAAAAAAGCCGCTTTCTGGCCAAGTATAGACATAAAATGATATACACAACACGGGAGGTAATAAAGAAAGCTCTCGATCGCATATTACGTCCCTCGCTTGCAGCTCGGGCCGCAAACTTCTGCGATCTCGGCCTTTCTTTGTATTATACCACCCTGGTTATGTAATGTACTATTGAATATTGTACAATTTAAAATAGCCGTCTAACTTGGGATATAATCACACTTGCCTCACTTTATTTGGGAAGTGTGTTCAGTGTGTACAGTTACACCAACAGCAACCGTGGTTTTCGTATTTCCCGATGACGTACAATTATAATTACTCACTACATCCGTATGTTTCCCAGAATTGCATATTTGTCCACCCGACCGCGAGTGTCACAAAGCATAACGTACGGGCGACATGTGACTTGGGATACCCAGCACTCCGCCAACGAAAGGTCTTAAGTAATTTAGATTCTCAATTAGGATATGCCCTTTTGTATAAATAGGACACAGCTGTCTGCGTCTCTGGTTTGCGGTCTAATTAATTATGACCGCAACGTGCAATGATCTTTACTGGGTGTCTGCATGTTTCATATTAGGTACGCTCGTGTTAACGTGACGAGCTGGATCAAATACGATTTCTCTCACTCTCTCTTTCTTTCTCGTCGTTCCTTCATGTCTGTAGACCGTGGTAATGGTGGAATTTGTTTCCACTTGGTTTTGACCATCGCGTTTCTGATAACTGAGTAAGTAGGTACATCTTAGAGGATGGGTTGTTCACGTGATAGGTTCATCTGGTTGAAGTATTAAGTGCCCCCAAAATATCTCTGTCAATTTTGCACTGTAGTTAAAAAAAGTTATGTGTGGCCATTATAATGTGTAATTATGTGTTTGATGTACAATGATGTATTATGTTAGGAATAGGAAAGATACATCAGGTAGAACCTTACTCTGAAAAAGCTTCATCCTATTTTTTTTATTTACCAACTCTTAAATTAATATGATATAAGTTTTGCGCTGTAGTGGCAAAGTATAAAGAAGAATAAGTAATCCAACTTCGGCTATTTAGGAGCGCATGACACTTATTCACACAGACGCGCCATCCGTACTGGATCATTGTTACGCATTCTTATTTCTTTAGCTTGTAGCGCATTCGTACACTGCGCGCACACATTGAAGCGCGCGATGTAAGTAGGTACCTTTTGTACGAAAAAACATTACTGCTATTACTCTATCTGTAGTAGTGGTGCAGAAAGTTGCGTAGTGCGCGAGTTGGGATGTCACTATTTTGTGACTGGTGCAACTATATTACTAAGTAATAACACCCTCAGTAATCGGTGCATTAGACCTTAATAAACTCAACGGCCATTCTCACGAATTATGTCTGCGGTGGCCTAATTACCGCGACGCTGTTTTCATACTAAATGTATGGAGACGCGGTAACTAGACGCAGGCATACTTCGTGAGAATGGCCGTCAACTTACATCTTCCTAAACCTGAATCTAAAGGGCACAGTTGTCTTCTATTTGTGGTGTAATTAACTATGACCGCAAACCTATCTATAATGCAATGTAATGGATATAGCATAATAATATGGATACTGCGGTCGACCATCGGCATAACGACTTGTATCAATTTTGGTTATTGGAAACTAGGGTTTACTATTATCTAATATTGGTTTCGATGGCACCTCGGTACAGAGCATTTAGAATTTAGTTGCTCTTTTATTTCAGTACCGCTTCAAACAATTTTACTCCTTTTTTTGATTTTTGATGTACCTTCCTACATGAAAGTAATAAGTGATACGTAATCATCTTCGGATCTGCTGGAAGTGGGTGAAAAATAAAACGAATTTTCAAGATATGATTTTACACTACATAAGTAGGTATTGAAACTAAGCAGTTGGATTAAAATAACTTAGAAGGATACAAAATACTGTTCTACTAACCAATACCTATATATAAGATTAACATTTATATCTAATGTGACTTGCGGAAGGAAGCCAACTTGGTAATGAGAATAATTCAGGATCTTATAAACTTACTTCTGATACCTAAATTTAAAATTTCGTTACTGTTTTAATCACGCACACACACACAAAGATGGCACACACCAGCCATGAATCTAAACATTTTCTTAGCAACTGTATAAATGTATAACATCTTGAGGTAAAGCCTCCAGTAGCCGTAACACTGCTTAAATTAATTACGTAATTGAAAATATTAACTCTACGGCTACATTATCGGGGATACGGCGAATATTCGTGTCGCGTCTCTTTCTCTGACATACAAAAAAAACAAGACGTCGACACAAATATTCGTCGAATCCCGATAATATGGCCGTAGCTACCAAGCTATAAAGCTACCAAGGATCAGAAAAAAAAATCTCCAACGAGATTATTAATTTTTTATTTTTAATAAAAAAAGTATTGGCTGGTTTTAAAATTACCTTTTCAAGTTCACAGTCATGTACCTACTCATACATCGATTGTTGAAACTGCATTGTTCTTTTCACTGGATTTCAAAATGGTGAACACAGGATTATTGAGGCATGCATGTAGAATCCATTGTATATTTTTATCCACAAAGTTATATATTCGCATTTCAACAAGTTTCAATCAACATATCACATCACGGTATATAGCCCGCGGCGCGTATTTTCAGCTTTTAATAAAATGTATGGACTAAAATTTTTCGTCATCACTACTAGAGATGTGTAGCTCGCGACTTTGCGAGTCGCGAGTGAGTGATTCAAAAGAGCTATATCAGTTGGCCTAGCTCACCGGCTCACTAGTACAGTTCCAAATTTCTGAATTCAAATTTCAAATTCTTTATTTCTGCAAGTAGACCTCAAGGGCACTTGTCTGTTACTTGTCTGATTCTTATGGCGCTTCATACTCCAATTCAAACAACTCATATAAAGAGACAAAATGTTTCTTTCATATAAAGTACATACGTATCTACTTACGTAAAGTACATACGTACTTTATATGAAAGAAACATTTTGTCTCTTCATTGGTTTTTTAAGGTTGATTACACCACATTTTATGTTACATATATAGATACAAGAAATTTAAGTATGTACATAGAAAAATTAAATGGCACTCACCAGTGTCCAGACCGGGCATCGAACCCTCTGGATTTCCGGCCCGGAGAATCACTTGATTTCTTGTATCTATATATGACGACTCACTCGTTTACTCGCTCTCAAGTAGCTCTATTGAGCCGTGACTTGCGATAAAAAACGCGATCAACAAGAACTTTTCGTCTCTGTCTTATCGCCGTATCTCTCTCTTTCGTTCGGAAATATTCGGATTTGGAACTACTGAGCTATAAGAGCTAATGAGCCGTTGACACACCGCGGATACTGTTGGCGTTGAAATACGCCAAGGTTAATGCGGGGTGGGTATTTGACTTTGAAAGAGCGAAGTGTTTTTAGGAGGGAGTAGAGCCTGAGAAGCACTTCTGTGCGTTCCATGCCAGTGGAAGCGGTTCTGAAGTTGTTTTCTAATAAAAAAATACTTTAATGAAACAAAAAAAAATACCTAAAACACCGATTCGCTATATCCACAACGCAGGTTTCGTCAAAAGTACAAATCCATAATAAATTTCCTCGTATTTATTTAGAACATAAAACTAATACAAAAAAACGATCCGCAACATGCTTCGTCAAAAGAAACCAAACCTTATTAAGCCGCAACACGCTTTGTCAAACCCATCTTCCATATTATAATAAAAACAATTACAAACAAATATCAGTCCCCTGCCAGACTGGTGCCTGGCGCAAAAGTTCCAAATATACTGGCGGCATTTCCCCGTTGTATCGCCAACGAAGAACCTGACCTGGGATCACAACCTCTCTCCCTCTCAACCGCTGTCCTAAGTTCCTAATTAACGCCTTTGCCTCGGAGCACCAGGGTCCACCCGTTTCCACTGCAACCGGGACAAAGTCATACATTGGTTCCAAATTGCGGTATTTCGCGTGCTTAAATTGGGCTGCAAACTCCGCTGCTGCCCCCGCCCTGTTTACCTTGTGGCTCTAATGTTTGCTAATTGGCTTACTTCGTCTATATCAATTAGCTCTGCTAGTTCGGAGGCAAGCCAGAGATCTTCCTGAACCCTGCTGGAGAGAGGGAAGAGAGGTTTGGAGAGAGGTGGGCCGCTGGGCGGGGGGTTGCGGGTAGCATTGGGACACTGTCGGGAAGATGGGACAGCACATTGGACCAAGACCCTGGATCTGTGAGTCAGGGGAGGCCTGGAGATGTACGGGACATGGACTGAGGCAGGGGTAGGGGTGGAAAACACAAACTAGAAAAGTGACATTAAGTAAACATTATAGGAAAAGTGACATTGCTCTTTACTTAATATTCAATTATCAGATAAATGGAACAATTTAGTCTTATCGGTAAAAAAACTTAGTCACGTATCTAACAAAACACAGTATAAAAGTTTGAGATTTTTAATATTTTGGAAACTTCAAAGCACCGTACACAAAAATCGTGTTTCATGACGTTATGTTTTTCGATACAAGCTCCGCAATATTTTTTTTACAGACTGCACATTAGGTTTTGCGCAGGCAAAATTTGTCAAGTTATAAAACGAAAAAATAATCAATCAAACTCGCCGTGACGTCACCCGCCGTCTGCTTCTATCGGAAGACCAGCGCTGGCTTTAGTCGGCATTATGCGCTGAGGTGAGAAAATTTTATGGCTGCGAGCTTTCTCTGTATTTTTCTTTTTAACTTTTTTCCTTTTGAGCTGTCATAAATACCTAAATGTATTTTCTTTCTTTCTTCTTTAAATTTTTTTAAATGCTAGTCCTACTATTGCCAGACTGTAAGTACGGTCGTGTACTCTAATAAGAAGTGGCGGACCATAGGGCTACCAACCCTGCTTCAAATTTGGTGTCGCAAAAGTGGGTTATTAACCCCCATTTCGTTTGTGCGGAAAATCAAGGGACTAACTAGGAAACGACCAGGCACTTTACCCTAAGTCTGGATGAATAAAGCCGATAAACGAACGCTAAGAGGTCACAATGGGCGCTCAACTCAAAGGGCTCACGTAGCCGGCTAAGTTTTTTCTTATCAGCATTTCGGCTGCCCACATTCAGTTCTCGGCTAGGAAAAACTTTAGTTTCGATAAAGACTTGCTAACGAGTTCTAACTTCTACCGAACACGTTAGTGGCTGGATACATTCGATGACGCTGGAGGTAGTTAAATGGAAAGTTCCGAAACTCATCTATCAGAAATTAAAGTTTAATCTGGTACACATAATGTCTAGTTCCCGGTGGAAGTCAGGAGAGAATAATTTATGGAATCACCTGAGTACGCATTTCGTTATTCGTCTTTTGTTCAATGCATAACATTTAGTAACTAGCACATAGCATGCGTATGTTCAGGTACTCATGCACATAAATGCGTGTCGTCGGGTGAGAATAGCTTTGTGTCATATCCATTTTTTAACAAATTGACTTTAAGTGATGTTAAATCATAACATATCATAAGTTATACTTAGCACGAATCGTCATGTCAAAATAACAATTTTACACTTATTAAATAATACTAAATTTGTTCCATATCCACGTTACAAAATAAACAATAATTATCATTTTGTGCTTTATCCGGATATGACACAAACGTTCACTTAAAACCCACTAAACTGTGTGCCAAGCGACACGCCATCGTTCGATTTTGTGCTATATCCATATAATCAGTTCATTGATGTAGGTAGACTCACGTTTATTTACCTACCTACTATATTCATGTGTAATATCAGTCTATTGCGATCATTACTGACCATGTCATCTCGAATGCGTCTTAAATAAACACTTTGACTTTTAATTGTGGTAATAGCAAAGTGATAATAATAAGATACCATATTTATTCATTATGCCTAATGAAAGTGATGAAGAATTTAGTTCTCCGCCCCGAATAACAGATGAAGAATACAGGTATGTGTGTTAAATTTAATACGAATTTAATACCAGGTACCTTACTTATCAGTCTGCATAAGTATGAAATAAGTACGTAAATTTTGTTTAACACTTATAAGATAATTGCAACGATTTTTTTTGTTAAGTACCAATTTTTCTTAACTGTACATATGTACATACAAAATGCGACGTTTGTATGTACAAAGTGCATATTTTTTTGCTAATTAAATACATTTAGTTTTAGTTTTTTAGTACCTATATTTAATTTTAAATGATTAGTTAAACAAGATCAATTACTTTTTTGGCATTTCTGGTACAGTTTAGCAATCTGAGAATTACTATTTTTTACCCGACTGCGGCGAAGCCCAAAGGAGGGTAATGTGTTTGACCTGTAATGTATGTATGTATGTCCGTTCCTATGTCCGCTCGTAACTACTCAACGGCACAACCGATTTTGATAAATGATACATCATTGGATTCGTCTTGATGGCGCGAGTGTCACTGGGTATGAAATTCGTTAAAATAAACAAAATGGCGGATTTTATGCACTTGTAAAGTGCACTGCGGTCGGGCTTATTTTTAATGAAAATATTTTTTTATCCTCATATATTTTTTTTCAGGGAATTAGAAGATATTATTAATTGGAGTACTGAATCCCCTTTACCTCTTGATGTGGTGTCTGAACATGAATCGGATGTCAAAAGTGACGGAAATATTTCAGATGACAGCAAGTCTGAAATGGTATTGGACGAGATAACCGGTTTATTTTCTAAAAAAAGACTGAATCAATCAGCTATATCGAATGAGAGTGCAGAATTATTTTTAAATCATGAAACAGGAGAGTTTTCGTATGTTGTAAAACCGAAACAAAAAACAAGAAAGAGGATAAAAAATTTAGACAAAAGAAAAGGAAACATAAGCAAGAGTAAAAGACAAAGAGGAAAGGAATATATAAATAAATATAAAAAATATACGAAGGCCAAATCTGTAAAATGTGCTTGTGATTCAAAGTGTCCCTTTCATTGTAATGAGTCATTTACTAAATCTGACAGACAAATTTTACACGAAAAATTTTGGGCTATGAGTGAAAAATGTAAACAACAATTTATCATTAATTGTGTTAAAACTGATACACCAAAGAGAAGACGGACAAAATCTTTAACAACAAGGAAAGAGAAAGTTTTTACATATTTTTTTGTTTACAATGGTGTGTCTGTCAGGGTTTGTCGTGAGTTTTTCTTAAAAACATTAGATATCAGTCGCCAGAAAGTGTATTATCTGTTTAAAACGAAGTTTGATGCTACAGTTTCAATGGCAACTTCAAGCCCAAAAAAAACAAAAAAATACAGAAAAACTGAGGAAGCTAAAGTCCAGGAAGTGCTGGCCCATATAACTTCGTTTCCAACCCTGCCGTCACATTACTGTCGTAAAGATACAGATAAAGAATATTTGGAACCAGGGCTTAATCTATCTAAAATGTACAGCCTTTATTCCGTAAGCCACGAAAATCCAGTGAAAATTCATACATATCGTAAGATTTTTAATACCCAAACAAACATATCTTTTTTTAAGCCAAAAAAGGATTTGTGTGATAAATGTGAATTAAAAAAAAGGAATGAGACTCTGACAGAAGAGGAAAAGTCGGACCTGGAGAACCACGTGGTTAGAAAAGAAAATGCACGTAAGGAAAAAGAATTAGATCGGAACTTGGACTATGAAAATGACAGTGGATTGACCGGGGTGGTTAGTTTTGATTTGGAAAACATCTTTGCTCTTCCAAAGACAAATATATCCAGCAATTACTACAAATCTAAATTAACAGTTTATAATTTGACAGCATTTTGTAATGTGAATAAAAAAGCATACAACTGTATTTGGCATGAAGGGTTAAATGGAAAATCTGGTAATGTAATTGCCAGCTCATTAATAAAGATCCTGAAACAAATTATGATCGATATACCCTCAGTAACTCATTTTATACTGTGGAGTGACAGCTGCGTTGCTCAAAATAGAAACTCTCATATGTCTATTGCAATTTTAGATTTTTTGAGATCAAACAACAAAGTTTCTTTAATTGAACAAAAATTTTCTGAAGTTGGACACAGTGTCATACAAGAAATAGACACAATTCACAGCATGATTGAACGTCATTTCCGTAATATTGAGATATTTTCACCATTATCATTTATCCGACACTTCTTAAAATTAAAGTCAGATAAGTGCGAATTCCAAATATTGCAATTACATATAAATGACTTATTTGATTACAAAAGCATTGCCACAAAATTTAATTTCACTGACATACACTATTTAAAAATAAAGCACATCATTTATACCTCTGCCAATCCATTTCATTTTAAATGCAGATACGATTTTGATCAAGACATGGTTACAATAATACCAAATCACCTTCAAACACCCAGACCGAAAAGGAAATCAAAAATAAACATAGTAACTGACGAAACGTTATAGTGTTACAAACAATTCCGAACGAAAAAAGCGTCAATAAAATCACCAGTAAAAAAAGATCAGATATTATATCTATGTTGAAGTTCATGCCCAAAGATGATAAATCATTTTATGAAATCTTATTAAAATAAAAAAGAATGTTATTATTTCTGATTATATGGGATAATCATCAAATTTATTAACTAATAATTTAGTATAAAGTTATGAGGGCAATCTTACACAAATCGATCTAGTCCCAAATGAGGCATTGCAATGATTGTAAGTACCTACTATGTATAATAGACGACGATATACATACTTATACATAATATGTATATTATAGATAAATACATAATAATTAAATAACTTGAGCCATATCCAACTAATTGTGTCATATCATACATTGCACGATAAACTACTACTCATCAAAAGTGGATATAGCAATAAGAAAACGCTAAATATTTCACTTATAACATTATTTTCGTAGAGTATCTGTTGTAATTACAATAGTGTAGAAGAATACCCTTTTGACTGTGAAGTTTAAATTAATGATTAAATAAAGCTCTATCTACAATACACGTTTTTGTTTATTTTCGCTCTCCTGCAAACCTACCTTCATGGCGTATAGCACAAAGCTATTCTCACCCGACGGTGTATACTTTAATGTCATACATTTTAATTGTAGTAGTTAATATTTATAGTAGATATATAATACCTAATTCCTTACATTTCGTTGCCCTCCATCAGAAAACTTAGAAATCCCGAATGTAAAACTATTAAACTAGAACAAATTAGAGTAGGTATATATGTCTGGTTTCCGAGTTTCATTTTAACATTCCAAGCTATAAATTACTAGTAGACGCCGCCGCGGACCAACTTCTCAAAACAATGTATGATTTGAAAGTAGGAATGTAGCGATACACAGTTTTGCCGATACGATACCGATATATAATAGTTAATATCGGCGATACCGATACCGATATCTTAGCTAAATAATGAAGTATGAACTTCAGATATTTGTATGTCCTTATTATAACTAATGGCAATGACTACTGGCTATATTTACCAGAGAGTCAACCTTGAAAGTGTAAAGTAAAAATAAATAAATTGTCAACTGAAAATTCATTTCTTTTTATTAAGAACCAAAGATTTAATTAACATAGTAGTAATCATTGCACAAGGTAATAGACCAATACATAAATTAAGTCAGAAATTGAAATAACTTTTTGCAGTTTTTTTTTCATACAGCAAATTCTTTTCGCGCTCTTGAAATATCGGTTGTATAATATCGGCGATACCGATATATCGGTATCGGTATCGTTACATCCCTAATTTGAAGTTACCAACTGAGACAGTTTGGTTATTTCCGTTTCGTTAATTTATGACGATTTATTGCTTTTTATTAAATGACTAGCTGTCCCAGCGAGCTTCGTTGCACCTCCGATTTTTTTAATAGTTATTCTGTTATACGGGGCACAGAAAAACACAACAATCGGTCCACCCGTTCTCGAGTTATAAATGGTGTAACTAGACATGCACTGGTTCGGCTTTAATGAACTTTATTAAATTAGAAATAATCGGTAAATTCAAGTGAAATATTTAAAATTTCGGCCATTTTAGGTTAACACTCAAAAGTAAAAGTAAGAGTGAAAGTTTGTCCTGACAGCGACACAAGACAGATAGGTAGGTATGCAGGTTCGAATCCGGCCGGGCCCTTCACCCGCGTTTTTCCTGTTTTTATCCCAAGGGAACTCTTACCGGGATATAAAGTATCCTATGTTTCAATCCAGGACTTGGTCTACTCGCTTGCCCAATTTTAGCTCAATCCATTCAGTGGTTACCACGTTATTTAGCAACAAACATCCAAACATCTTGACAAACTTTCACATTTATATTAATGTAATTGCTTGGCATATTTTTCATTACTACATTTACATACATACAGTTAGCCGTATTTAGCTTGTATATCACGTTCAATTCTTCAATGTATTTTGTCTTGATATCAATAATCGTTATTAAGATTGCGCTGTTTCCTTTCCACATTAAATCCTAAACAATCAACTTATTTCCAGTTAATAATACACACCACATTGATTAAGAAATGTGAAGTTTTTTCATCATACGAATCCTCCTACATAATTTGATACATAACTAGTGCAAATTCCCGCAACATGGAGGGTTTAGCTGTACTCCGTTAGTCGTTAAGCCGCACCAACTTATGCGTAACATCAATTTGTTTGCATAAACAACAGACAATTAACGTCGGCCCGTGTGGGGGGCGCACCTGTGACGTAGGGGGTCGTACGACCTTAAAAGGCCCTGTACACGACACGATTTGAATCCTAATCCTTGCATGATTGTTCTAACTTGTACATATGATAAACATAATACTTAATTATGAGACTTGCATTACAGTTTTATAACAACTACAATTACTTAATCATTACTTAATCTGTAATGGAGAAAAGCATAACCCTCTTTTATCACTTAAATGGAATAAATAGGTAAACACGTCCCAAAAAAACGAATACTATCGGTCTCAGCTAAAAATATTACTTAACATGTTTGAATATAAGTATAGTTAGTTTACCAAACTAAAACCGTATATTAAGAAGGAAAATTAAAAATAACACATTTTAAAGTTTTTTGGGAAGAGGCAATAAATTAGACCGACTTTTAGATTTTTAATTTAGAGAGTTGTCTGAATTTTGATAAGTCACCGTAAATATAGTTATTAACACTCGCCATATATGTAGGTAGTACTAAAACACATACTTAATTACCACTATAGTTTTCTCCTTTGTCGCTTAGACAAAACAATAGTTTTGGTGTTAACGGTGCCTCCCGATACCGTAATGTTCCCTTCATACAAGCGCCCTAAGGGTTGTTATTGTTGCGTCACCCCTAACGAGAACATTAAATCTCCCATCATATTATAGGTTCAATATATCCACCACAGCTTGTACTTTGCTCGAAACTTCGGTAATTATGAAGATTGAAGACAGGTTACAGGGTCTCGTGGATAGAATACGTAAGTAATAATTTCATTAATTTGAATATCATTTATTTTGTTTTATATATCGTGTAACGTAGGCCAGTACCAAGGCATATATTTTCTATAGGTAAAGAAGTTTAAGTGGGTGACAAAAGTTAAATCTTCTGACTTTGCTGATGGGAAATTCTATCAGGTTTTCGTCAAGTCTATAGTAAAACCAGTAGTTCATCCCAAACAGAGAGCTAGCCGATTTCTTGGTAACCAACCCGGCAATTTTTTTTCAACTTATTTTACAGCAATGGAATGAACGATATTCCTATTTTATTTACTTATTAAGTCAAATAGTAACCATCTAAAACAATAATTAAACAGTAAAAGCCTTTGAGTACCATAAATTGACTTATGAAACTATGTGTTATGTAGAAACGGTAGAAGACGAAATGATCGCATTACAAGTGGTGGGTACATTTTTAAAACAGTACAAACTAATGGAGTGACAAAATTTAGTCCACACTCCAGCTGGGAAGGTTTCAGTTACTCATTTGAGTAGATTCGAAACTCGAGAGGTATTCTATTACCTAATCATAGAGCAAATAAACATACAAACGGCGATTTATCCTCCAGCCGACTCATATATCTGACTTGATAAGCTCTCTCCTTGAACAACGAAAAATAATCCAATAAACAAACAAAAAACGTGTAGCAAAAAGCTTAAAACCGCGACAATGTACCACTAACCGCCAAAGCAAGCCTCGTAGCATCCCGTTTATTCCCCGCTAACCACTGCTCGCTATCTCGGATACTTCGCAAAGAACTACGCAGATCTCAAGCGTGCAAATGCAGCGAAATTCCGTCGTACAAAGGAATCCCAAGGGAACATTCCTGGTTCTCAGATGCGACGCGGTTTTAGGGATAGCCCAGTTTTTTCTATTTCATAATGACTACCGACGTAAATTTGAATTCAGTTGAACGTGCAAAGGAGGGGTTATTAACATGACAATGATATGCATTCAAACTCTTTAACATAAATGCAAAGATCGGTGACCCAATTCCCGATCGTGGCTTCATATATAATCACATCTCATCGTAAGATTGTAAGAAATCTACGTAAGTAATTTCGAATAAATACTTATGATATGCAACACGAGCATCAATCGACTGAATAGATTTGAATGCGTCGAAGTACAATGCGTCAGTCCCGAACAACGAATTGAAAGGCAAAATTAAATAAAACTCACCTGCATGTGGCATTTGTTTGGGTATCATTTAATCGATCAGCAAAATATTCATATTTTGGTCAGCAGAAATATGTATTTGGTCAGCCAAAATAGCTAGTTGGTAAGCAACTTATGGTAAGCAAACATTTATAAATCAGGCTGCAATTAATGATATACTGATCTGCTCTAAATTATTTTGGTCAGCAAATTAAATATTTGAGCTGCATTAAGCGATCTACGGTAAATCAAATTTTGGTAAGCAATCAGTAGGTAAGCAAAATATTTCATTTTGTTCATCAAAAAAAGGGGGCAATAAAACCTAACTGGGCGCAACTATTCTGCCGCCAATCGTGTGCGCATTTTGTCATTCGGTAATTGTCAGCTGTCAAGTAGCAGGTGTCACTGTGATATATACAGGGTGTCACTGTGATATATACAGGGTGTCACTGTGTTATATACAGGGTGTAACTGTGATAGATACAGGATGTAACTGTGATATATACAGGGTGTCACTGTGATAGATACAGAGTGATACTGTGATATATACAGGGTGTCACTGTGATAGATACAGAGTGATACTGTGATATATACAGGGTGTCACTGTGATAGATACAGGACAGGATGTTACTATGATATATACAGGGTGTCACTGTGATGTATACATAGTGTCACTGTGTTATATACAGGGTGTCACTGTAATGTATACAGGGTGTCACTGTGATGGGCTCATATAAAATTGGTATTTCGATTTTTTATGCATCTCATAATGTTTAGAAGTTATATTATTTATTCACAACGTGTATCGTTTCGTTTTTAGGGTCAGCAAAAAAATAACCCTAACCTACCTATTTTTGAGAGCCGTTTCGTTTTTAGGGTCATCAAAAAGAAAATAACCCTAACCTACCTATTTTTGGGAGCCGTTTCGTTTTTGGGGTCATCAAAAAAAATAACCCTAACCTACCTATTTTTGGGAGCCGTTTCGTTTTAGGGTCATCAAAAAAAAAATAACCCTAACCTACCTATTTTTGGGAGCTGTTTCGTTTTTAGAGCGACACCCTGTATACATTACAGTGACACCCTGTATATAACACAGTGACACCCTGTATATATCACAGTGACATCCTGTATCTATCACAGTGACACCCTGTATATAACATAGTGACACCCTGTATATATCACAGTGACACCCAGTATATATCACAGTGACACCCTGTATATTTCAATTAAACTGCTTACAGACATGTTTTCTCTGCTAACAGTGACATCCTGTATCTATCACAGTGACACCCTGTATATAACACAATGGCACCCTGTATATATCACTATAACATTCTGTATATATCACAGTAACATCCTGTATACATTACAGTGACACCCTGTATACATATAACACAGTGACACCCTGTATATATCACAGTGACATCCTGTATCGATCACAGTGACACCCTGTATACATTACAGTGACACCCTGTATATAACACAGTGACACCCTGTATATATCACAGTGACATCCTGTATCTATCACAGTGACACCCTGTATATAACACAGTGACACCCTGTATATATCACAGTGACACCCAGTATATATCACAGTGACACCCTGTATATCTCAATTAAACTCTCTGCTGACCAACTGTAAAATCTTGCTACCCAAGTAATTATTTTGCAGCTCGACTGTTTATTAGGCAGCCAAATGATAAAAAAAGCAGATTAATATTGGTTAAAATGTTATCCGTTTTTAAACTGTTTGCTGAACAAGAGTTTCCGCCCGATTTTATTTATTGCCAGCCAAATCTTTGTATGCTGCCCAAATGATTTAACTGCTTATTTTTTTTTGCGGATCAATTTTAATAACGGCTGACCAAAAATTTACTTTCCCATTTGTTTACTTATTGTTTGTGATTTTTCATACAAACCACCTTCCCGGATTGACTGAAGCGTATAAAATGGATTCAAGTACGAGCTGTATTTCAGAAGCGAAATCCAATATAGAAATCTAGCAAACGTCAATAACCAGCGGTCATCGGTACAACAAAAACATGAAATTCCGCTGTGGCTATACAATCTCCACTTATCGTCCCGATAGTGAGACGGTGTGGGGCGCCGAACGAGTTTTCACGAAGATTGAACGTGCCCGGTTCGCAGTTTAGATTAGAAAAGTTCGCGGCAACCGGGCCCGCGACAAATTGCTTTACTAATACAACAGATTTCGGACTTTTGCCCCCAAGCAAAAAGCGTGTGTAATTTTGATTTTTTAACTTTCAATCGGTTCAGCGATATTACGAATTAAAGAGGTCAAAATATGAATAAAATGAATTGGATATCTTCTTCGGTTGATTAAAGTTCGACACAGAATAACAGTGCAACAAGGCTTCTACATATGACGAATTCTCTCAAAAATTCTCCAGGTATTCAAAACAATTTATTAATGTTTCGCGAAAATTTTGGGGCATGCTATCGTGCTACAAACATTATACGAATCACTTTATGCGAAGTGTATTCCGGAAAATCAATATAATGCCTTAATTAACCTGGTAACCCATCAAAAACTGATACGCAATATATAGTTCACATCGATTGCAGTTGGCCCAAAACGTAATCGAGTCTTGAAATTCGAAGCATGTATATCTTGAAAAGTTTTAAATCACTAGTGTTACGGAAACTGTTGTCGGTATGTCTGGAACGCTGCCAGGTACTATCGATTAGAAGGCGCCAATGGAACTCGATTTGTCTTTAAAATTCAACTGTACATTCTGATTTATTATTCGCTGGTTTCAATCGGTAGATAATAGAGTTATTAATGCAGTATGTAATATAATGATATTTGTAATTGTTCATGTAATGCGCTTACGTACTTAACAACACGTTTGCATGAATATACATTTAATCGCCCGTTTTCCGTCAAATAATAGTGGGATTTCTGAATTTACATAGCTACGTAGTTTCAGTTTGCGGGGAAAGGAAATTTAATCAAGCCCAGAAAAAGTAGCCAAGGGACTGGTCACGTGGCACTTAGAGAGCAGTTGGCGATGGTAGGTCACGTAGAATAGTTTCCCCCATTGATAAAATAACGCTCCGCAATTACCATTCTGCTGGGAAGTTCTTTTATAAGGTAGTTAAGTGTCTGAGAGTTTTGTAGGACAGTTGTGGACAGGATGGGAGCTGTGCGCAAAAACGACCCTAAATATAGGTAGGTAGCACTAAGTGGTTTACCTAATGGGCCATTGGAAAAACTTGATGGAATTCCAGCCTATACTCTATACCAGCGGTCGGCAACCGCTTAGCAGCCAAGGGCCACATAGTAGCTAAGGAACGCGACGCGGGCCGCACTTTGTTTATAATTTGTGATTTTAGACTATTCGGAATATATTAACCGCAATACAAACCGGAATATAGGTCCGCAAGTGAGCGGTTCACGCGCCGCATGCGGCCCGCGGGCCGCAGGTTGCCGATTGCTGCTCTATACCATACAACTCAATAAAAAAGTTGCCTATAGGGTTTTTTGTTGCAATGCCCTAAAGTTTAAACAGAAACCGAAACAGAAGATAAAGTTGTTGTCTATTAAGGTTAAAAAAAATATTAGTGAGAAAAAAAATCACTGTACCCGGTACTGTTTCGACGGTTACGACTTGAAAAAGGAGGTTAACAATTCGACCCGTATGGTATGTATGTAAGTAGAGTGCAACTACGATGACTTTGCAGAGCGGAACGTGGCAACACCTCCATTTCATTTTTTCACATTTTCAAAGAAATTTGACTTTTAAACGGAGGTGTTGCCATGTTCCGCTCTCCCACCCAGTCCGACCATCCCACCCAGTCCGACCGTCCCACCCAGTCCGACCAACTCAGGGTGGTCTGGCTAGCGACCTGGTTCGACCCCAGGGAACGCCACGGCCAACCACCCGGTCCGACAATCGCTACGCCCACGAGGGGCTGCGAGTTTGTCAGTTTCTAAAAAAAAAAAAAAAAAAAAAAAAAACCGCTCTGCAAAGTTATCGTAGTCGGTCTCTAGTATTGTTAGAATTGCATAGTTTTTGTATTTGTACTTAACAACAGAGATGTTATTTGTGTAATCAGACCATCATAGCTCGATGGAAATATTGCATTGTTATCAAAACTTCAACTGACTAGCAAAAGATAAAGTGGTTCTAATTCAACTTACAAGATTTGACCCAAACAATTATTTATTTAAGCTTTATTGGACAATACAAGAGAGTACAAATGGCGGACATAATGCCGTGAGGCATTCTCTACCAGTTAACCAGTAGGCAAAACGGAGATATTATAGTTGCGGTATTTAGATTCACAACGAATACATATACCGAAACGACAGCCGAAGTAAATGATTTTTCATCACACTTGCTCGAAAATGGTGTCATTACACGTAGGTTTTGCGGGCCGTAAATAACCTATTACGCCCTAGGGCGTAATGGTTTTCTTTTTAAATTTGAAACGCTGGTTCTGTTTTACTCTTATTTGTCATGTTCAAAGGAAACGCCAACGTACTTTTTTAACTTTTATTACTGAAATATTTATTTAAAGAGAACTGTTATTGCAAATACATGTAAACACATATTTCTGTAACATTAATTAAATGTTTAAATAGTGCATTTCAGTATTTTGCAAAAATAAAATCAACCATTTTAAGTCTTCACCGCTATGGTTTCCGAACGTGACGTGAAGTCGCATTGTCTATGGATAATGTCACTAATGTCACTGTCAGTTTTACAATTTTATTTAGGTTAAGTAAGGTTATTTTAATCAGATTTCCTCACAAGTGTGATGAAAAACATTGTGTGTGCCGCGGGCGGTAAAGGAATTACAAACTCGTGTTGTTAAAGCCCTTGGCTTCGCCTCGGGCTTGTAACAAACACTCGTTTGTAATTCCTTACTTACCGCCCTTGATACACAATGTACTATTTCATCACACTTGCTGGAAAATGGTGCATTACACGTAGATTTTGCGGGCCGTAAATGAGCTATTACGCCCTAGGGCATGATGGTTTTCTTTTTAAATTTGAAACGCTGGTTCTGTTTTACTCTTATTTGTCATGATCAAAGGAAACGCCAACTTACTTTTTTAACTTTTATCACTGAAATATTTATTTAAAGATAACTGTTATTGCAAATACATGTGAACACATATTTTGGTAACATTAATTAAATGTTTAAATAGTGTATTTCAGTATTTTGCAAATATAAAATCAACCATTTTAGGTCTTTACCGCTATGGTTTCCGAACGTGACTCGACATTCGCATTGTCTATGACATATGTCACTAATGTCACTGTCTACTTTAATATTTTCTTGTCATACTGGGACAATTAGTAAGGTTATATTATTAAGATTTCCTCATAAGTGTGATGAAAAACATTGTGTGTGCCACGGGCGGTAAAGGAATTACAAACTCGTGTTATTAAAGCCCTACTCGTTTGTAATTCCTTACTTACCGCCCTAGATACACAATGTACTATTACGCCTGGTTCATTCTAAACAGCCATCTTGATAATCGTTCGTATTTCTCAAAAATAAACACGCGGATGTAAACGGATTACGAAACGCACAGAGTCCTGTGATTGCGTCCGGCCCTCATACGGTCTAATGTTAGACTAATAACCCAGCCACTAGGCTGCTCGCGTATTTATTCTCAACTTGACGTGTACGAGACTTCCGTCACAATCGACTGGACATTTAATAACTACCCGCCAAAGACCACTCCCAAGCAATGTTTTGACAGATGACACCGCTTGACGTTTCGTTCGATAGCCGATACATACAAATATAAAAAATATAAAGCTGTAAACACACTAATTGGCCATTACTCTACAGTCCAGAGCGGGAAGTAACTTGGGCTTTCCCGACTAAGATTTGTCCTTTAACCCAAACAGTCTTGGCCATGCGTAAATCCCGCCCGCGCCATTCGTTTCAATTTCCTGGTTACGAGATAAAAGAGTGCAACTTAGAATGTGAATTCATTTTCATTGTGTACTTCAACCATCTATTAGAGCGATTGCCACAATTGCCGTAAGTAACTGGAAACTTCCAGAGTTTCTTTTACAATAGGTAAGTGCCATTTTTGCCACGAACTGTCAAGATGTGCTTACAACATGGTACTACAAAGGGAGTAAACTGGGCACTAAAAATTCGACAACGTATACCCAACTCCTCTGGTCTTGTAAATATCCATGGGCGATTTTGACTGCTTTTCATCAGGTAGCTCGTCTGCTCGTTTGCCACACCTATCATATAAAAATAACTGGCCAAGAGCATGTCGGACCATGCTCAGTGTAGGGTTCCATAGCCGTAACTATAAGGTAAAAAATACTATGTAAAAAAAGTACAACAACAAAAGAGCGTATCTTCATAGCAATTACGTCCTTTTGTTGAGAAGCGCAGTTTATCGGCAATAACTCAAAAACGGTACATTCGATCTTGTTGAAAATAATTTTCGTTGAAAGTATTAATTAAGCGTTACCTTCGTGATTTTTTTCATATTTTTCGGACGCACGGTTTAGAAAATAGAGGGGGGGGGACACAATTTACACAACTTTCGGAGCGATTATTTCCAAATACATTCACTTAATCAAAAACATTACTTAGGAACCTTATAGTGTTTTTTAAAGAGCTGTCGAACTATGTACCACACGTTGATATTTGCTGAAAAAAAATTTTTTTACTGTCTTTAACATGTATGGAGTGCCCCCCCTAAAAATATTTATTTTAATTCTTTATATACCAAACTAAGTAGCGGCTCATAAAACACACCTATATTCCAAATTTCATCAATATCCATCATGTAGTTTCTGAGTAAAATGCCTGTGACATACGGACAGACAGACAGACAGACAGACAGACAGACAGACAGACGGACGGACATGACGAAACTATAAGGGTTCCGTTTTTGCCATTTTGGCTACGGAACCCTAATAAGAATCGGTGTTTCAAAATTGTATGACTACATCGTCTATACCCACGAAATGATTTCGAACATTATTTGAACAATTTGTCTAGAGGAATAGCAAAATTAACGATTTCTTTTAGGGCCAAACACGTTATTATCCATTTTTTACATTAATAAAAAGAATGAGGCAATACGAAAGCACCTGCACGCAAAGGTTACTCGCTGCTAATAGAATAGGTTGATGTCAAAAGGCAAAGGCCAGGATTCCAGCTCCTTTGAATCCTAGCTTTGTGATTACGAGGATTTCAACTTTACTCCAGTACGGGTTGGCAGCGTATATTTAATATCCAAAGTAGAATGCAAATTCATACGAATATAAGAAATCCCTGGAGGCAAAGGAACACTACTAGAATTTATTTTATTGCATATTCCCTACCGGGATATAAAACTCCTATGTTCAATCCATGGCTTGGTCTACTGGTATGTCATACACTCGGCGGAAAAATCGCACAATACATCTACGCAAATCCGGTACAAGCAAGAATAACTCTTAACTAATTTATTGAACCCTATTAATATTGGTGGTGATTGAAAGCTTGTTTAATGCTCTTTCAATTAACAATCATTTAATTTTATGAGAACCCCGTGTTTATGAAAAGAAGCGGTTCAAAAGAAAAGTGGGAGGAATACGCGCTACAGGGCCAGGAATTCTGCCCTTTTCCATAGGTTAGGCCATATAGGATACAATAAATTATGTTAAGGGTTATTTTTGCTTGTAGCTGATTTTCGTAGATGATTGATTTTTTTAACGCCGAGTGTATTTCATTTCAATCCATTCATTTGTTACCGCGTTATTTTGTAACAATCATCATAATATCAAAACCTCCAAACCACCACCCAGGTCATCACCGTCACCATTTTCACAAACGTTCACGTTTATGATAATAATATTAGTAAGATAGGATAAGATAACCGCAAGAGAGCGCACCAATCCAAGTCAGTCGGCAAAGTGAGGGTTAGTCAGTCCCAGTGAGGCCCATGGGCTGTAGAATTAGAAAATAATTCGTTACCACTACAGTATGTCTAGCATAACTGACCGCGACTTCGTTTCTCGCGCGATAGAGTATCACCTGTCACTGTCACACTATATTGAGTGGAAAGAGATAGGTTGTGTTTGTTGCGCGACAAAAAGTCGCATGTCACAGTTATGCTAGAGGTGCTGTTCAGGTATTGTAATCTCTTAATATGTAGGTAGACTGCAAAACCAACGGCGGTCAAGAATCCCGGGCACTCACTTGACCAGATTACTTTTCGGCTCGGACGGAACGCAGACGCGGGCGGTGTGCGTTTATTCCCAAAATTATCTTACGGCGGTTTTGTCGGTCTTGCTTGCTGCTTTTCGGTGTGTGACAGACTATTTAAGGTGTGTGAAGTGCTGGCCAGTCAGAAGAATTACGGACACGCTCAGCAAGCCGCTTCAGCAGAATATCGCCAGGTCAGTGGTCTATTTCATATTGAGCGAGTATAATGCCTGTTCCCAAGGTTTAAATTCGTTAGGGATCCCGGGACTAGTTTTACCACAAGAGGTTATCGAAGGGTTCAGTTACGCGAACAACTACTGTTGAATGACGGAATGCACCTTGTACCAGTAAAGAGAAAAACTCTATAATTCCGAAAGCACCTTAGACCGAAATTTCATAATTCCGTACGCTATTTTCTGCAAAACTATGATTTTGCCGTAGACAATATAATATAAAATAATTATAATTAAATTTGGTTTGTCTTACAACCTGAAGAATATTAAATTATTTTAGCGTAACATGGAATAATGAAATTTGGAGGAGGAGCATTCCATATAAACATCTAATTTTTGTCGGCATTAAGAGATACGAGCTTTTTTAAAGTAGGTAACTTTCAACAAACGTGACAATTGAATTTGTTGCGTTCGTTATATTGCGGCCTGAGTTATTTTGAAGGTATGGTTAATATTTTCATCGTAATTTTAAGCACAAGTTATCTAAATATACTTCTTAGGTCCTAAGCTAACCACCGTTTAAATATTCGCCCCTATTGGATTTACACGCTGTATAATATAATAGGATAAAGAATTAATAAAATATACGTTGACTGCATTCTATTAGACCAATATAGTTTTAGGACTTGTAGGCAGTCGTCAACTCATCTAGAATCATAAAGAATGAAAGATGAATTTATGAGCGTTTTAAACGTTAAACACTTTGCAATGAAGAAATATATTTTGATCCAAATTTATCCTTCAGGCTGTTTATTACAAATGGTATATCACCGAGAAAGTCCTAAATTAGAATTATGGAAGTCCCTAGGTCTGACCAAAATCTTACTAACAAAACTTCCCCGAGGCTTTGCTGGGTCCGATCTAAACTGTACAATGTGTTATGTTTCAGCGCAAGCTGTGCAAACACGGACTTAGGACGGACTTCCAAAGAGATTATTTCGTATATTTTCCTCATGTCCCGACGGGTGTTTGTCGGAATTAATCACCCTTATTAGGCAAGTTGAAGAACAGAGATTATGCGGGCGCCATCAAAATTCTGGCTCGCGTTAAAATACTCGCGTGATATTATAACAGCATTGATATTAGTGAGAATATAACGATCAAGCACAGATTGTACACAAAATACACACATTAAATCACAAAAGTAGAATTGACGACTGTAATAGATACAGTTTTGATTTTGGTTGACGTGAAAATAGAGCGGGGAGACGGAAAATGCGATCTGCAGAGGACTGCACTCTTTGGCGATCGATGAGAGAATAGATACAGTTTTTAGGTTATATATAATCGTGTCTACTTAACATAAAGGCAAGCACAAAGCATTCGCTTAGTGCTGTGTTATTCTTATTGCTATTCGTATTTGCTTTATTCTTATTGGGAAGTTGAAGAACAGAGATTAAACACTCACGCATTAAAATACTCATATAGCATTATTACAATATTAATATTTGAAGGAATATAACGATCAAAGATTTCTCACGCCCAATATCAAGGGTTTGGGGAAATTTCCAGAACGCAGATTCAAGAACCGAAGTCGAGACTGAACAGCTGTATGAATATAGACCGAGGCTGAGGTGAAATAATTGCATATAGACCATTACACTTAACACGTAAATGCAATACAAAGGTACGAAGCATTTGCTAGGCAATTTGGTATTTTTAGATATTATTGCTACAATATACAACAGTGGACAACGCCGTGAACTTCGGAGAACATTCGACACAAGCTTTTGTGCTGAGTTAAGTAAATAATAGTCTCTTTGCAAACATACAACTATATATACTTGTAGTATCTATATTCTTAAATATTAATGGTTATTCCTCTTTCGTAGGTTTTGAAAAATTGACTCAAGGTTAGAATCAGGCTAGTTTTTTCTGACTTGTTCAAATATTTATATCCTACTAATATAATAAATGTGAAATTTAGTGAAGAAATTTAAATATTTAGATGTTTAGAGGTTTGGACGTTTGTTACTAAATAACGCGGTAACAATTAAAAGGATTAAGATGAAAATTGGTATACAAGTAGATCAAGATCTGGATTAAAACATAGGATACTGTATGTATATAGAGAGGGGGGGTCTTTGTATAAAGAGGGAGTTGCCTTGAGATAATAACGGGAATGACGCGGGCAAAGCCGCAGATAAATTCTAGTAAAGAACAAAATGTAGGTTATACAGGTTAATTGTTAGTTTACATCATCGTGTAGTAGGTAAATATGATAAGAAAGTAAGCGAACGTTGGAACACGAAAAATATGAACAGTAAGTATAAAAGCATAATGGCCCACTTAAAGTTAAGCGCGGTTATGAAACTTCAAGTGCTATCGAGAGCTCGTCAATATAAGAGCCTTCCAAATTATAAGACACGCCACGGAGCGATTGGCGCAATACCGCCTTTAAGTATTTTCATCAAACTTCCGAACGATAAACTGGCATCACACGCGAACAGAAACGTTTCCTATTATTTCACAAATGTCATCAGAATATCAAACACCCATTCGTGAGATGAGCCAGCTCAAGGCAAAATCGGTCTTCGGAGGTTGTTATAACGAATGTAATCGCATGTAGGTAATTGAGGCGCTCCCGGCCCGCTGCAGAACTGCGGCGCGAGAAGTTGCGAGGAGCGAGTGTTTTTCACAGTCTCATTATGTGACGATTCGTATTCGAGGCCAGCCGAGAAGCCAGTAAGGGAAAGGTTGGAGGGTATCACCCTCCAGAAACGTCCTACTTGATCGTGCTTTTACGAACTTCGTAAACGATATTGATTTTCTCGCCTTTTAGTCTGCGAAGACCTCTGAGTATGCTTGTCTGTCTCGATGACAAAAACCTTTTAAACACTTCAGCGTTTTTACCCTAATATGTTTTTTTACGGACGTGCACGTGTAAAAGCGGAAAGTCTTTTATTTTCGTAATTTGGTGCTACACTAGAAACTTCACTTTCTCTGTTAGGCTAGATTAGCCACGCCGACACAAAATCTGAAATAAAACATACAGCGTTTACTCAAGTTGTGTACGTTTTTAAGCGTATTTTTGTCCGTGTCAAAAATCAAATAAATATATTAAAATTCTTAAAAATTTCTGGACGTTAGTAGAGAGACCTATTTAACGTCATAATAAAAAAGTAGAATATAAAAAGGTGTACGTTTTGTGGTGTCACAAATATAAATATTATGTGTCACAATTGACCACGGAGTTAAATTTCTACTTATTTCACATATGTCGTCTTCAAATACCAAAATTTAGATTAACTACTGACCCTCCATTCTCCATTGTACAAGTACAGTACTGCATCTTAATTTTGATCAAAAATCTACCAGATAAATACGGCCCGGTACAAAAACTAAGGACTCGTTTTAAGTTTATCCGACGAAAACTTGAGATTGTGGCTACAGAAGGCACTGATTAAGCAACTTTTTTCATTTCTTGTTGGCGAGGTTGCAATGGACGTGATTTGGGCAACTATCCGCGCATCGGTGACAGGGGTCGAGTGCTCCAAACGACTACGGAATCCTAAAACAAAAAGGTCTTTTGATTTACTAGAGAACAATCATCACTTACGTCTTTTTAAATAAAAGCGGGGTAGCCCACCTTTAAAAGTCTAGGGACTATGTAGATGTGAAAACTTGGATTTGCCCCACGATCACTAATTCTGCGGCGCATTAGCAATTTCTAGATTTGGTTTTTCGGGTACGTTACCGGACTGATATATTTGGAGGTTTTTTTTATCTGACCGTGTAAATTTTGTATGAACCCTTATGCGCCCCTTCTTTGGCAAATGTTTATCCTAAGGAGGATAAAAATTACGTAGATATATTCATATTTTTATGCCACACCTGGCCATAAAGTGACTTTTCTCAAACTTGGCATGAAATGTTGACATTACGTGCCTAAAAATAGGCCGCAAAGTACCTCGTTTCCGGTGCGGCTTGACACTTGGCACGTAATGGAATTTCACGTATAATTTTTTTTTTTATTTTCCATTCCACATTTATTTGGGCCACAGCATCACGGCATTCAGCAATAAAAAAAAACAAAAAACGATTTTTGCTGTATTTTGCTGTTTTATTTATTTAAAATTGACATGAACATGACAAATAACACATTATAAACAATTTCCAATTATTATAAACATTTACGAATACACATTTAAAATATTTCATCTAAATATTCGCGGTAAAAATGTAAACTGAAACAGCTTTTGGTTGTATATGGTTTCCGAACGTGACCTGACATTTGCATTTTCTATGGATATAATATGTCACTAACGTCACTTACGTTACGTCGTTTACGTTAGAAAGTTTCTGATAAAATAATATTTAGGGTAAGTAAGGATATTAGTCCTAGAGTAGTAGAGGTAGTAGAGGTCCTGGGTTCGAATCCCGGTAAGGGCATTTATTTGTGCACGAATATTTGTTCCTGAGTCATGGATGTTTTCTATGTATTTAAGTATTTGTATCTATTAAATATATCGTCGTCTAGTATCCATAACACAAGCCTTATTGAGCTTACTATGGGGCTAGTTCGATTTGTGTAAGATTGTCCCCTAATATTTATTTATTTATTAGTAAGTTTATTTATTTCATTGCATATTTGAGAAAAGCACTATACATACCTGGGCGGGAAATGGGGTTGCCGGCCTCGTAACTATCTGGCCTCGCTTCGCTCGGTCAGCTATATGTACTCGGCCGGCAACCCCTCACTTCCCGGCCTCTGCAGTAATGTACTATTTTCCGCACGCTGCGCGTACGGAAAAAGCCGCTTTCTGGCCAAATGTAGACATAAAATGATGTACACAACACGGGAGGTAATAAAGAAAGTCCTCGATCGCATATTTACGTCCCTCGCTTGCAGCTCGGGCCGCAAACTTCTGCGATCCCGGCCTTTCTTTGTATTACCACCCTAGTTGTGTAATGTACTATATTCGTGTATGTTGACTTAAACAAGTGTTTAATAAGCTTGCAGTGTAAAGAAAGTAGAAACTATTGTATCCGTATGCTGCCCTGTTGGTATGTGCTGTGAGTCGGTTGGTATGCAAAATTGTGTAGCCCTATACCTATTTTTTTTTTTCATCACACTTGCTCGAAAATGGTGTCATTACACGTAGGTTTCGCGGGCCGTAAATGACCTATTACGCCCTAGGGCGTAATGGTTTTCTTTTTAAATTTGAAACGCTGGTTCTGTTTTACTCTTATTTGTCATGTTGAAAGAAAACGCCAACTTACTTTTTTAACTTTTATTACTGAAATATTTATTTAAAGAGAACTGTTATTGCAAATACATGTAAACACATATTTCTGTAACATTAATTAAATGTTTAAATAGTGTATTTCAGTATTTTGCAAATATAAAATCAACCATTTTAATTCTTTACCGCTATGGTTTCCGAACGTGACTTGTCGTCTTGATATATGTCACTAATGTCACTGTCAGTTTTACAATTTTATTTAGGTTAAGTAAGGTTATTTTAATCAGATTTCCCCACAAGTGTGATGAAAAACATTGTGTGTGCCACGGGCGGTAAAGGAATTACCGCCCTTGATACACAATGTACTATTATTTACTCAAGATGCTGTGATTTCTATCATGTACCTTTGTTGTGGATGAAAAAAATGTCTATCTATCTAATATCTTCCTTTCAATGCAAATTATTGCAGGTATTCTAAAACGTGAAGGCACTGTTAATGAGTGTAGGACATTAAAATACTTGTTCACTTAACATATGAAAGAAACATAACATTTCTTTATTTGTTTTTAAAATGGTACTTATTGATTTGCTCAAAATTTCAATATCAATAAGGCGATTATATTAGTTTTGTTGAAATTATTTCGTAATTTATTTTACCTTTACCTGTAACAGATAATAAAACCCAAACATTTTTCTGTTAAATCTCCGCGCAGGTGTGAAAGGGAACTAATTTTAAAGCATTCGCTACTGACATTTGAACCATTTACCCAGAGTTATGACCGTTTCTTACCTAAGCGTTCCACCGATTTATCTCAACAATTTCCCAATGATTTCTAGATATTGAAAGTGGGATGAAATACTCAGATGGCCGTTTTACAGCGGAATGGAGTTTGGGAAATGTTAATTTATGGGAAAGGTGCGGAGGGAAATGGATGGTCGCTTACTGTCAACTTATAACGGGTCATACAGATTTCGAAAAAACGTCTTTTCTGTGGACAAAACAATGATAGTTAACGACCCGAATACACATCACTATGTTTTTATCATATAGGCTTAGAAGTAGAAGAGAAGCGTTATTGGCCTATACGGGTCCAGCTAGAAAAATAGGCTTTTAAAGCCCCTATTTGGTGATGTCCACAGGAAAAAAGCGAACACTTAACATAGTACATAATCTGTATGACTCTACTAAGCTATTTAATTCAGACTATAACTCCGTCTCGTAGCAACTGGCCGCAAAAGGCGACCACTCTACTGGTTAAGCTTTAAAAAAAAACAGCCTATAACGTATTCAAAATATAAATTGAGCTTCCTTGCTTCGTCCTTTTGGAATCGGATGTGCCATTTATATTTTAGAAATTCAATAGTTACTTAGGATTAGTGTGAATTTTTTTTTCATACATGCGTTTATCCGTCGTTTGGGAATAAATTAAAAAAAAAATATTTGTATAATTTCGTGTTTGTAGTCCCGATGTTTTAAACTGTGTCTTAATAATTATTTATCACTAGTAAGCATTGTATTAAATATTACTAGGATTTAAAGTACTAAAAGGTTCTCGACATTTTTCTCTGGAAATTTATTTGTATTTCATTTATAAGCTTAAAACAATCCAAACGACGCAAAACAATAGAAAAATGCCGATATTTTAGTTAAAACTAAACTCTATATCGCTGTATCCGTGAAATGAATTTTTACAATATACAGGCTGTGGCCTGTAATATGAGCAAAAAAGCTAAACGTAGGTTCTACTCCTCAAACTAGACAACTTTTATTCAGCGACTTTTAAAAATAACTTACCGCCGTAGATTCTACTCCTCAAACTAGACAACTTTTATTCAGCGACTTTTAAAAATAACTTGTGGTTTGATTTTAGCACACTTTAAAGTTTATCCGAACACGCAATGTATCGCGAAATTGATTACGTCTGTAGGGTGACAAGATTGACAAGCAATGTCAATTAGAGGGATTTTGATGTACATTGAAAATACTAATTACTTTGTATGAAAAAGAGACAATCTAAGGACTACATATTTTTAAAAAGTGGTTGAACAAAAGTTTTATTACTTGAGGAGTAGAATCTACGGTTTAATTTTTTGCGTGTATTACAGGCCACACCCGGCATTTCAGTGTATATCATACTTTTTATATATCTTCTCAATTTTAAAAAGAAAAGACACCGACCGCCACCGAGCCACCGAGGTATTTAGAACACCGAATACTTACGTAACTTTTTTGCTTAGGCCGGCTTTACACCTGTAAGTTTTACTTACGTAAGTAAGGACGCAGCTATACGTTAGACTGAGATAGTCAGTCAGCTATCTCAGTCTAACGTATAGCTGCGTCCTTACTTACGTAAGTAAAACTTACAGGTGTAAAGCCGGCCTTATTTAGGGGACACAGTATGCTTGCTTCGCTTCGTTAGTCCTGATTGCTCTTTTGAATTCACACCTCCAGTGGATACATACGTGGCAAAATATACAGAAAAATATGGAGGTAACAAGCTTTTATAATACAATAACCGACACGGTTGCTACCTACCGCGTTCAAACCTTTCTTGAATATTTTCCTTTGTAATATATTATGGCTTAGGTAATATTTATGTATAATATTACTCTTATAAAATTATGAAAATAATCTTCAGTAATTTATATTATTGATTATTGGACATAGCTTTTCCGTTATGACCCTAACACAAGATCAGATTACGGAATGCAATCCCGGGCGGTTGGAGATCTTGTGCGAAATATTTGGTTCGAGACTTTCGAGATCGAGATTAATCTCAACGAGATCGATCTGACAAAGTAATTAAAACTTAGTTATTTTTATCAAAATTGTTCAAAATTCAGTATATACTAACTGCTTAGCATAATTTCTGTTATATTTGCAAAATAAAAAAAATGCGTTAATTGAAAGTTTTACAAAAAAAACTTTCATTAAAATACATAGTAGTTTACAACCTAACAATATAAGTAAAATTGTATCGTGTACGATGTGAAAAATCAGAACATCACTCGTAAATTTTACATTTTCTACAATTTACCTCATATTTTGAAAATGATTTCTATGATGCACGGCTCGCCATCGGCAGGGTATTCATTCACACACGTTGGAACCAAAATGGTCGCGCACCATGCGGTTCCAAAGAAATTTCCTACCGCGCACAATCCGAATGTGGAATGAGCTCCCTGCCGCGGTTTTCCCGGAAGGCTACAGTATGAAGTTCTTCAAGAGGGGAGTGAATAGGTTCTTAAAGGGTCGGCAACCCGCACGTAATGCCCCTGGTGTTGCAAGCGTCCATAGGCTGCGGTGACTGCTTACCATCAGGCAGGCCGCACGCTTGTTTGCCACCCTAGTTGAATAAAAAAGAAAAAAAATGAAAACATAGGGTGCTTAAGGTGTTGTCGGCATCTAATGTTTATTGCTAAAAGGCCAGCGGCAGAGAATGCCCGCTCGGCTTCCACACCGATTAGCACCATACCACAGTCAGCCGGCAGTTAGGTATATGCTGGCCTCAAAAACATTACTCAACTCTAAATAATTCACACGCATTAATCTTTGAATCTCGTTCGAGATCTCGAAAATATTAATCGAGATCTCGACCGAGATTGCAAAAATCGAGATTTCCTGCAGACGAGACTGAATCTCAAAAATCGGCTCGAGATCTCGCGAGATCAATATTGCATTCCCTAGATCAGATTTCCGTATTTTTTCCTTCAGTAGGTACCAGCCCTTCGTATCACCTAAAATTAGATCAAATAATTTATAATTTTATAGGAAACATTTTTCTCAGAAACGCTTAACTTTTAATATAACAAAACACTTTATAAACTTTGAGATAGTATCTTGAAAGAAGCGAAGCTGGCGCACAATTACAATATTTTTAGATGCCCCGGGCGAAGTGTGATTTCACCGCGGTTATTCTCGTTCAGCGGTAAATGCCGTAACTATTACAGGATTTTATGAAGTTACTACATTTTTCTTTTGATCAGTGTCTACCCTGAAGTCAACACTTTTTCAATTCTTCGTAAACAGTGGCTTTGACGCAAATAATCCAGCTTTAGTTTCTATTTCAGTAGAGTTGTGTAACCGCGTTAAAACTTATGCTTGTTTTACTCTGAGCGTCGAAAACATAATAAATAAACTATTTGTCCCGGCGAACTTCGTTCCGCCTCAGATTTTATTTAGATGTTTCAATAGTTATTCTGTTATTCAGTGCAAAGACAAACCCAAAAAAATCAAAGATCATAAACATCAGTCCACCCGCACCGCATTTTATGTATTTAGATTTATGATTTTTAGATTGTTATTTTTTATTATTAGTAGACACGCTCGCGAATTCGTTCACGGAGATGAAATGAATTAAACGTTCTCTTTTGATTCGGCTTACGCGGGTAAAAAGTGTCATATATGCACCGGGGTCATAATATACCTTTATGTCACACCTGGCCATAAAGTGGCTTATTCCGCACGCTCCGCGTACGGAAAAGGCCACTTTCTGGCCAAGTGTAGACATAAAATGATGTACACAACACGGGAGCTAATAAAGAAAGCCCTCGATCGCATATTTACGTCCCTCGCTTGCAGCTCGGGCCGCAAACTTCTGCGATCTGGGCCTTTCTTTGTATTACCACCCTAGTTGTGTAATGTTCTATTTCGTAATGCGCGTAAAAACATACAACAAATTCAAAGTTTGTCAAATCATTTATATTTTTGCGCTTATTTATGACACTGTACGGTTATTTTTTGGAAGAATCTTTAATATTCAAATGCTATGGGTGTATATTAACTGGCTACGATTTTACTATATTATTTATTTATTAATAAAAAATTATAATTCAATCTAATTCAATTCAATCATTTATTGGTAAAATATAGGTTATTGTCACATGTTACATAGCAGGCTTACATGTACCTATAGATAGATAAATATCGGAACACTCGATTAATCCAGTTAGGTAACCCGTCCTTCTGTTTCAATCCCAAATTATCGTATGTGGGCAAACAGGGATGTCCGCCCGTCAAATATTTGCCAACAGCAAATTAAGCTTTAAACTTATTTGTCGGATCTCGTGGGATGTAATCATTTCACTCATTGTTTAAATTCGATTGACGATTTTATAACTGATTCAATTTTACGTTGTTGAATTTAACGCTTTTACTGCGCGGAATATTGTGTGTTGTCGATTTATTCTTTATATGGGATCTCAACAAAAAATTAGGGAATCTACTGAAATTCCGAATCTTCCGTGATTTTTACAAACCAACATTAACACTGCAAATTAGAAAAACATTATTTGTTATACTTATGCACACAGGTACTGTAAACTTTTCAGGTGAGTAAAAGTATGACTTATACAAAACAACCTACCACTACTACTAAACTTATGTACATACCTTACATAAAAAAAACAATACCAATATATAAAATTTATCTTACTTTTTTTTTTTGGCATTTTTGAAAAAACGATTTCTATGCATTTATGTAACCAAAATGAATTATCCATAAAACACGTACAAGTAAACAAGCAATAGCTCTTCAACGCAAACAAATATTTAAAAACCCCAGACGTCAGTAACAAATTAATCGCACGTTCTTATAACTCACAGAGCGAAACATTTCCCGCGCGAGGTCCCGGTAACGTACGAGCCTCAGCGGGGCACTACCGTCGAATTATTGCTATTTGTTCCTGCAATAACCCATGTCTAATGGACGCTAGTTTACGTGCAGATGGTAGTAGGATTTCGGGACGTGATGATTTCTCTGTACCGGTTTTTAGTTAAAAGCAATGTATAGTTAGTTTTCGGAAAAAAATAGAGAGCCAGCCTTTTTAGGGTTCCGTAGCCAAAATGGCTAAAAAGGAACCCTTATAGTTTCGTCATGTCCGTCCGTCCGTCCGTCCGTCCGTCCGTCCGTCCGTCCGTCCGTATGTCACAGGCATTTTACTCAAAAACTACAAGACCTATACTGATGAAATTTGGAATATAGATGTCTTGTAGATGCCGCAACTAAGTTTGGTAGTTAAATAATAAAAATAAAAAAATCTAGGGGGGGCACTCCATACATGTAACAGAAGCTAAAAAATTTTTTTTTACAAAATGTCAACGTGTGGTACATAGTTCGACAGCTCTTTTGAAAACATTTTAAGGTTCTTAAGTAATGTTTTTGATTAAGTGAATACCTTTGGAAATAATCGCTCCGAAAGTTGTGAAAATTGTGTCCCCCCCCCCCTCTATCTTCTAAACCGTGTGTCCGAAAAATATAAAAAAAATTACAAAGATAACGCTTAATTAATACTTTCAACGAAAATTATTTTCAACAAGATCGAATTAACCGTTTTTGAGTTATTGGCGATAAACTGCGCTTCTCAACAAAAGGACGTAATTGCTATGAAGATACGCTCTTTTGTTGTTGTACTTTTTTTACATCGTATTTTTTACCTTATAGTTACGTACGGCTATGGAACCCTACACTGAGCATGGTCCGACATGCTCTTGGCCAGTTATTATTATCGTAACACAATTCGGGTTTCGAGGTGGCACTACCGTCGAATTATTGCAATTTTTTCCTGAGATAACCCATCTAATGGAGGCTAGTTTACTTGCAGATGGTAATAAGATTTCGGGACGTGATGATTTCACTGTATCAGCTTTTAGTAAAGAGCATTGTTTTGTTGTTGGAAAAATTAGAGAGCACACGGTAACACAATCATACGGACGGGCCTCGATGGGGCACTACCATTGAATTATTTTCATTTGTTTCGCAATAACCCACGTCTAATGGAGACTGGTGTACGCGCAGATGGTAATAGGATTTCAGGACGTGATGATTTCACTGTACCAGCTTTTACTAAAGAGTATGGTGTAGTTGGTGGAAAAAATAGAGAGTGCCACTGTATAGTAGCACAATCACACGGGCGAGCCTCGATGGAGCAATACCGTCGAATTATTGCTATTTTTTCCCGATATAACCAATGTCTAATTGAGGCTAGTTTACGTGCAAATGGTAGTAGGATTTCGGAACGTGATAATTTCACTGTAAATATACTCGGATCTACCAGCTTTTAGTAAAAAACATAGTAAGGTATCCGTTTTTAGTCAAGAGCAGGGTATAAATGTTGCAAAAAATACTATGATTAAAACTTTATAAAATCAGGTATCGTTGCCCAGATTAATGTTCGTTTACGTGATTTGGGTTCCAGTACCTGATAATTGGAATGTATAGCTTTTAGTGAAGAGTTATGTGTTGGAAGTTAGTTCCCTCCGTACTATAATTCATATCTAATAGAATAGTTAATATTTAGCCAACGTGTAGATAATGCTAGTACCAGGATTTACCTACTAATATTACCTACTGGTAGCTATTAGAGGTAGTGCAGGATTTTGCGTTTGAATTGATGCTGTAAAATAATGAATGATAGTTTCGGTCGCACACTTTTTGCCTGCATCGACTTCCGGCGACCTTAACCAGGTCGTCAGGCCATCTTAGGGTCGACCCACTATGCGTATGCGTAAATACGCAACGAAATCGGTTCGGTCGGTCATCGGTTCTTTGAGCTATAATGCTAATCCTTGTACGGATTTCCTCACTTTTGATCGTGATCGTGCCGATCGTGTAAAGATACTGTGTGTGCTATATATATTATACACAACTACAGCAAGTAAAATGCATTAAGCTGTCTGGAAACTTTCTGAAGCTAAAAACGTTTAAGAACTTGTCGCTTCAACCATTAGAAACTATAACCCAAGACCTTTTCCCGTGATATTGAACTACTCGGTACTCAGCGCCGCGAGCGGAATTATAATTAACCAAGTTATTTTCATTCCTTAAAGACGTTGTTTCGCAGTATTTAAATACAGTTAAGCCCTTTTAGTTCAACGCGTTCAGGAGTCTCTAAGAGTTTCCCGAACGGGTATTGTTTTTAATGAACTCGTGACTTGAGGCTGGCCGCCTACGGAACATCACCTGCAGCTAATTTGTAACTAATTTAAATTAGCGATCGAAACTTGTGTTTCGTTTTGGGAAGGTTTTGTGACGTTAAATGAGAAGTTTGGCACATCTTATATCCCTTTCTTTCCCTAGCCACTAACGGTGTGATACTATGTAATGTCATGGAAATTTTTCTTTCTCATGACTTTGCAATGGGAAAAATGGCTTATAATCACCTAACAAAAACACTATAGTAACGTGTCATGAGAAAGAAAAAAAACCATGACACCAAGGACTGATAGTGCCATGCAGTAAGCCTTGTAGGTTTTGTGTGGCAATAAATTTATTTGACATATGTATATTACCAGTCACAACAGTATATTTCCTAAATTGTGAAATCTTCAAAATAATCACGCGGCCAATGCCTATTATCCTATTTTAATAAAGTATTGTCCCTTTGGCACTGCCCAAGGGACTATTGCACGGACTTACAGCAAGTTTTTTTAAATCATGATGGGTTAGCATTTGACCTTGGTTTCACGTACCTGGTGGAATATGAAGATAAGGTGATGATAGAGCACGAATGATGATCATGATGATGACATGATCTAAAGCCCACGGTTCGTCTTCATAGCTGAGGGTGCCTTTTACCCACTGCGACCCACGTAGGCCATGAGGCAGGCCGCACGCTTGTTTGCCACCCTAGTTGAATAAAAAAGAAAAAAAATGAAAACATAGGGTGCTTAAGGTGTTGTCGGCATCTAATGTTTATTGCTAAAAGGCCAGCGGCAGAGAATGCCCGCTCGGCTTCCACACCGATTAGCACCATACCACAGTCAGCCAACAGTTAGGTATATGCTGGCCTCAAAAACATTACTCAACTCTAAATAATTCACACGCATTAATCTTTGAATCTCGTTCGAGATCTCGAAAATATTAATCGAGATCTCGACCGAGATTGCAAAAATCGAGATTTCCTGCAGACGAGACTGAATCTCAAAAATCGGCTCGAGATCTCGCGAGATCAATATTGCATTCCCTAGATCAGATTTCCGTATTTTTTCCTTCAGTAGGTACCAGCCCTTCGTATCACCTAAAATTAGATCAAATAATTTATAATTTTATAGGAAACATTTTTCTCAGAAACGCTTAACTTTTAATATAACAAAACACTTTATAAACTTTGAGATAGTATCTTGAAAGAAGCGAAGCTGGCGCACAATTACAATATTTTTAGATGCCCCGGGCGAAGTGTGATTTCACCGCGGTTATTCTCGTTCAGCGGTAAATGCCGTAACTATTACAGGATTTTATGAAGTTACTACATTTTTCTTTTGATCAGTGTCTACCCTGAAGTCAACACTTTTTCAATTCTTCGTAAACAGTGGCTTTGACGCAAATAATCCAGCTTTAGTTTCTATTTCAGTAGAGTTGTGTAACCGCGTTAAAACTTATGCTTGTTTTACTCTGAGCGTCGAAAACATAATAAATAAACTATTTGTCCCGGCGAACTTCGTTCCGCCTCAGATTTTATTTAGATGTTTCAATAGTTATTCTGTTATTCAGTGCAAAGACAAACCCAAAAAAATCAAAGATCATAAACATCAGTCCACCCGCACCGCATTTTATGTATTTAGATTTATGATTTTTAGATTGTTATTTTTTATTATTAGTAGACACGCTCGCGAATTCGTTCACGGAGATGAAATGAATTAAACGTTCTCTTTTGATTCGGCTTACGCGGGTAAAAAGTGTCATATATGCACCGGGGTCATAATATACCTTTATGTCACACCTGGCCATAAAGTGGCTTATTCCGCACGCTCCGCGTACGGAAAAGGCCACTTTCTGGCCAAGTGTAGACATAAAATGATGTACACAACACGGGAGCTAATAAAGAAAGCCCTCGATCGCATATTTACGTCCCTCGCTTGCAGCTCGGGCCGCAAACTTCTGCGATCTGGGCCTTTCTTTGTATTACCACCCTAGTTGTGTAATGTTCTATTTCGTAATGCGCGTAAAAACATACAACAAATTCAAAGTTTGTCAAATCATTTATATTTTTGCGCTTATTTATGACACTGTACGGTTATTTTTTGGAAGAATCTTTAATATTCAAATGCTATGGGTGTATATTAACTGGCTACGATTTTACTATATTATTTATTTATTAATAAAAAATTATAATTCAATCTAATTCAATTCAATCATTTATTGGTAAAATATAGGTTATTGTCACATGTTACATAGCAGGCTTACATGTACCTATAGATAGATAAATATCGGAACACTCGATTAATCCAGTTAGGTAACCCGTCCTTCTGTTTCAATCCCAAATTATCGTATGTGGGCAAACAGGGATGTCCGCCCGTCAAATATTTGCCAACAGCAAATTAAGCTTTAAACTTATTTGTCGGATCTCGTGGGATGTAATCATTTCACTCATTGTTTAAATTCGATTGACGATTTTATAACTGATTCAATTTTACGTTGTTGAATTTAACGCTTTTACTGCGCGGAATATTGTGTGTTGTCGATTTATTCTTTATATGGGATCTCAACAAAAAATTAGGGAATCTACTGAAATTCCGAATCTTCCGTGATTTTTACAAACCAACATTAACACTGCAAATTAGAAAAACATTATTTGTTATACTTATGCACACAGGTACTGTAAACTTTTCAGGTGAGTAAAAGTATGACTTATACAAAACAACCTACCACTACTACTAAACTTATGTACATACCTTACATAAAAAAAACAATACCAATATATAAAATTTATCTTACTTTTTTTTTTTGGCATTTTTGAAAAAACGATTTCTATGCATTTATGTAACCAAAATGAATTATCCATAAAACACGTACAAGTAAACAAGCAATAGCTCTTCAACGCAAACAAATATTTAAAAACCCCAGACGTCAGTAACAAATTAATCGCACGTTCTTATAACTCACAGAGCGAAACATTTCCCGCGCGAGGTCCCGGTAACGTACGAGCCTCAGCGGGGCACTACCGTCGAATTATTGCTATTTGTTCCTGCAATAACCCATGTCTAATGGACGCTAGTTTACGTGCAGATGGTAGTAGGATTTCGGGACGTGATGATTTCTCTGTACCGGTTTTTAGTTAAAAGCAATGTATAGTTAGTTTTCGGAAAAAAATAGAGAGCCAGCCTTTTTAGGGTTCCGTAGCCAAAATGGCTAAAAAGGAACCCTTATAGTTTCGTCATGTCCGTCCGTCCGTCCGTCCGTCCGTCCGTCCGTCCGTCCGTCCGTATGTCACAGGCATTTTACTCAAAAACTACAAGACCTATACTGATGAAATTTGGAATATAGATGTCTTGTAGATGCCGCAACTAAGTTTGGTAGTTAAATAATAAAAATAAAAAAATCTAGGGGGGGCACTCCATACATGTAACAGAAGCTAAAAAATTTTTTTTTTACAAAATGTCAACGTGTGGTACATAGTTCGACAGCTCTTTTGAAAACATTTTAAGGTTCTTAAGTAATGTTTTTGATTAAGTGAATACCTTTGGAAATAATCGCTCCGAAAGTTGTGAAAATTGTGTCCCCCCCCCCCCTCTATCTTCTAAACCGTGTGTCCGAAAAATATAAAAAAAATTACAAAGATAACGCTTAATTAATACTTTCAACGAAAATTATTTTCAACAAGATCGGATTAACCGTTTTTGAGTTATTGGCGATAAACTGCGCTTCTCAACAAAAGGACGTAATTGCTATGAAGATACGCTCTTTTGTTGTTGTACTTTTTTTACATCGTATTTTTTACCTTATAGTTACGTACGGCTATGGAACCCTACACTGAGCATGGTCCGACATGCTCTTGGCCAGTTATTATTATCGTAACACAATTCGGGTTTCGAGGTGGCACTACCGTCGAATTATTGCAATTTTTTCCTGAGATAACCCATCTAATGGAGGCTAGTTTACTTGCAGATGGTAATAAGATTTCGGGACGTGATGATTTCACTGTATCAGCTTTTAGTAAAGAGCATTGTTTTGTTGTTGGAAAAATTAGAGAGCACACGGTAACACAATCATACGGACGGGCCTCGATGGGGCACTACCATTGAATTATTTTCATTTGTTTCGCAATAACCCACGTCTAATGGAGACTGGTGTACGCGCAGATGGTAATAGGATTTTAGGACGTGATGATTTCACTGTACCAGCTTTTACTAAAGAGTATGGTGTAGTTGGTGGAAAAAATAGAGAGTGCCACTGTATAGTAGCACAATCACACGGGCGAGCCTCGATGGAGCAATACCGTCGAATTATTGCTATTTTTTCCCGATATAACCAATGTCTAATTGAGGCTAGTTTACGTGCAAATGGTAGTAGGATTTCGGAACGTGATAATTTCACTGTAAATATACTCGGATCTACCAGCTTTTAGTAAAAAACATAGTAAGGTATCCGTTTTTAGTCAAGAGCAGGGTATAAATGTTGCAAAAAATACTATGATTAAAACTTTATAAAATCAGGTATCGTTGCCCAGATTAATGTTCGTTTACGTGATTTGGGTTCCAGTACCTGATAATTGGAATGTATAGCTTTTAGTGAAGAGTTATGTGTTGGAAGTTAGTTCCCTCCGTACTATAATTCATATCTAATAGAATAGTTAATATTTAGCCAACGTGTAGATAATGCTAGTACCAGGATTTACCTACTAATATTACCTACTGGTAGCTATTAGAGGTAGTGCAGGATTTTGCGTTTGAATTGATGCTGTAAAATAATGAATGATAGTTTCGGTCGCACACTTTTTGCCTGCATCGACTTCCGGCGACCTTAACCAGGTCGTCAGGCCATCTTAGGGTCGACCCACTATGCGTATGCGTAAATACGCAACGAAATCGGTTCGGTCGGTCATCGGTTCTTTGAGCTATAACGCTAATCCTTGTACGGATTTCCTCACTTTTGATCGTGATCGTGCCGATCGTGTAAAGATACTGTGTGTGCTATATATATTATACACAACTACAGCAAGTAAAATGCATTAAGCTGTCTGGAAACTTTCTGAAGCTAAAAACGTTTAAGAACTTGTCGCTTCAACCATTAGAAACTATAACCCAAGACCTTTTCCCGTGATATTGAACTACTCGGTACTCAGCGCCGCGAGCGGAATTATAATTAACCAAGTTATTTTCATTCCTTAAAGACGTTGTTTCGCAGTATTTAAATACAGTTAAGCCCTTTTAGTTCAACGCGTTCAGGAGTCTCTAAGAGTTTCCCGAACGGGTATTGTTTTTAATGAACTCGTGACTTGAGGCTGGCCGCCTACGGAACATCACCTGCAGCTAATTTGTAACTAATTTAAATTAGCGATCGAAACTTGTGTTTCGTTTTGGGAAGGTTTTGTGACGTTAAATGAGAAGTTTGGCACATCTTATATCCCTTTCTTTCCCTAGCCACTAACGGTGTGATACTATGTAATGTCATGGAAATTTTTCTTTCTCATGACTTTGCAATGGGAAAAATGGCTTATAATCACCTAACAAAAACACTATAGTAACGTGTCATGAGAAAGAAAAAAAACCATGACACCAAGGACTGATAGTGCCATGCAGTAAGCCTTGTAGGTTTTGTGTGGCAATAAATTTATTTGACATATGTATATTACCAGTCACAACAGTATATTTCCTAAATTGTGAAATCTTCAAAATAATCACGCGGCCAATGCCTATTATCCTATTTTAATAAAGTATTGTCCCTTTGGCACTGCCCAAGGGACTATTGCACGGACTTACAGCAAGTTTTTTTAAATCATGATGGGTTAGCATTTGACCTTGGTTTCACGTACCTGGTGGAATATGAAGATAAGGTGATGATAGAGCACGAATGATGATCATGATGATGACATGATCTAAAGCCCAGGGTTCGTCTTCATAGCTGAGGGTGCCTTTTACCCACTGCGACCCACGTAGGCCATGAGTGCCGCCACCGGTACAGCCACGTACAGCCGTATACAGCCACGTACAGCCGTATACAGCCACGTACAGCCGTATACAGCCACGTACAGCCGTATACAGCCACGAGTGGCGGCCACCGGTGGTGACGTGTACCTAGTGGCCTAACTGAGCCACTTGTGGTCGCGTTTAGAGACCGCGACTATACTACGAATTGTAATTCAAGACCAATGTAAGTTGCGTCTACAAAAACATAATTTTACAATAGTATTTATTAGTGTCCGACCGAAACATGTTTTTTTGCCGAAACCGAAACCGAACCTTTTATAAACGTGATTAAAACGTTGAATAAAAATGTCAGTGGGCCGTTCTTTCCAAATACTAGATTAATGAAACATCTCATCTCGCCGGCCTAATATTACGTTACGTTCAAATTTATTCGAATGAAATTTCAACATTGCTATAGTGACACTGGGTTAAAATTTAACTTCCCTAAAAAGTGAAAATTTTTAAATGTTACTTTAACTGTAATACTGAGACAGCGAATTGGTAATAGTAAATGGTATATAATAAAAAAAAAGTTTATTATTAAAATATGATAATCATAATATCATACATGTCTATATTAAATTAAAAGAAATGCTATAATGGCAAATCGACTACGGTGGTATGGACATGTTATGCGGAGGGATGATAACCATGTGACTAGAAGGGTATAAAGTATGAATGTGGATGGACTGCGTGAGAGACGATATGAATAGAAAGGAAGTGAGTGACGAGATGACGGGTGATAGAGAGGTATGGAAGGAAAAAAACATGCTGCGGCGACCCCAATTAAATGGGATAAGGGCAGGAGGATGATTATTCGGGGAACAAAAACAAGCGTCACTATCACTACACGAGCAAAGAGCACTGATTCAGTGGCCGGCGGAGTTAGGCGAGCGACGCCATATTGTCAGCCGTGCCGAGCGCACCCTACGTTACCCGAAAGTACGATGTTGTAAGCTGCGTGCTGTGTGCGGCTGCTTTTTGGCCGAAACTGGCCGAAACCGAAACCGAAACCGAATCTTCGGTCGGACACTAGTATTTATCTAAGGGAAATATTCAATTGAGCTTCTAAAATCGTAAATGAGCATTTTTAAAAATGAATGTCTTTTTTTATGTATAAAATCTTTACATTAATTAGTGTGCCTATATTCGTTGAGCTACAGATAAGTTATAAATGAACTGCAAATGTGGTAACCTGATAATTATGTTTGGTATACTTACAGAAATAATATTTGATACTCTTTTTTAATGATTGAGCTTTTTTCTTTAATACTTGATAGTTTTTATATGAAGTATGCATTTTAATAATGATGTCCTAATAAATACATTTCGATCTATATTATAACTAAACTTAAAAAACGTTTTTTATGAAAAAAATTTTTTTAATACAATTTATACACCGATATTTTTAATGAAATTTACAGGATAATAGTTTGTCGTGTTTGTCTGCCAGCGGCGTAGGCGATGTAAAAAGTTGATTCTACCCCAGAACCTGACCTCACGCAAAACAAAAGAAGCGGGAGGGGGGCGGAGCCCCTCGCATAGAAAAAGCAAAGAAATAAATGCCCTTTTTTTCTTTTAGGTTAGGTTGGTTAGTTAGCTTGCGTCCCTCAGACTAGAAATAGAAGCCACGCTTTGTGGGTGATTTTTGGTAGAAAAACTGTTATTGTATTGGTAACACTTCAGATGTTAGTAACATTTGGAACAGTCTATTAAAATAAAGATTCAGGAGTTTCATAGGCATTTAGAGAAATGTAAACCTTCCTCTCCTTTCTTTAGTCGGTTTTTAAATAAAATAAAAAATATATTTTGGCAAGTACCTAGTTGACATACAAATAAAATTTCTGTAGTAAACGAAATTATTAATACAGGTTCTACATAATCTCGTTATCTTATAAATAAAAAACAAGCTGACTTAGCATCTAATTTTGAAGATCTAATTTTATGTTTGAATTTTCAACCTGATTGCTATAAATAGTTTTAAAAGTGGTTTTACTAAACTTTGTCTCACTATTCCTTAAAGTTATATTTCTTTTTTTATTAAGAATGTTAGCCACAGTTAGAAATATATTAATAATAATTTCTGATATGAAATACTTGGCTACATCTGAAATGTCCACTTGACAACGACATAAGTAACTTTGACACATTTGGCAGTGACAGATAGGTATGTCGTAGTTTTTTTGGTCTTGAATTAGAATTCGGAGTTTAGAAGCCGTAATGTGCCTGCCATTACGGCCTTTAGTCGCGATCACTAAATATGCCCTAAGCAAATAGGGAACGTGCACGACGAAGGTGCTGCCAACTGGTGCCGCCAATCTAAAGCAAGTACCCTCTCATGCTACATTGACGGAAACGCCGTTAATTTATCGCGATGAAGGACATTAACGTCAACGTGTACGACTTACTATATTTGACATTGACACTTAGATATTGACGTTGACAGCTTGATTTGACAGGGGTGATAGTTTCCTTTATTGTCCACCCGTGTCTCTTTTGTCGTTTAGTGCTGCCACCTATACAGACGACGGGATCGTTCATCGAAGCCTTAGGTTTTTTTTTAACATCAATACAGAGCTAGTCTGGATACAATAAAAATGCTGTTCCTTTTATCTTCGTAAAACTATTCTCTTATTGTTACAGCACTCGTAAGTCTAGACTTTTATATTAGATTCCTTAATGAATTAATATTACATTACTGTTCCAGTATCGCTTGCCTTCGGAGAATAAAACAACCCTTAGAATTTATTCTTTGAGGACGCTGCCATAGAAGTACTGTTCAACTGGTTTATTGTTTTAACGTGCTTTCTAATACTTTATATGAAACGAAACATTTTTGTCTCTTCATTGGTCTTTTTTATGCGGGTAAATTACACCACATTTTTATGTTACATATATAGATACAAGAAATCAAAGTACATATAAAAATTAAATGGCACTCACCTGTGTCCAGACCGGGAATCGAACCCGGTACCTCTGGATTTCCGGCCCAGCGACTCAACCACTCGTCCACCGGAGCACCCAGTAAACGCCCTCAATTTTACTATCTACTTTGACTTCTGTGTCATTCTGGTTTAATAGCATTTTTAACCTAAACGCCATCTATGAGAACTTATATTACACAGGTATCTCACCCCAATGCGCACCTTTACAGCTACGACGATCGAGCGAGAGATCGAGGTGAGTGCCATTTAATTTTTCTATGAACTTTGATTTCTTGTATCTATATATGTGCTTTCTAATGTTATTGGTATTTACAATGTACTATCGCCCAACCATACGGGTGCCCACTTTTTCGCAAAATCGCTTGCAAGCTCATCTTGACCAGACCCGTCCCTCAACGAGCCAACCAATTAGGGACAAACACTTTTTTGTAAAATCATCGGTTTTTAATTACGACAAATGTTTTGACGGTTGGTCAATTGATTTTTACTCAACCTACAGTTGCATCTTCGAAGTCATTGTGAACGCGTAATTTTTTGTCTAACAACTTTCTTTAAACAGAACAATCTCAAAGTAAGGGAACACAGCAGAATAATTACTCTTACAGATTATGGACTGTATATCTCAGGTAGGTAGCTGAAGAGCTAAATATAACGGAAGTCTCGATCTCCGGATCTTAAAAAGTCCAGAGGTGGGACAATAGAAACAAACAGACTAAAGCAAATCTGTAATAATTACCAATCATTAAAAATCATCCTAAATATTACAGGAAAAATATAACGGTTTTCCTAACTTGCATCGTTTTTTAGAAATTTGCAAAAATCGTAACACAAACTCATTTGCTGCTACTAAACTAACCGCGACCTATGTCGATGTATTTGGACAACAGTCTTTCAACAGCATATTAAGTTTGTCCCGCCATGCAATTTTTCTTCAACTATTCTCGTATCTACGGAGGTTAGTTAGGGTTACGGTAGTTTGTACGAAACCCTCGGTGCGCGAGTCCGAGTCGCGCTTGACCTGTGAAACTAGCTAAGCAGGGTTGCTTGTGTGCGTAAACATACGAGATGGAAACATATGTATGTGATTGTAATTCAGTTCCTGAAGTTACTCTCTGCTCGATCAGGCAACATAATAAGAATAACCACATTTTCATAAAAAAAAACCCGACCGCGGAGCACTTTGAAACTGCATAAAATACGCCATTTTGTATATTTTAACGAACTTCATAGTGAGTGACACTCGCACCATCAAGATGAATCTAATGATGTATCATTTATCAAAATCGGATGTGCCATTGAGTAGTTACGAGCGGACATAGGAACGGACATACATACATACAGGTCAAACACATAACCCTCCTTGGGCTTCGCCGCAGTCGGGTAAAAATGAGTTCAAAGTATTTCGTACACATTACATATTTATGAGAAAAATGTCAGTGATTTCTGTTTGAAAGTTATTTCAACAGAAGGCTAAAGTAATCTCGGGGAGTCTCAGATGGATCTGCATTGCAAATATTTCCAATTTTATTAAGAAAGTGCAGCCACAGTCTGAATTTAATCCAGTGATCCGTCTGCAACACGTTTCTGAGTTGTGGGTTAATGTTTTAGGGTTCCGTACTAGTTTCAAAAGGATAAAATAACATTTCTAAAACAAATAAACGGCTTCAAAAATTTAATTAAAAATTATGTATGTAAATTAATTTACTGAAATTTCCATACACGTGCTTGAATTCCTCATAGATCCCGTTATCTGAACTAGATTTTGAGAGAAAAAAACCGGTCAAGTGCGAGTTAGACTCGTGTGGAGAGGGTTCCGTGCGTTCAAAACAATAAAAAACAATTATACTTTACTGCACTGACTTCTTATAGGTTTTCCTGTAATCCATAGGTGTAGGACTATTTTCCGTATTTTTTTCAAAATTCTACGTCCAATAGTTTCGGAGATAAGAGGGGGAATGGTAATTTTTTGCCTATTTTCTTAAAGAACTTCATAACTATTGATATAAAAATGATAAAAAAATGTATATTTGTGATTCTCACAGTAAGCCCTTTCATTTAATATGTCACACGATATAGTTCGCTAACTTTTTTTAATTTTCTAGTTTCATATATTTTCGTGACATGTCCATGTTTAGGTCATTAACTTTAATATATATACCAAATTTCAACTCAATCGGACCAGTACTTTCGGAGCAAATTGGCTGTGACAGACAGACAGACACACGAGTGTTTCTATAGGGGTTCCGTTTTTTCCTTTTGAGGTACGGAACCCTAAAAACTGATTAATCTGGAAATGTACTCATGCAATTCATATTTTTTACAAAAAAGTTCATAGTCGAGGAAGTTCTCAAATTCAGAAAATAATATAAAAAATACAACCCACTAGAATCCTACTTTTTGTGAAGTAGGTTAAAAATAATAAAAATTGTTTGAAGAATTTTCTGAAGTAGTAAAGTTGCCCCTAACCCTCGATTCACAATATTAGTTAAGATTCCGGGTTACGGCGAATCGGCGATCATATTAGTGAAATGCTTATCATGGAAGGGTTGATGAATGTAGTTATTGATAATTGCCTATGTTTTCAAAATGGGAGGTCTATGCTAGTTATCACCAAATCAAAAATGTCTAAGTAGACCTCAATCTTGTTTTTTATGGCAAACAGAGATTATAAAGCAGGTTTTCACGCTACCTATATTATAAGTAAAATACAAATTAAGTTTTACATAGTCTCCGCTATAATAAAAAACAAACAAAAATTCAATTTTATTAGTATACTCGTATGTCCAGAAAGTATAAAAAAAAATCTACTCCTGTACTGTTATCTGTCTTTAACTTGGTCACGAACACTAATATAAGAACATTCATAATATGAGTTCAGAGAAGTCTATACTCTATTCCCCATAACAGCACTAGTGTCGTTATAGTCACTTTACGTTATTGCTAGCAGCTATAGACTTCTAAATCTAGGTTAAACTTAGGTCAAGGATTAAGCGCTCAATTTTAACTTTACGGTAAAAATGCACAACTACCAACTTAACAAACAATTAAATTCCTACGGTTTTGACGTGATAACGTCTTATAATTCGATGGAGCCGGCTGCACGCACGAAAAAGTGTGACGTCATGGGCCGTTACCTTGCAGGGTCGTTACCTGTCAAATAGGTACTTTATATTATTCCAGCACTAAAGTCGTTAAGACGATAGTTTCTTACAAATTGTTAATAAAATAGCCCTTATTCCCTAAGATACGGCTGTCAATAATCTCTATTGAATGACAAGAGACCAGTGGCGGATTTGCCCTAAGGCCTAGTAGGCCCGGAGGCCGGCCAGATATTAGGGGCGGCCAATCGTGACAAAAAATCACTGCTGCTGCTGAGAAAAGGGCGGCTGGTACTCAAGTCAAAGTCAAAGTCAAAGTCAAAGTCAAAGTCAGTCAAAGTCAAAGTCAAAGTCCAAGTCCAAGTCCAAGTCCAAGTCCAAGTCCAAGTCCAAGTCCAAGTCCAAGTCCAAGTCCAAGTCCAAGTCCAAGTCCAAGTCCAAGTCCAAGTCCAAGTCCAAGTCCAAGTCCAAGTCCAAGTCCAAGTCCAAGTCCAAGTCCAAGTCCAAGTCCAAGTCCAAGTCCAAGTCCAAGTCCAAGTCCAAGTCCAAGTCCAAGTCCAAGTCCAAGTCCAAGTCCAAGTCCAAGTCCAAGTCCAAGTCCAAGTCAAAGTCCAAGTCCAAGTCCAAGTCCAAGTCCAAGTCCAAGTCCAAGTCCAAGTCCAAGTCCAAGTCAAAGTCAAAGTCAAAGTCAAAGTCAAAGTCAAAGTCAAAGTCAAAGTCAAAGTCAAAGTCAAAGTCAAAGTCAAAGTCAAAGTCAAAGTCAAAGTCAAAGTCAAAGTCAAAGTCAAAGTCAAAGTCAAAGTCAAAGTCAAAGTCAAAGTCAAAGTCAAAGTCAAAGTCAAAGTCAAAGTCAAAGTCAAAGTCAAAGTCAAAGTCAAAGTCAAAGTCAAAGTCAAAGTCAAAGTCAAAGTCAAAGTCAAAGTCAAAGTCAAAGTCAAAGTCAAAGTCAAAGTCAAAGTCAAAGTCAAAGTCAAAGTCAAAGTCAAAGTCAAAGTCAAAGTCAAAGTCAAAGTCAAAGTCAAAGTCAAAGTCAAAGTCAAAGTCAAAGTCAAAGTCAAAGTCAAAGTCAAAGTCAAAGTCAAAGTCAAAGTCAAAGTCAAAGTCAAAGTCAAAGTCAAAGTCAAAGTCAAAGTCAAAGTCAAAGTCAAAGTCAAAGTCAAAGTCAAAGTCAAAGTCAAAGTCAAAGTCAAAGTCAAAGTCAAAGTCAAAGTCAAAGTCAAAGTCAAAGTCAAAGTCAAAGTCAAAGTCAAAGTCAAAGTCAAAGTCAAAGTCAAAGTCAAAGTCAAAGTCAAAGTCAAAGTCAAAGTCAAAGTCAAAGTCAAAGTCAAAGTCAAAGTCAAAGTCAAAGTCAAAGTCAAAGTCAAAGTCAAAGTCAAAGTCAAAGTCAAAGTCAAAGTCAAAGTCAAAGTCAAAGTCAAAGTCAAAGTCAAAGTCAAAGTCAAAGTCAAAGTCAAAGTCAAAGTCAAAGTCAAAGTCAAAGTCAAAGTCAAAGTCAAAGTCAAAGTCAAAGTCAAAGTCAAAGTCAAAGTCAAAGTCAAAGTCAAAGTCAAAGTCAAAGTCAAAGTCAAAGTCAAAGTCAAAGTCAAAGTCAAAGTCAAAGTCAAAGTCAAAGTCAAAGTCAAAGTCAAAGTCAAAGTCAAAGTCAACGTCAACGTCAACGTCAAAGTCAAAGTCAAAGTCAAAGTCAAAGTCAAAGTCAAAGTCAAAGTCAAAGTCAAAGTCAAAGTCAAAGTCAAAGTCAAAGTCAAAGTCAAAGTCAAAGTCAAAGTCAAAGTCAACGTCAACGTCAACGTCAACGTCAACGTCAACGTCAACGTCAACGTCAGAGTCCACGTCAGAGTCAGAGTCAGAGTCAGAGTCAGAGTCAGAGTCAGAGTCAGAGTCAGAGTCAGAGTCAGAGTCAGAGTCAGAGTCAGAGTCAGAGTCAGAGTCAGAGTCAGAGTCAGAGTCAGAGTCAGAGTCAGAGTCAGAGTCAGAGTCAGAGTCAGAGTCAGAGTCAGAGTCAGAGTCAGAGTCAGAGTCAGAGTCAGAGTCAGAGTCAGAGTCAGAGTCAGAGTCAGAGTCAACGTCAACGTCAACGTCAACGTCAACGTCAAAGTCAACGTCAACGTCAACGTCAACGTCAACGTCAACGTCAACGTCAACGTCAACGTCAACGTCAACGTCAACGTCAACGTCAACGTCAACGTCAACGTCAACGTCAACGTCAACGTCAACGTCAACGTCAACGTCAACGTCAACGTCAACGTCAACGTCAACGTCAACGTCAACGTCAACGTCAACGTCAACGTCAACGTCAACGTCAACGTCAACGTCAACGTCAACGTCAACGTCAACGTCAACGTCAACGTCAACGTCAACGTCAACGTCAACGTCAACGTCAACGTCAACGTCAACGTCAACGTCAACGTCAACGTCAACGTCAACGTCAACGTCAACGTCAACGTCAACGTCAACGTCAACGTCAACGCAACGCAACGCAACGCAACGCAACGCAACGCAACGCAACGCAACGTCAACGTCAACGTCAACGTCAACGTCAACGTCAACGTCAACGTCAACGTCAACGTCAACGTCAACATCAACGTCAACGTCAACGTCAACGTCAACGTCAACGCCAACGCCAACGCCAACGCCAACGCCAACGTCAACGTCAACGTCAACGTCAACGTCAACGTCAAAGTCAACGTCAACGTCAACGTCAACGTCAACGTCAACGTCAACGTCAACGTCAACGTCAACGTCAACGTCAACGTCAACGTCAAAGTCAACGTCAAAGTCAACGTCAAAGTCAACGTCAAAGTCAACGTCAAAGTCAACGTCAAAGTCAACGTCAAAGTCAACGTCAAAGTCAAAGTCAACGTCAAAGTCAACGTCAAAGTCAACGTCAAAGTCAACGTCAAAGTCAACGTCAAAGTCAACGTCAAAGTCAACGTCAAAGTCAACGTCAAAGTCAACGTCAAAGTCAACGTCAAAGTCAACGTCAAAGTCAACGTCAAAGTCAACGTCAAAGTCAACGTCAAAGTCAACGTCAAAGTCAACGTCAAAGTCAACGTCAAAGTCGAAGTCAACGTCGAAGTCAACGTTATCACGTTCGACTATCGTCAGTAAACCGACTTTACAGACAACCGATTTTTTCCGAACTAAATTCATTGATGCCAACATAAAAATAGTATTTTTAATTTAAGTATATTTGAAATTAAAAAAAAAGCTTACCATAGACACGTACTGTCAGTCAAACGTCATATTTGCCTTGTTTCCAGGTTATGATTAATTTTATATTTTATAATTTAAAACCTAGTCGTAGAAAAAGTATTGTATAATTAAGTCAAAAAACGCTCATTGCGTCTCTATTTGCGATACTCGCGCAAATCAAACTCTCTCTTGGCAAATTTATTTATTATGGAATTAGATTAGATTAATTATTTATGAAACGAACTTCATTTAGCAAAGAACTATTTAAAGGAAAAAGTGATAAAGAAGACCACTATCTGGTAATTGTGAAGCCGAGACTAATTTAGGCCAGAGCTCGGATTTGCAGTAAGACATTAGTTTCCGTTCCGTTGTGTGCTTCAAAAGCAGAGTACCTAATGAAGATACAAACACATTTTAACAAAACTGCAAGCCAATTACGTAATTTTATATTGTATTCTTCTTTTTTATATTGAAAATGCTTCTTTTTGCGTTTGTTCCCTTTTGTTGTTTGGTAATGAATAAAAATAAGAACTCATTTAATCAAGTAGGGTTCACAGGAACCACTTTAGCATCGTGTGTGTTTTGCAATGTGTATATATACAGTAAATAACCGTTTCGTTAAAAAAAAACGTGCAACATACGAAAGCTAGGAAGTTCTCGAAAAAGCACTGGCCACTAAGCATACCAATTACGCCTTAATTTGTATTCTTTGTGAACGACCATGTCTTAGTTCCGATTGTCATCATTTCAGACGACCTCGTGAGAGTAGCGTAGAGTCAGTGAAAGCGATCTGCACAGCACCGCAGGCTGTAGCGATCTATGGGAGAGGCCTATGTCCAATAGACGTCCGTTGATGATCGATAGATAGATAGATTCTACACTTACATAAAATAATATTCCGTACACAAGTTTCCGACAAGGTCGCCTAGAACCAGCAGGCTGCTTCATAAATTAGTAAAACATTTTTAAACTCTCCCCGATCCATTAAAGTGAACAAATGTTCATATTCCCGCAAAGTTGCGCGGTTAGGCCCAATAGTTTGGGCCATCTGTCTCAGGCTTTCCAGCGTACTCAGAACCGTACTTAAAGTGATAAGCCGCCGTGTGATAACAGGTCATTAATAACACGCAAAGAACTCAGGAGGGTTCCATACAAATTGATGAGGTACTTTGGTTACTTTGCTTCAAACGTAATTCTAATTCATCGCTGATTTGGATTTTCGAATTACGCCGACGTTAGTGACTATGTACACAAAATTGAGAATGAGTCTTGTACAGGTTGCATGAGTGGGTATGACTCTTACTTTCTGCAACGATACAGCAATGTATTATTATACCTATGCACGTATAAAGCTGCCATTTCAAAATTAGCTGACAAAGGTCAGTCGTCTGTGTGGTTCCTTTTTCGTATTTTGTTCAGAAACCATCGTCATATTGGCCTCTCACATCTATGAAAGGTGATTGAAGCTGTGTTCATAAAGGCACCGCACCTGCGTACGTGGTTTGTAAAACCGATATGGGAGCCACACCCGCATAAGTAGAAACCAGAGAAAAAACTAAAGAGAAGAGATTTGCTTTTTTTTACTTCTAATCGGCCAGTAAGTCGTTGAAGAAAGAGTGTATCAATCAACGTCCACTAGGTAATGAATGGATAGCATACCATACCTGAGCCAGAGCTCCTGTAAATTCTCGTCTAAATTTTTTCTACAAATTTCTAGATAGAAATACGTAATAAAAGCTTTAAGAGTATAAGGCTAAACCTGTAAATTACTTCTCATCCCTTTTATACCTTCCTCGTACTTTCCACGGAGACGTCGCAAAAAACTAACCCATAATTGCGTAAAAGGTCCAAAAACCCGGGAAATCTCTAAGTTTTTCGCACACATTTTTTTCCAGCCAGCTTTACATTCGCTACCAATATGAATGTGATGCTATTTGTCAGGTTTACGTGGTTATTTCTACGTGCGGCGGGCACAGGTGGGGTTGTTCCGTGAAACGGAATCATAATGATGGATTGGACTTGGGCAAGTCTTAGCTCCGCGTTCCGTTTCACTCATTTGCAGGGCTTAGAGTTTCCTGTTTGCTTTAAACTAACGTTTCGAATGAAATGCTGTGGGTTTTATTACTGATTGATATGCAGGACGAGTGCGTGTATTCAAACGAACCATTATAGACTTTTTGAGAATATCATAAGAGTTTTAAATGAGTTTGTACGTTTTACGTGTTGACGATTTATCAGTATCTAAACGTGTTGAAATAAATATTTTTGGTTAATTAGTTACTTGACAGATTAATTATCCTCAAGCCGACGCGACTTGAATAAACAAATTAAATATTCTTGTAAAGCGAACGGTAGCCAATAATGGGTTTGGGTTTACTTTACCGAAAAACACTCAATCTATCCACATAAAACATTAAATTTGATATGACTTTTTTTTAACAAGAATAGGTAGCTATATAAACATAGCCAGTGTTCTCAATTCTAAAGAATAAAAACCTTGAACATCCATGTTTAAAAAATTGTTTTTAACACTCTTTTGAAACTGTATTTATGTGTAAAGAATGAAGCAATGCGCGTTGTTTAAAAAAAGTATTTTATTACAATATGATGGCCATAGGTATAGGCAGCCATTGCTTTGCTAGACTGTGGTAAATGTGACAATTGTTGAAACGAAGCCCATAAATAGACAAGTAAGAAAACGGTGAAAAGCTGGCAAAAAAGCCAATACATTAGCTGGCAAGAGGCTGAAGCGACAACAATACGATGCGGGATCAACCACCGCCAACATCTCGTTTCTGGTAAGAATGCTGTATGGTAATACAGCGTGGAAGTCCAATACGAGCAAACAATGAAACCAGATATAGCGTTTAGTAGTGTTATCATTAGTTAATATGATTTTTTAAATTACACTTAATAGTGACCTCGTAATTAATTTTTGAAAATTTACCGAGCAGCAATGTACCGCATACATGCTTGTTATGAAATTGCAAGATACGAGCTTTTTTAAAGTAACTGTCAACTAACGTGTTTGTCAATTTGAATGTGTTGCGTTACATTGCGGGCCGAATAATTTTGTATGTTAAATATTTTCATTGAAGTTTTAAGCAAAAATTATCTAAATATACTTCTTAGGTCCTATGCTGACCACCGTGTCAATATTCGCCCGTATTGGATTTCCACGCTGTATATGAGCAGTTTTTACAGCGTTTCAATCGCTCTCGGGGCATTCCACGGAAACGTTACCTAAGCGGCACTCCCTTTTTAAAACTTTTGAGATGTTAAATTAGGAAACTGAATATCGGTAGATAATATCATAACTTGGCTTTAAGATAGTGTTTCTTAGCAGCTAATAAGTTTTATTAGGGTAGCTACCATAGCGTTACGTTAGTGACATAAAGTAGATGTTTTCATAGAACACTCCTCTCACTATCCTGGCCCAGTTATGAAACATCTCTTCGCAGATTCGGATTACTATTCTCGGTTATTTTGTAGAATGCCAGTACCTCTAGGAAAAAACAGAAAATACTAATCCAACCCTATAGGGTTCAATAATGCGACCAGCAAAGTACTATGTGTATGTGTATGTGTTTTTCCAATCGGTCTATATTCAACCAACAGTACTGTGTCTTGAAACCAACGAAAAAAAATCAGGTCTTTGACTTGCAGTCTTATGTTTAGGGTCCTGTACCCAAAGGGTGCCAACGGGGCCCTATTACTACCTAAGCCTCCGCTATCTGTTTGTCTGTCCTTCTGTCAGAGGATTGTATCGTTTGAACCATTATAGGTAGAGATTACCTACAGAATATGTATTTCTATTGCCGCTATAGAAATAAATAATAAAAACAAACCAAAATTGAAAATAAAAAGGGGTATCCATACAAGAAACGCATTTCTTTGGCGTTATTTGGTCGACTGTGGTACGGAACGAATCCACGGACAGACATCGAACGGACACAAGTCCGATTCTGACTCACACTTGGCCGGTTTTATAGTACGTTACCAAACAGCTAATCAAAAGTGTGCATTGATATTGTATATACCCCCATACTTAATGAATAATTTCGTCTAATTATTCTAAAGCGAAATACATAATAAGTTTTGTAAGTAGGTACGAGAAAAAGTGTGAAATCCATTTTTTATAATTTATTTAGACTTTAAAGAATTACTCCTTATAGTAACTGGAATGCATTGTTAGTTGTTTGGGTTCCTCGCCATCAGAATATCTTAATAATATAGAATAGAGTATATTTTCATACGAATTGAGAAACTGAATATGTTACCACTTAGATGAGTACCAAGACACTCCGATATACATGGAAACGAACAAGCAGACGAACTTGCAAGGAAAGGAGCGGACAAACACCACGTCGGCCCGGAACCGTTTTGTGGTACCATCAAACAAAAAGCTTATTCTCCTACACAACCTATACAAAGGTAGGGCAATCGAGCTCTGGAACTCCGTAAAAGGACAAAAGCACTCGAAAACCCTAATTAAAAAACAAAAAATCTAAAGAGTTATTATCACTCAAAAGATTAAAACTTGCTCAGTGACTAGAATTCTCACTGGCCACTGCGAATTGGACAAACATCTGTTTCAAATGGGTATGAAATAGGATCCAGCGTGCAGGTTCTGCCATGCACACCCTTTGCTCGTGCAGACCACTCATGCGCAGACGAAGTATCCATCTAGGGCGACATATTCTGTTTCCGGAAGAGATACAACTATTCACTGCCCAAATAATCTGGAATTTCCTAGACTCAACGCGCCTCTGCAGTGAAATCTAACAAAGGGGCTGCCACAATAGATCAGTAATGGTAAAAGCGGCACATAACCCAAACTATAATAATAAATAAATTAATAACTGAATATGTTTCACAAAGAAGCCAAAATAAACAAATTTCGTGGCGCAGCGTTCTCAAGTGTATGTGTATGTGTTTTTCCAATCGGTCTATATTCAACCAACAGTACTGTGTCTTGAAACCAACGAAAAAAAATCAGGTCTTTGACTTGCAGTCTTATGTTTAGGGTCCTGTACCCAAAGGGTGCCAACGGGGCCCTATTACTACCTAAGCCTCCGCTATCTGTTTGTCTGTCCTTCTGTCAGAGGATTGTATCGTTTGAACCATTATAGGTAGAGATTACCTACAGAATATGTATTTCTATTGCCGCTATAGAAATAAATAATAAAAACAAACCAAAATTGAAAATAAAAAGGGGTATCCATACAAGAAACGCATTTCTTTGGCGTTATTTGGTCGACTGTGGTACGGAACGAATCCACGGACAGACATCGAACGGACACAAGTCCGATTCTGACTCACACTTGGCCGGTTTTATAGTACGTTACCAAACAGCTAATCAAAAGTGTGCATTGATATTGTATATACCCCCATACTTAATGAATTATTTCGTCTAATTATTCTAAAGCGAAATACATAATAAGTTTTGTAAGTAGGTACGAGAAAAAGTGTGAAATCCATTTTTTATAATTTATTTAGACTTTAAAGAATTACTCCTTATAGTAACTGGAATGCATTGTTAGTTGTTTGGGTTCCTCGCCATCAGAATATCTTAATAATATAGAATAGAGTATATTTTCATACGAATTGAGAAACTGAATATGTTACCACTTAGATGAGTACCAAGACACTCCGATATACATGGAAACGAACAAGCAGACGAACTTGCAAGGAAAGGAGCGGACAAACACCACGTCGGCCCGGAACCGTTTTGTGGTACCATCAAACAAAAAGCTTATTCTCCTACACAACCTATACAAAGGTAGGGCAATCGAGCTCTGGAACTCCGTAAAAGGACAAAAGCACTCGAAAACCCTAATTAAAAAACAAAAAATCTAAAGAGTTATTATCACTCAAAAGATTAAAACTTGCTCAGTGACTAGAATTCTCACTGGCCACTGCGAATTGGACAAACATCTGTTTCAAATGGGTATGAAATAGGATCCAGCGTGCAGGTTCTGCCATGCACACCCTTTGCTCGTGCAGACCACTCATGCGCAGACGAAGTATCCATCTAGGGCGACATATTCTGTTTCCGGAAGAGATACAACTATTCACTGCCCAAATAATCTGGAATTTCCTAGACTCAACGCGCCTCTGCAGTGAAATCTAACAAAGGGGCTGCCACAATAGATCAGTAATGGTAAAAGCGGCACATAACCCAAACTATAATAATAAATAAATTAATAACTGAATATGTTTCACAAAGAAGCCAAAATAAACAAATTTCGTGGCGCAGCGTTCTCAATTTTAAATACTTGCATCAAAGAGTGCGTCCTCTCTAAAGTGCAAATATTTTCACTTCGTAGTTTACTTCGCTTTCGCGCAAACTAACTCTAGGGGCCTTTACACGTCACGTGATTAAATGCGCTCAAAATACGCTGAAAACACAAAACTTGCCTAGGTTTACTCTCATGTTTTTGATTCGAAATTCAGCTCATTTCATTTTGACCCAGTCATTTCGAACATTCGAGGTCGCAAAAAATCGCACAACGCTGAATATGTTGGGATGTTGTTAGTTTACATATAAGTAGTGTAAACTCGATTTTGCAGTTTCGAAAAAGTTGTGCTAAATGTATGGTGCTCGAAAAACACCGAAAATTTCGGTCATTTTTCAGATTTTGGTCTGTACCTTCTAAAAACCGGATTTTTGGATAAAATTGTCTTTGACACTATTAAAGTAGATAAAATTCCCTACAATATGAGTGTAACACCAACTCTACATGTTTAGAAAATTTTGAGATATAGTACTTCAAAAAACAACAAATTTTCCTAAAAAGTTCGAAATTGCACTTTCAGCTACCTCTCAAGCTGAATAGCAGCTGAAATACTGTTCTTACAATGACAATTAGATGTATGAAGTTATAGAGCAATTATTGAGCTTTATATTTAGTATAATTTGAACCCTGTACTAGCGATAATTCTCTTGTTATCGGAAAAAAACCAAATCAATAGAGAACTCAGATTTCTCAGGAAAGAGTGCTCCTAAAGCAAATTGTTAGTATATTGCGCAGTTATTCATAGGAAGTTTTAAAAATAACTTTATATTTCTAAACATCATTCATTTAAAAAGTCCTGCGGGGCCATGATGATCGCGTACATCGCACATTATGCAAATGACAAAAGCATCGTCACATTTACATACGTGCGTAAATTCGAGAGTGTTGAATACTTTATTATTTATTTATACTGTGATAGGTGCAACCATCATATGCCAGCTGAATTAGTCTCAAATACACATCGTAAGATTTTAGTCATAAAATGTGAAAATCAACGTGAACAGTACACCATGTAAATTCGTATTCATTGCAATAAGTTATAACTTAGAAGTGAGTATGTAGTTCCTACTGGAACATTCCATGAAAACATTTGTTTTTGTCGCTTACGTAATGCTATGGTAGCAAACCCTAATATTTTTTTTAGTTCCTAAGAAACACTACCAATCTTAAAGCCAAGTTATGATATTACCATACCGATATTCAGCTTTTAATTGTACTCGTAAAAAGTATTAAAAAGGTAGTGTCGCTGACGTAACGTTTCCGTGAAATGCTCCTACTGTGTTTGAGATAACACCTCTGCCCTTTTTGAGCCGAGGAAAACTTTGACTCGGCTTCCCGTTTCTTAACTATAACCCCATTTATAAGGATCTCATTCGGGGCGGGGCTCCTTGTCCACCCAAATTTGTATTTTTTTTTCCTATCTTCTACGACTTATTATGCACCCAGTGGTAGGTTATGTAGGAATATCGGGCAGCCACGTCTTCCATTGGGGTTAAACCAGGGTCATGGACTTGGCACTGTTAGAAGTAGTCTAACAATGTAGGTATACACTAGGCTTTTGAAAATTAATTGTAGTTACAAATTCAATACTTCAGCGTAGAAATCAGCAAATTAATTCACTGGTAATTTTTAAATTGTCCCCACGAGACAGGCCTAGCCTAGTGTGGCGGTCACAGGTAAACATTATTTTATGTACACTTTCGGCAAATAAACAATTTTATTTATTTTATTATTATTTTATTTTTTAGAAGATCGTACACGTTATTTCGTAACATTAGGTTGGTCATCTTGTTACGCATATAGTTAGCTTATCTAGCATATAATTTACGTATTTCACACAACTGTTGGCTACATGCTACCCATCACTTAACTTACTTATAATAGTTATAATATTATCTCGTACTTTGTTATTCAATAAGCCCCTGCTTGACTACTTAGCCATGAACATGATTTTGACGACACTTTTCTAGGTGTAATTCAGAAGAATACGACCATTTAGCCAATTGCGTAAAGGCAAGCCTAATATTATAAGTACTTACACAAAATAGGAGCATTATTAGACGCGGAAAACTAGTAAGTGTAAACGTATTACCACGTATAACTACACATACCTACCGGTTGCGTGACGTTTCGTTGACAAACGTTGAATCTAATGTTTTATGTCATCGAAGATATCTTTTTGCCGGATTCCGTAAAATGTCAGCAATTGAAGGGTAACTACATAGCCACTCTTTAGTGTAAGTTATTGCGATAAATACTAATTTACATTGCGTCGTGCAATTCTATCACTGGAGTCAGCCGAGGACTCGCCATCACTTTACGTTGATTTTCACATTTTATGACTAAGATCTTACGATGTGTATTTAATATATGTTATTTATACATATATTTAATACATATGATGGTTGCAGATATCACAGTATAAATAAATAATAAAGTATTCAACACTCTCGAATTTACGCACGTATGTAAACACAGACCACTAAACCTATGGTCTGTGTATGTAAATGTGACGATGCTTTTGTCATTTGCATAATGTGCGATGTACGGGATCATCATGGCCCCGCAGGACTTTTTAAATGAATGATGTTTAGAAATATAAAGTTATTTTTAAAACTTTCTATGAATAACTGCGCAATATACTAACAATTTGCTTTAGGAGCACCCTTTCCTGAGAAATCTGAGTTCTCTATTGATTTGGTTTTTTTCCGATAACAAGAGAATCATCGGTAGTACAGGGTTCAAATTATACTTTATATAAAGCTCAATAATTTCTCTATAACTTCATACATCTAGTTGTCATTGTAAGAACAGTATTTCAGCTGCTATTCAGCTTGAGAGGAAGCTGAAAATGCAATTTCGAACTTTTTAGGAAAATTTGTAATTTTTTGAAGTACTATATCTCAAAATTTTCTAAACATGTAGAGTTGGTGTTACACTCATATTGTAGGGAATTTTATCTACTTTAATAGTGTCAAAGACAATTTTATCCAAAAATCCGGTTTTTAGAAGGTACAGACCAAAATCTGAAAAATGACCGAAATTTTCGGTGTTTTTCGAGCACCATACATTTAGCACAACTTTTTCGAAACTGCAAAATCGAGTTTACACTACTTATATGTATCCTAACAACATCCCAACATATTCAGCGTTGTGCGATTATTTGCGACCTCACCCAGATTTTTATGTTCGCCACGACGGGGGTATTTCTCATTTCATTTATAAGGGATTGAGAGAGTCGGCACGACTTTTGAAGTTCATTCAAAGTTCGTAAACTTCGATCAAAGAACTCGGAAGTATAGGCCTATCCGAGTTCGCACCATCCCTTTTCTCTTTTGAGTAAGCAGGAAGACATATTCAAGCTTCGCACATGATGTAGAGTAGGACTGCAGCTTTAATGGTATCAGCGCTACTCGGCAATACAATTGCTTCAAGGCACTTATTCAAAAAAATTGTACACAATTAAGGGATTTAAATAAACAAAACTTAATTTATTCCTCTGTGTTACGAAAGTTACCCATATAGTTTGTATGCATAACTTTCGTAACATACAGGAAACGATCGTGATTTTGCTTTTATTAGGCCCTTAACTATGTACAAATTTTTTGAAAATGACTCTCAATTGATTTGATTTAATGTGCAGTGGCGACCACACAAGAACAGTATAATAGCAGTAATTTTTCTTCCTCCAAAAGGTACGTCGCGCGCTTGAATGTGTGCGCGCCGTGTACGAACGCACTACAAGCAACGTTTTAAGAATGCGTAAGAATGCTCCAGTATAAATCCGACCGAGTTAAAGACGACCGCTTTAGCTTAGTTGGTAGTGACCCTGCCTACGAAGCAGGAGGTCCTGGGTTCGAATCCCGGTAAGGGCATTTATTTGTGTGATGAGCACGAATATTTGTTCCTGAGTCATGGATGTTTTCTATGTATTTAAGTATTTGTATCTATTAAATATATCGTCGTCTAGTATCCATAACACAAGCCTTATTGAGCTTACTATGGGGCTAGTTCGATTTGTGTAAGATTGTCCCCTAATATATATAAAAAAAAAAAAAAAAATCGCACTCACACAGACGTGCTGCCGTGCGTCTGTGCACATACTGTGTGCTACTTGTTCGTGTTTATACTTTGACACAGGTAACTAAGCGCAGCGTGGGTCGCCCACAGTAGCGGGGAGTAGGAGGGTCTATGGCAAACTATGTGTGAGGCAGTGGCGTGGCGTCAGAACCCGATTCCCACCGGCTTGCCTATTTTAAAGCACCGGAATATCTACTAATCGTGTAGAAAAAGTAATCCGAAACTGCTCCGGCTTTACTAAGAATATATTTGACGCTGGTGTGAGGTGAGGTCTATGTCCAGCAGCGGACGTCCGTGGCTGATAGATAGAATGTGCGTGTGTTAATCACAAAACGCAAACTGTAAAGGGATCTTTGTATCGTATAAATAAGAAAATTAGTCGTATGCAACGAAACTTGTCTAATATTATATTTAGACTTTTTCTTGCATGTTGCCCAACTATCCAATCCATGCCACTATAAACACATCGTGTATTGTGCTTATTTCAAAAAAATTTAGCACTCTGCCTAAAATCAAACAGTATAATACTGCAGTATTGAAATTTCAATAAAGCAATGGATTATTTATATCCATAATATTGTAAATATAATACTGGACACTGGTGTTATTTTTAACCCTAAAGATGTTGTATTCAATAAGGCCACCCTACGGTGCTGTAAACCTACTGTGCACATTATAAACAAGCACATGAATAATCAGTAACTACATCTCTGTTCCACCTTGATGTAACTTATACTAACTCCCATCAACACAGCAATCTATACTCTAAACTGAGCTCTATTGTTACACAGCAAAGTTAGTTCTTATGCAAATAGTTCCGCTCAGTATGAGTTCACAATGGATATCGATATAGACTTGCAGCTCAAAAGAAGAACGTAGTACAATAGTATGAAACTCGTACATTCTCAATCCTTTTTCCTTTTAGATAGTAGCTGCAACGTCTTAGCTTTATTGGCAGATGCAGCGTTAATCGAAGTCGAAGGGCGCGTGTTTGTTCCTGCTGTTTATTGCTGAACTAGACATGTGTCAAGTCTAGATTGTGCACTACACTGTTCGTGTCCGTATACCCGTGAGGTTCATGTGAAATAGCACTCAGCTATAATGGAAAACAGAAATTGGTTTAAAATTTGACATGCAGTCGTGCTATCCAACTGTAGCTTCTTGCGAAATTAGATATATCTAAAAAGTTTGCCGTCAGTAAAATAAGATGAAAATGTATCACATCTGTTAATGGTGGTTACAAACTATGAAATAATTTAGCGTCTTATGAAGAGAAGCATTTTCTTAAGACTATTAAAAGGGAAGATTAAGATGAAGCGAAGCAGGGGAAGATTGAAAATAAACTGTCATGAAGAGATAAAAGAAGAGGTCAAGGTCGTGTCGTGCAGTGAGCCAAGAAAGTGATCTACCATTTTCTGATCACATTGAGTCGTGTCGTATTAGAGTTCAAAAGTGAACCACGTTATTGGTTTACTGTACAAGCAAGTGAAAGACAGATTATTTATTACCAAGAGCATAGCTCTTAAATTAAAAAATAAACCGGACAAGTGCGAGACGGACTCGCCTACCGAGAGTTCCATACAAAACGTACCATTATTAAAATCGAGTAAAAAGTTACAAAAAAAACACGTTTCGTTTATGGGGACCCCCTTTAATTCTTGAGTTAATTTTCTTTTTATTATTTGATCCTTTAGAGACAATAGAAATCATCCACATTCTGTGAAAACTTCAAGCCCCTATCTATTACGGTTCAAAAGATACAGTCCTGTGACTGATCGACACAAACACGTTTCTTGTATGGACCCCCTTTTCTTTTTCTTGTGTTGTTATTATTAATTGTTATAGCATTAATAGAAATACACATTTTGTGAAAATTGCAAGTCTCTACCTACTTCGTTTCAAAAACTAGAGCCCTGTGACGCACGGAGAGACAGCGGAGGCTTAGTAATAGGGTTCCGTTGGCACCTTTTGGGTACGGAACTCTAAAAAGAAAACAACCAACCTAGTAAGTGTACATCCTTTCTTCGGAACGTAATCATCTATAGCAGTGGTTCCGAACCTGGGGGTAATTACCCCTTTAGGGGTTAAATTAAGTTTTCTCAGGGGTACTACTCATATTAAGTCGTTTTTCTTTGAGTACTTTCATATACTGGTCTGTATTACCTATTTTTTGGCGGGGTAACGATACAAATCTACAGGAGGCCTGTGGGTAATGTGGCAATAAAGGTTAGGAACCACTGATCTATAGCCTAGTATACGTATGGTTCTTCTTACTACGTCGCTCTAGTAACCGTCCCAAGATCATATCAACCCGAAGCGACCCACCTTAGCTTTGAACTCAACAATATGTAAGCTAGGAGTGAATCAAATCATATCGAGCATTATGAACAATATTGGAATCAGAAAAGTCCCCGTCGCTCCGGTTATATTCAAATCTGGATTCCCCAACGTGTGTGTACTTCACGTATCAGAGATTTAATAAAAATTCCGGGAACAGATTTCAGCTGCACTGGAGGATTCGTTTTATTTTGAATATGGAATATCTCTTTATTCCAAGATTTGCTAATTCAAATGTTGAAGTCGGATTATAACGAGGATGTCTGTTTACGTCGGTATAGTAGAAATTCTTTTTCTAGAGCGAATTCACTTAGCTTTGTACCTGACGAACAATACTCATTATCTGCATTGTTAACTGTGGCCACAACTTCGACTTCGAGATGTAAGGCATTATAGTGCACATAATTTTTACACTAAATTAGTCTTTAAGTCGAGCAAAATAAGGTTTACTCTTAAACAAAGAGAACACAGATGTTGGTCACTTCGTAAGTGAAAGAGCAGCGAAGTACGTATCGATGCTTAGAAAGACGAACGATGTATTCTCTTTGTTTAAGTGTAAACCTTAATTCGTTTGACTTAAAGACTAATTTAGTGTAAAAGCTATTTGCACTTATAGTGCCTTACATTTCGAAGTGGTAGTGGTGGCCACAGTTAACAATGCAGACAATGAGTATTGTTCGTCAGGTACACAGCTAAGTGAATTCGCTCTAGAAAAAGAATTTCTACTATACCATGTTTACGGTTAATAATAGTTTGGAACGCATGCACCTATAGTTTTCAATGTTTTTCGCAAACATGTAATGAAATGTTGACATTACGTGCCTTATAATAGGCCACCAAGTACTTAGTTTCCGGTGCGGCTTGACGCTTGGCATTTAATGAAATTTCATACAACATTGCCGGCCTAGGCCTGCAAAAAAAATCGACATGAATATAACAAATAACACATTATAAACAATTTCCAATAATTTTTAATTGCAAACTTAACTTCAAGAATACACATTTAAAATATTTCATCTAAATATTCGCGGTTAAAATATATAAAGAAACAGTTTTTGGAAAGGAAATTGGAAATTTTTCATTCTGTAATTAATTTTTGTCTACTTTACTTTTAGCGTCTCTAGAAAATAAAGTTTGAGTTTTTGGAGTGATTTTATTTTATTTCATTTTCTGTCCACAAATATTCAGAAGATTCCACCTCATAGGAATGGTATTTTTATTTAGTACCTATGTTAGAGCTGGGCCAGAAATACATACAGTCTGTTCCGTATAGGAATAGACAGAAGATAAAAAAGGTTCTTTATAGAGCCGTTTTTAGGTTGACATTCAATAAATTACATTTCTAAAGTAGATGCTCAAAAATAAAATATTGATGATGCCCATACTTTTTGGTTGGCTGAAAATAAAAAAGTATCCTTATAAAATACCCAAAGAGCCAGAGATAAGCAACACTCAATATAAATGAGACAACTCAGAGCTGTCATTATTATATTGTTCTATTAAATAGTTATATCGAATTTGTATGTGTTTAAAATTTAATTGTTTCTGTTATAGTTTGTCATTCCTAAGTATTTGGTGAATAGTTATTTGTAACATTCAATATGAGTGATTCTGCGGGGCAGTGGAAGAGGCGTTCGCCTTAGCGTGTGTTGTCACTCGACCATCGCGAAGAAGAAGAAGTGAAACTTTACAGAAAATGTTTGGAATCTCTTCTTCTGTGTCCCTCTAGAGTCTATTGTTATCCGGTATGAACTATAAATAACCAATAATCACGTTTTTATTAAAAAAAAAAACCCGACTGCGGTGTCGAATATGCCGCACATTGAAGTGCATAAATCCGCTATTTTGTTTTTTTTTTACGTACTCAGTGACACTCGCGCCATCGAGACGAATCTAATGATGTATCATAAATTTATCAAAATGAGGAATGTCGTTGAGTTGTTACGAGCGGACAAAGGAACTGACATACATATTTACTTACAACTTACATACGTACTTAAATACATACATACAGGTCGAACACATAACCCTCCTTTGAGGCTTCACCGCAGTCGGATAAAAATACCATTCTAAAGAAGAGGGGTCTTCGGAACATTCACCGATAATGTTTACCTACACAGAGGCAAAATAACTTTCAAGAATGATCCTTGTACGAGTACGTTTAATAGAAATAATATATGTAAATTAAAATGTATGTGGTTTTAAAAGTTCTAAACCCTTTGAGACAGTAGTACTACCACGTTGTTAAACTGGTAGTACAAATGATACACCCTAAGGTCACTAGTACTACTACTAAAAATACAAGAAAATCACTCGGGTTTTGTCATAGACCACAGTGTTAAAAGTTCAATTCAAATTCAAAAAACTTTATTCGGGTTTTTACATATGTGGTAAAAATGAACAAGGTCGGAACTTTCCATTAAGCAAGTAATATGCTTGTGTCGGGAAGTCCCGCTCTTCCTTAACTCGGAGGTGTTACAAAAACCAAATAAATGTAAATTATACAAGCTTATAGGCTACATGATGTCTGTGTGTGTGTGTGTGTTTTAATTAGTGTCCGACCGAAGATTCGGTTTCGGTTTCGGTTTCGGCTAGTTTCGGCCAAAAATTATGTTTCGGCCAGAGTTTCGGTTTCGGCCAAAAAGCAGCCGAACCTTTCGGCCGGGCCGAAACTTACAACATCGTACTTTCGGGTCGCGTTCGGGTAACGTAGGGTGCGCTTGGCACGGCTGACAATATGGCGTCGCTCGCCTAACTTCGCCGGCCACTGAATCAGTGCTCTTTGCTCGTGTAGTGACAGTGACGCTTGTGTTTGTTCCCCGAATAATCATCCTCCTGCCCTTATCCCATTTAATTGGGGTCGCCGCAGCATGTTTTTTTCCTTCCATACCTCTCTATCACCCGTCATCTCGTCACTCACTTCCTTTCTATTCATATCGTCTCTCACGCAGTCCATCCACATTCGTACTTATACCCTTCTAGTCACATGGTTATCATCCCTCCGCATAACATGTCCATACCACCGTAGTCGATTTGCCATTATAGCATTTCTTTTAATTTAATATAGACATGTATGACTTTCCTGTACACGAGACAATAGTGTCCCGGCCCTTTGGGAGGCGTGCGCGGAGCCGAAGCCAACGCGTAGAGGCCCGTTCGACAATTTAATGAAAGGCAACGTGTACACCCAGCGGATGCTGTCCCTGCCCGTGTCACGGGACGCACGCAGAGACAGCCCCCGCCAGATGCAAGGGCTATTGTTGATTGATGGAATCTAAATTTACGCGGTTATGGTGGTAGAATTATGGACTAGATACTGGGCTATGGATTGAGACATGACGGCGCCTGTCAGGAAAAGTGTCTCATGGCTTTCGCGGCACTGACAGACCGTGACTTGCCCTCCGCTGATGGGCCCCTGTATGATATTATTATGATTATCATATTTTAATAATAAACTTTTTTTTTATTATATACCATTTACTATTACCAATTCGCTGTCTCAGTATTACAGTTAATGTAACATTTAAAATTTTTCACTTTTTAGGGAAGTTAAATTTTAACCCAGTGTCACTATAGCAATGTTGAAATTTCATTCGATAAAATTTGAACGTAATATTAGGCCGGCAAGATGTTTAATTAATCTAGTATTTGGAAAGAACGGCCCACTGACATTTTTATTCAACGTTTTAATCAAGTTTATAAAAGGTTCGGTTTCGGTTTCGGCCGAAACTAAAATCAAACCGAACCTTCGGTTTCGGTTTCGGCAAAAAAACATGTTTCGGTCGGACACTAGTTTTAATTTGTTACATTCTAGTTCAAACTAAATACCTATATAATTATCAATGTTTCTTATTTATTAACTTATATGACTAAGAAGTGCTTCAGTTTCTTCATAGCTTAAATTTCTTATCCATGATGTAATTGTTTTCTTACAATTTCGAAGCTGCATTGGGTAGATGTCTAGATGAGCATCAATAGAGTTATATAGATGGGCAGATTGTACCGCAAATTGTTTCCGTTCAGATGGTTGCAAATGATACACATGCTAGATATAACAAAATACAATAGGTCAAGACGGTTTAAAAAAGCTTAAATTATGGTCGATCAATACGCATTGACCTATACGTCACATACATGGTTTCGTCAGTCCCTTCGAGACCATGGACGCAATGTGACGTCCGAAACGTTAAGGTAAATAAATATATCATTTATTTATACGCGGTTAAGTCCCGTGTATGTTATTATATATGTATGAAAATCTAAAAAAATAATAATGTGTGAAAATCGGGAAGTTTAAATCTATATCAAGGAGTTTACGAAAAATATAGTTTTTCTTGCCTCTTTGCTCCTCGCAATGAGCGCAACAGACTACAGGACAGTTACTGTACTACCGGTCCTCCATTATGGTCACTAGTAGTACTAATGACCTTAGGGTGTATCATTTGTACTACCAGTTGAACTCCGTGGTAGTATTACTGTCTCAGAGGGGTTCTAAATATATTTAATGCATGACTGAAGGCATTTGTAATGCAATTTAAAATAAGATAACTAATTCATAAAAAAGTCTAGACACATGAATGTTTAATTTATTTTCAGTAGGTATCAATCGGTTTCCATTTACATTTACAATTTCATCAATAAAATATAAAAAGCTTTACCATCGATATCGCAGATTAGAATACAAAAAACAATTAACAAGTGCGAACAGAAATGTAACATTTTACTAAACCGGCTAACCCGAACGGACATATAAATTTAGTTTGGAAGTGGACATGTTATTTAAAATTCAACGGGCGTGCGAGCTGGTGAGACCGCGTCCGCGCGACGACATCACATGTGCTTTATTGTATTTGCGATAGAAATGTCAACTATTCACCGATTACAAAGCCAAACCGTGTCGTTTGGCCGGTAAAGGAGCATTATTTAGAATGTAATGACAACTTTCGAGGAAACTTCAGTTTTATTTAGTCTAGGTTCACGCATTGTTTTGCACACTAGAAAATAATAGATACATGACACACGATCACATGACACACCTGGAGCGGTATAATAAGGAATGACTCAGATCGCAAGTCTTTGTGTCCCAAACTGCAGATAAGACCACAAAAAATCTATCTAAATCTGGGCCTTTCTTCACTGTAGTAAACCGTGATCTGTACAAAATTTTACATCTACCCCTGGCCAGAAAGTGAAATTCTCTCTGGTCAGTAAATTCCACTTACGGTCTTGGGTATAAAATTACTTGTCCTCCGAAAACCTCGGCTTTGTAAATAACTAGCATTTACTCGCGGCCCCGCCCGCGTTGTTCCCGTTACTGTCCCAAGAAAACTATTTACCGGGATATAAAGTATCCTATGGTTCAGTCCACGACTTGGTCTATTTGCATGCTAAATTTCATTTCGATCCATCCAGTTGTTACCCCGCTATGTAGTAACAAACATCCAAACACCTTCACAAACTTTCACATTTATAATATTAGTGTGATGAGCGACGATCATTGCCCAGTCTTCAACGATCTTTTATCTGAGCAAGTTTTAACAAATATTTCTTAAAATTCAAATAGTTCTATATAAGTTCGACGTCTCGTGCAACTTGTTGGGAATACCGTGTACCTTAAAAGCGCTCCTCTTCTCAGTTTTACAGGCATCCCTTTGTCCATCTTAAATTAAAGACTGGCCCCAACTTTTTCCTCCACTATCCCAAGTAATTCTCTAGACTAATTACAACGCATACTTTAGTGAAAAGGTATCGTCCGTCTAAAAGCACGATGCAGCTAAGCGAGCCGTTTAATAAAATACAAGTTCGGTAAGTGAGCGGCTAGATTAAAAAGTTTTCAAGTAATAAACGAGGTAGCAAATCCACGTGCAATTCCATCAAGCGGACTCGGAAACGCTGACGGGAATTCGCGCGTTTGAAGAGTTTTTCGGCAGGAGTCAGTTTTGTGGTCAAACGGAATGATTCCATTTCGGACGATGTGCTCTCACGTACTCTACTAGTCGTATTAATTAAATGCAAGCCCCTGAGTCCATTTTACGAGGCCCGCCGGAGTGGAACTCGTTTCGTTTATCCTCCTCCACTCATAAGCAATTACTTTGCAGAAACGACTTTCCGAGAGACCCGAACGTGCAAAGAAATTAAGCTGCGCGGATTCGGGGTTTACAATTTTAATGGAGGTCACCAATTCAGGTGCGGTGCGTCAGGTGTATTTGACTATTACACAGTTTTCCGAGGCATTAGGCTTCTAATTCAAAGTGACGGTGAAGCTAGGATTTTAAATGCGTGTTAAGGCCTTATCACACTGGCGATCTGCGAGCGAGTTGTGAGTGTTTTCATACAAAATTTGTCGCGGCGAACTCGCCGAAATCTGTATCGCAAATCGCCAATGTGATAAGGCCTTTATTCTATACGTAAAACAGTTTATTACGAAATGCTCTAATTCACAAAGCGAGTTGCCCAAAATGGCCCGTTAGTTGACCAAACGGGATAAAGACAAATTAAAAAACAACTAAATAACTTAAGGTGATTCGAGTCGGTCGGTTTTCCATACAAACATAAGGAGGGTCATTATTTGCTTCCACGGCATTAATTATGTTTTAAATCTGTTTTATTGTATGTATAGCTTGATACACTTTATTTGCGCAAAATGACATGAGAAGTTTCAAAAACCAGAATTGACGTCCAATTAGGCCTATACGGTTTGCGCCATATCTTTTTTGAATTTTTGAGTCTTTATTTTGCGCAAATAAAATGTATCAAGCTATAAAACATATTTCAAACATAGGTAGCTGATGCCGTAGAAGCAAACAATGACCCTCTTTTGTTTTGTATGGACTTGAATGACCAACCGACTTGAATCACCTTAAAGTATTTAAGTTAAACAGTTTTATCTTTTATCACTTCAGCTGTTCCAATGGCCATCCCTGGCTCCATGATCAGACCCTCGACCAATTAAAAAATATCGTAATATTGTATTGTCACCGGAACTCAATGTGTGTGCAGAGTTTCATAAGAACCAGTTTAGTAGAAGTATTTGAAAACAAACATACGTGGTCAAAATAAATTAAACTGTTACCCAACTGCAGCGAAGTGTTTGACCTGTATGTATGTATGTCCGTTCCTATATCCGCTCGTAGTTAGTGGTAAATGATGCATCATTAGATTCGTCTTGATGGCGCGAGTGTCACGGAGTACGTAAACTCCTAAAACAAAAAACAAAATGTCGGATTTGTGCACTTTAATGTATATTTTGCACTGCGGTCGGGTTTTCTCAAGTAAAAATGTTTCCATACGCGAAGCAGTTAATTACGAATTGCTCTAATTTAAAAAGTGAGGAAACTGCTTCAGCAAGCATTTCCCCCTATCTTTACATTAACTGGGAAAAAGACCGTTCGTGACTAATTGCCCTGCACTTTTATAGGGCTTTTATTAACTAAACAAGTCTGGTTTCAATGAGCAAGAATTTTATTTTAAACGTGTTGAATTCCCTTGTTTCTTCTTTTATGATATCCTTTTATCAAATTCTGTATATTGTTATCTACATCTAGATTTTATACGCCAGCGTTGCCATTTCTAAAATCTAACAACAAGGACAAGAGGCCTAAATCCTTGATTTTGAAGTTCAAAATCAATTTTGAATTTGGAGAGTCGCTTGATACCGGCGCGGCGCACGAGTCGCGACCCATGACTTAATTTTTTTTAATCCGGACTACTAATGAAACCTCGCCCTGACGTTCCCCAGGATGGACAAATTCGGGGAAATCTGGACTAATGGCAACCCTGATTTTTTATCATAGCAGTAACGACTGCCGACGAATTCTAAATATTTTATTAGAAGGTGAAAAGTTGAAAAATTATATGCCTCGGGCAGGATTCGAACCTGCGTCTCCTAAAGCTCTCCGGGCCAACACAGGCGCGCTACCAATTGGCTACTTGACAACTTTTTTCTGTGATATGTTATAGAAACACCTCTCAATAATAGAAATATTAGTGAAAAAACCACTTCAATATCATAAAAACTCACCGAGATACTACAATGTTAAAATCACATTTTTAGACTTTCCTAAATACGTGCCGAAACGCGCCCTACTGAAGCTCGTTATACAGTGACGTCACTACTCATACGTTGTTTGGGGAAATTAATAACTTTGTTTTGCAACTATGTTAAAACTTGCGTTTATCGTGACGGTTTGATAACAAAAGTTGCTATAAATTTTATGGGCTATTTAATGGTATTAATTGTTTTTAATAATTTTAAAATGGACTTTCCCAGTTTTCCCACCCAACATTGGAGGCTCATAAACAAGTTACACGTTGGGTATCAAACTCAAAACTTGAACATATTTCCTTATTTTGCTTATTTTAACAGGACCTTATATAATTTTTACAAATTTCAGTTACAGTCAAGTACCCAATTGCGCCACCGAAGCGACCCCAAGCCATCCAATTCTTCAACCAGTCTACTCATTTGTGATTTCATCCTGGGTGAGAATGGCAACCCTACTCACCATTTTTTGAAAATATATGAAAAATCAAGATTTATCCTACATGCAACCGGCAAATGTTTGTAATTATTCAGTTATTTTAAAGAAACTGCGTTTTATATGTTCCAGGTACTCAAGATGGACGGATCACGGATAATCTGGTACAGGTCGCTGGAGTCCGTCTTAGCTTTATAAGATACGTTTACAGCCATTAAAGAACTTTTTCTACTCTTGTACTTTTATCTGTCTTTTACTTGGTCACGAACACTAATATAAGAACATACATAATATGAGTTCAGAGAAGTCTACTCTATTCCCATTCCCCATAACAGCACTTGTGTCGTTATGTCGCCAAACGATACTGCTAGCAGCCACAGACTTCTAAATCTAGGTTAACCTTAGGTCAAGGATTACGCGATCAATACTAACTTTAAAATTACAAATGCACAACTACCAACTTAACAAACAAATAAATTCATGCGGTTTTTATGAAAAACAAAACTTTCGGAACTAAATTCTTTGATGCCAACATAAGAAAAACGTATTTTTAATATCGACACTGCATGTTACTGGCGAGTATACGTCAATTAAAAGCAAAGTTTACCATAGACACATACTTATTACCTATATTGTCAGTCATTTGTCATATTCATTTTAGTCATGAAATTTTTTCTATGTTTAATTTTGTATTTTATTTAAAACCTAGTCGTAAAAAAGTATTGTATGCAACTTTGTATAAATCAGTCAAAAAACGCTCATGGCGTCTCTCTTTGCGACACTCGCCGCGGCGGCGGCTCGTATCGCAACCCACGCCACAATAATTACAAAATAATTACAAACGAGTGTTTGTTATAAGCCCGAGGTGAAACCGAGGGTTTTAGTAACACGAGTTTGTAATTCCTTTACCGCCCGTGGCACACTCAATGTTTTTCATCACACTTGTGAGGAAATCTTAATAAAATAACCTTACTAATCAACCCAGTTTGACAAGAAAATATTAAAACCGAAAGTGACATTAGTGACATATGTCCATAGATAATGCGAATGTCAAGTCACGTTCGGAAACCATAGCGGTAAATACCTAAATCGGCCATTTTAGTTGATTTTATATTTGCAAAATACTGAAATACACTATTTAAACATTTAATTAATGCTACCGAAATATGTGCTTACATGTATTTGCAATAATAGTTATCTTTAAATAAATATTTCGGTGATAAAAGTTAAAAAAGTAAGTTGGCGTTTCCTTTGAACGTGACAAATAAGAGTAAAACAGAACTAGCGTTTCAAATTTAAAAAGAAAACCATTACGCCCTCGGGCGTAATAGGTCATTTACGGCCCGCAGAACTTACGTGTAATGACATAATTTTCGAGCAAGTGTGATGAAATAGTACATTACATAACTAGGGTGGTAATACAAAGAAAGGCCGAGATCGCAGAAGTTTGCGGCCCGAGCTGCAAGCGAGGGACGTAAATATGCGATCGAGGGCTTTCTTTATTACCTCCCGCGTTGTGTACATCATTTTATGTCTACGCCTGGCCAGAAAGCGGCTTTTTCCGTACGCGCAGCGTGCGGAAAAAGTCACTTTATGGCCAGGTGTGGCATAAAATAAAGTGGCGAAGCAAAAATGAGACATCCAACTTATTTTATTTCACCTCCGCAAAGAAATAGCGGGCATTCTCTAGTTTACAAATAAAATACCTACCCCATTCACTTAACGTGCATACTTCTGACATTACCGAGTGTAACCCCTCAAACGCAGTTTAAGCAGACGGATAAGTTTGCAGCAATTCCCGTAAGTAGGTATTTTCCTTGCTATTTTATTCCGAATCCAAGTTCCTCTAATCGACAGTCGTAAAAAGTTTGTCCGCTATTGTTCGAAGCGTATAAGTGATGCTGTTGAATTGCGCAGAATTCCTGTTACAAATCAGTTTGAGTGCCACATCATCAACTGAAAGTTGTCCATCGCTGGATATATGTCTCTCCCAAAGGACGGTATGGCCGCCCAGGTAGGTACCACATAAGCTATATGTAAATCATCTTATACAGACATTAGAGCAGTAATTTATAGTATTTTTCATCACACTTGCTCGAAAATGGTGTCATTACACGTAGGTTTTGCGGGCGGTAAATGAGCTATTACGCCCTAGGGCGTAATGGTTTTCTTTTTAAATTTGAAACGCTGGTTCTGTTTTACTCTTATTTGTCATGTTCACAGGAAACGCCAACTTACTTTTTTTAACTTTTATCACTGAAATATTTATTTAAAGAGAACTGTTATTGCAAATACATGTAAACCCATATTTCTGTAACATTAATTAAATGTTTAAATAGTGTATTTCAGTATTTTGCAATTATAAAATCAACCGTTTTAGGTCTGTACCGCTATGGTTTCCGAACGTTGCGCATTGTCTATGGATATGTCACTAATGTCACTGTCAGTTTTACAATTTTATTTAGGTTAAGTAAGGTTATTTTAATCAGATTTCCTCACAAGTGTGATGAAAAACATTGTGTGTGCCACGGGCGGTAAAGGAATTACAAACTCGTGTTATTAAAGCCCTCGGCTTCGCCTCGGCCTTGTAACAAACACTCGTTTGTAATTCCTTATTTACCGCCCTTGATACACAATGTACTATTTCATCACACTTGCTTGAAAATGGTGTAATTACACGTAGGTTTTGCGGGCCGTAAATGACCTATTACGCCCGAGGGCGTAAGGGTTTTCTTTTTAAATTTGAAACGCTAGTTCTGTTTTACTCTTATTTGTCACGTTCAAAGGAAACGCCAACTTACTTTTTTAACTTTTATCACCGAAATATTTATTTAAAGATAACCTTTATTGCAAATACATGTGAGCACATATTTCGGTAGCATTAATTAAATGTTTAAATAGTGTATTTCAGTATTTTGCAAATATAAAATCAACTAAAATGGCCGATTTAGGTTTTTACCGCTATGGTTTCCGAACGTGACTTGACATTCGCATTATCTATGGACATATGTCACTAATGTCACTTTCTGTTTTAATATTTTCTTGTCAAACTGGGTTGATTAGTAAGGTTATTTTAATAAGATTTCCTCACAAGTGTGATGAAAAACATTGAGTGTGCCACGGGCGGTAAAGGAATTAAAAAGTCGTGTTATTAAAACCCTCAGTTTCACCTCGGGCTTATAACAAACACTCGTTTGTAATTCCTTACTTACCGCCCTTTTTTTTTTTTTTGACCCCGGGAAATGCATAAAACTGCATACCACTACGTAACCTAAGGCCATCGGGGGTGACAGCCAGATGTTACGTATTGGTTATGTGAGGCTCTCCGCTCCTGAAGAGATTGGCCTACCCACTAAAACCCAGGGATGCTACCAACCTGTGCCTTCACGGTGATGCCGTGGGATCGCTATCAAGCCACCACGACATCACCAGCACTTCCGCCCTAGGGCGGACCCTCTCCGTAAAAGGCACACTGTAGCATGGCCAGTGTGCCTTCCCCACCTGCTTCCCTCCGGCCAACCGGGCCGTCCCCCAGGGAAGCCAGGAACCAACACCAGACACACAGGGTCCGCATGTGTATCCGGTGTCAGTCCCTCCCTCACCGCCACGGGAGGACAAACGCTCCTGCCCCGCAGCCGTCTACGGGAGGACAAACGCCCCTACCCCGCAGACACTCCCGCCTGTCCTTACGGACCGCGGTGGGCCAGTCCTCCGCCTCCCGCCCCCAGCACATGAGGTAGCGGCAGCCTGCAAGGCTGAGCTCTCGGGACGCAGAGGACTAGTCCACCGCCACCACGCAGCGGCACAGGTCACCCGTCTGGTGCCTGCCCGCAGTGCCCCCCAAAAGGAGACGTCGGAGGGATGCTGCCCGTGCCCGACACTCCGCCCTCGCGTGCCGCACCTGGAGAGTCCTCTAACAGAGGAAACCCGGTGCGGGACCCCCAACCCCCCCTGACAGGCTCATTCGCAGCATCAGCAGGTGATCAATTAGGGGCCCCTAAGAAATCACTTGCCGTTGCTCCCGGGGTGCACCGGCCAAGACGCTTCCCTTTCCTGCGGATCAACCGGATCAAGAGGAATGAGAAGAATCCAGACACTCTGGGAGGTTTCCTGTCTAGCACCCCCTTACTTACCGCCCTAGATACACAATGTACTATTGCTAGCCTATCAAAGTTAGTATGGGCAAAGGCCTCCCCCCCCTCCCCCTTGATTTCCAAAACCATCCCAGCTTCGAGCCAAGTCTGGCGAGCTGTTAAGAAATGCGTCCAGGTCGTCCTGCCATCTTCGCCGCGGCCTACCACGTCGTCGCCACCCTTCTTGCGGCACCCACTCCGCGGCTAGTTTCGCCCACCTCTGTGGATTGTGGATGCATGCGGCAGACGTGGCCGGGTCAGTCCCACTCCAACCTGGCGGTCTTGGCACCAACATGCACAATGCGGGTTTGCTTGCGCAGCGTAATGTTCCGAACCCGGTCAGTTCGTTTCACGCCTAGCATGTTGCGTTCCATCGCTCTTTTGCCATAGCCAGCTAAAAAGTAGTAATGATATACCTGACACCGGATTTCATGAAAATCGGTTCGGTAGTTTTTGCATGGTGGTCCATAAACAACCAAGCTAGGACTCTTTGGAATTTTGAGTTTTTCCTTTAAAAATCTACCCCCAGCGAGGTCAAGCCCTCCCAAACAAAAATGCTGTATTTCAAGAAATTTTATTACCTAGTTTAGGTTAGTGTTCGGCAAAGTACGGCCCACGGACCATCTTTGGCCCACGGGAGGGTTTAGGCACTGGTCCGACCGCAGGCGAGGTAAGCGAGTAAAGTTGGGCGACTAGCATTACATTGCGGATCTGGATAGGTCGATTAATCACACTGTTACTCGTCCATCTTTACTCGCTTACTCGCCAGCGGTGGGACCAGTGCTGCAGTCCTTCGAAATATGTAGGTTATATATGAATTATAATGATAATATACTTTAACCGGCAACTTTTCTGGCCTCCATAAAGAAAGTTTGCCCACCACTGGTTTAGGTAGTGTTTTAGTAGTTTTTCAGTCCGTGATCCATGTGGCCCACGTTCCCACCACGGAACACCTCAAAGAACCCGTCAGCTAAACTCTGTTCAAAGCGTGTTTGTTTAGAAAATTGTAGGTAAAACTTGAGCGCGTTCCATATGCACAACTTCGGCCCGCTAACTTTGTGAATCCGGAATGTCTGCAAAAGAATTCTGTGTATGCACTTCTCTGCAATCGAGTTCTCTAAGGATCGAGTTCCGTATGAATCGAGTGTAAAAGCTTTCGATCCGAATATGCGGGCGGCCTTTGGCAGTTAGCGGCGGACAAACAAAGCTTGCTCGTTCTTTGCACTCACATTTAGGCACCGATGAGGGCTACCTTATTTTGTGTCTAGGACGGAGGCACTGTAATGTTTATAGTAGATTGTCTTACAAGGGATCAAACTGATGTATAATTATGTCGCCGCCAACTAGCTTAATTCAACATTTGGTTAACTGCCTGCCTAGCCTTTTCATTAAACGGCGCCATTTAGTTAAGTGCCTGGATGAACATCTGGCCGTCTAGCCCTTCTATCAAACGGCTAGGCAAACTGCTTTCGATCGACAACATTAAATAACCCGCCAAGCCGAGTCCGTCAAATTTTAGTTGTAGAGGTATAAATCTATGCTGTCCTAGAACCTGATCTCTCATGGGTGGCACAGGGGGTGAACCCCCCCCCCCCCCCCTGAAAAATTAAACTAGTTGGCTGCGACATATACATGGTGATTCGGGAGACGTGAGCAGGTTCAACCCTGCGGATTCAGTAAATTATAAGCTACTGTTCCGTACCTACCAGTATTAATTAGATTAACGTTTTTTTAGGGTTCCGTAGCCAAAATGGCAAAAACGGAACCCTTATAGTTTCATCATGTCCGTCCGTCCGTCTGTCCGTCTGTCCGTATGTCACAGGCATTTTACTCAAAAACTACTTAATGGATATTGATGAAATTTGGAATATAGGTGTCTTGTATGTGTATGGGCCGCTACTTAGTTTGGTAGTTAAAAAACTAAAAAAAATATTTTTAGGGGGGCACTCCATACATGTTAAAGAAGCTAAAAAAAAATTTTTCAGCAAATATCAACGTGTGGTACATTTTTTTTTTTTTTTTTTTTTTTTTAGTTTATTTTTCAAATTTTACTTAACCAAAATAACAAATATTATTTCTCGCCAAACTGTCACGTTTGATGGCGAGACGCGCTCTGGTTTACACAAACTTAACCTAATTCATATATTACTAAGTTTAAACAATGAAACAGATAAGTATACGTAGAATATTAGAGTTTCAAGTGGGTAGGTAGATATACTATGAGACCTGCTTAATATCGAGAAAGAGATCACGCAGCTTTGCCTTTAATACATTTATACTTAATTTAGGTGTTTGCCTTAATAAATCAATCTCATTAAATACTTTTGGTACGAGAAAACTTGAGGTTCTTTTACCGTAATAGTTTTTAGCACTGGGCATTATTAATTTTTTTTCTATTGCACTGCGCGTGTGATGCATGTTTTTCTTAGTTATTTTATACTCATCGCTGTAATAATGTTGTAATCCTATCAGGTATTTTACTTTTTTATCTACTGGTAAGATTTTACATAACGGGAATAGTTTATCATACTCTTTATTACACTTTTTTTTAACATTTTTACTAATGAGGAATTTGAGAAGTCTTGTCTGTAGATTTTTTATGTCTTTAATATATGTGATGAAAGTTCGCCCGTACACAATGAGCCCATAACTGATAAGCGAGTCGGCAAGCGCATAGTAAACAACTCGAAGCGTCTTTTTATTCAAAACTGGTTTTAGTTGGTAAAATTTTCCTAACACTGATCTCAGCCTGTTACAGACATCGCTCACGTGTGGTTTCCAGTTGAAATTAGTGTCAATAGTTAGGCCTAAATATTTAAATGTCTTAACATATTCCAGTTTCGCACAAGTACAGTTCATTTTATTTGCATGTAAACAATTGTATGTATGTCCTACTATATTTAACCTATCCCTTCCAACATTTTTAGCTTGCTGGTTGTACGGCGAGTGTATATGCATGCATCTAGTCTTTGCAAAATTTAGGATGATTCCATTGTCATGCGCCCATTTAGTGATACACTCAAAGTCCTCCTGTATGTAATTTTGTATCTCCTGTATATTCTTTGAGGCATAAATCATACACATATCATCTGCATACATAAACACTCGACAGTACTTGACTACATTAGAGACACTGTTGACATGCATTACGTACCCAACGGGTCCATAGACCGAACCGGTTGGCACCCCGAGTTCCACGCTCACCTTTTCTCCCGTATAACCTGCGATTTTTGTACATATTTTCCGACCCGTTAGAAAGTCTTTGAACCATTCATTCGTGGGGCCACGGATTCCACATTCGTCCATCGCCTGTAATAAAATGTCGTGGTCTAGTGTGTCGAAGGCTTTTTTATAATCAATAAAAAGTGCTATTAGTTGTTTACCTGAGTCTAAACAACTGTTTACATAGTTAGTGAAACCCATTAAGGCTGTTACTGTACTTCTACCTTTCCGAAAACCATGCTGGGTGTCTGACAGTACATTATTACGTTCAAGAAAGTTACTAATCTGACCAATTATAAGTTTTTCTATGATTTTATCTATAACAGACAAAATGGCGATGGGTCTATAGTTAACATACTCTAAATGACTTCCAGACTTATAAATGGGCCGAATAATTGCACTTTTTAACTGATCCGGGTAAATACTTCTTGTCAAGCAGGCATTCATCAACTGTGCTATAATAGGACTAATTTGATTTCGCAGATATTTGATTTCCTTAACTCTTATCTCATCTAACCCTGGCGCCTTTTGACATGACAGCGAACTTATGACTTTCTCCACTTCTGTTGGGCTCACTAAATTATACCTAAAACTTACATCACACGGCTTCACATATTGACTTCTCTCTAAGAATTTAATGTTACAATTGTGTTTAATTTCCTTTATTTCATGCGTAAATGTTTTCGAAAAATTTGTACAAATTTGAGTAATACTTTCAGTCTTTCCTAAATACTTTAATACAACATCATCTAAATTAGTTTTCCTCCTTCCTAGCCATAAATTAATATTTGCCCATATTTTCCTAAAGTCCCCATTACAATTAAGAATTTCTAGCTGTCTATGCCTATTTTTTGCCTCATTCACCAATTTGTTAACTTTATTTCTAAACTTCGTATAATCTAATCTTTTATTCATATTCTTTGGTTGTGCTTTCCATACTCTAAATAAATAGTCCCTGCGTAATAACATTTTATACAAATTTTGGTCTATCCATGGCTGTTTGTCTCTCTTACCTTTATATTGAACTGTTTTTACAATAGTGCTTTCCTTATAAATACGATGAAAAACTGAACATAGTGTCTGAAACAACGTAAGCGGGCACGTTATTTTGAGTAGTTGCGCCCAATCAAATTCATCACACTTTTGTTGGACAAGTTTTTCGCTTAGAACCGCGCGCTCACTATCACTATTGTTCCCGTGTAATGATGCGTTCTCGCTCGCGCACAAGTGCAATGATATCCCGACGGCATGGTGATCGGAGATGTGCGCTTCTAACACATACGAGGACAGTCCGCCAATGCTCCGTCCCGCTCGCACCCACACATGATCCAGGCATGACGTGTCGACTCGCCGATCCACTATCGCTTCTCGCGTTATCTCCGAACTCGGCGTTGCACATTGCAGGCCGCAGCCACACAGGGTGTTTTTGTAGTGTGTCGAGGATGAGTTGGTAATATCGTTTAAAATATCAATATTTGTGTCTCCGATAACTATGACGCTTTCGTTGGCAGGGATTAGTTTTATTACGCTATTGAGTTGATCGGCAAATAACATCTTATTTTTATTAGGTGGCCTGTATATAGCAATGATATGTAATGTATTCTTTTCCCATCTTAGCTGGCCGTGGAGTATTTCTAAAGCTTCTAAATTTACTTTTTGAGCATTAAAGCTCAATCCTTGTTTTGCATATATCAGGATTCCTCCTCCTCTCCTGTCTTAGTTCGACAGCTCTTTAAAAACCACTATAAGATTTCAAAATAATGTTTTTGATTAAGTGAATATATTTGGTAATAATCGCTCCGAAAGTTGTGTAAATTGTGTCCCCCCCCCCCCTCTATCTTCTAAACCGTGTGTCCGAAAAATATGAAAAAAATCACGAAGGTAACGCTTAATTAATACTTTCAACGAAAATTATTTTTAAAAAGGTCGTATTAACCGTTTTTGAGTTATTGCCGATAAACTGTGCTTTTCAACAAAAGGACGTTATTGCTATGAAGATACGCTCTTTTGCTGTTGTACTTTTTTTACATCGTATTTTTTACCTTATAGTTACGGCTATGGAACCCTACACTGAGCATAGTCCGACATGCTCTTGGCCAGTTATTTAAGGCATTCGAACCATAATAGGTATAGATAATTATGTAATTTTCACAGAATGTGTATTTCTATTGCCGCTATAATAATAAACAATCAAAACTAAATAAAGATAAAAAATAAAAGGGGGTCCCCATACATGAAACGTGCTTTTTATACATTTTTTCAATTCTCTGAGTGACATACAGTTAAAGAATAAATAAAATGTCCTTGAGTGCTTAAATTGAGTTATTATCTCAACCATGACTTGCAAGCACAGTTGTCACTACGCAACTATCAACAATATCTTTCTCTTCCATTATTACGTTCAGTTTATAGAAATTATATTTAAGAGGCTGACAAGACCTACTTTTGTTGAAATTGATGTTATTTAAGCAGTTTTTTAAGAAAAACCATTTGTTCTAGCACATCAAAAAAAATATATGTTAATATTCATCATATTTCGAAGACCGTGGACGGACGCGATACATAATTTCACGAAATCGGCTCGATAGAAAAAAATTGCAAAGATTGGTCTTAAAATCATCATTAAACGGTTCTATGTCTTTATTTTTTTAACGTATGGGTCTGCAAATAAAAACATGAAGTCAACATATTCATACCTAAACCGCTAGCGAGTCACATTTCACAAATAGTCCACACTTTTTTTTATTTCAATTTTTATTTATTATTATCTTCTAAGACCCGGCTGCCCAGAAACAGTGACAGTAGGCTCTCGTTTACTCCGATACAAATAGACAGTGTGCGCTGACGCGCCGTGCTAGACGGACCTATGCTTCTCGTTTGCGCATCGAAAACATCGCAAAAATTTGTTTAAACTTGTGTTAAAAATCTAAAATACTGTATACGTACTTATATAAATCAAAGTTATAATATAAGAAGTGTAAATATTTAGTTAAGTGTATTAAATGTATGATCACCGCAATAGCCACTGGCCTGTCCAAATGAATACTCATTCAGTTTTTGTTGAAATGTGGACCTTATGTCACTGGATATAAGGTCCACATTTCAACGCTTCTTCAGATGCGGTTTTGGCTACGCCCATCGAGAAACGTTTTGTTTGCATAGATCTATAAAGTTTTGGAGTCGACGGTAATAGTTATGTATTATGGGAGGCATCAATACACGAGTGTGGTTTTAGGAAACGAGCCGAAGCAGGCATGTCTCACTCCGCGATTTTATTTTGACGTAATTATTATTCTTCCTTGCCTAATGCATTAGGCAAGCCCGGCAGTGCCTGTGTGCGAAACCCTGTGTATGAAGGCCTAAGGTGTATGTATGTATGTATGTACGTATGTATGTATGTATGTATGTATGTATGTATGTATGTATGTATGTATGTATGTATGTATGAATGTATGAATGAATGTATGTATGTATGTATGTATGTATGTATGTATGTATGTATGTATGTATGTATGTATGTATGAATGTGTACAGGTACTTACTAGGGTGACTCTTCAATCATACAAGGTTTTAATTAATTACCGATATTTATTTTGATTAGTTGTTACAAACACGAGCGGCGGGACAAGACTGCCCGACCGCCATCCGGGCCCCGCGCGTACCCCCGCGCGGGACTCACATTCTGCTGACTACTATGAGAACCACGACAATACCGTGTTCCCACAGTACTCCCCCTCTTAAAAAAAAATAAACTCAAAAACATAGATAAAAAAAAATCAAACATACAGCGGTCTCTCTTGCGAGTCCTTGGTCTTATTTAATACACCACATCACTAATACACTGCCTGTGCAGTCGGCATTTGCTGCGGCTGCACATTGTTGACTCGAATAGCAGTCGGAGGCGGAAGCGATTCGACCGTCTTGCGTAGCCAGCTCCTCACATTTCGTTTGCATTTCGCGCGCAACACGTATAAAATTATGATCAATAGGACCAGACCGATTACTATGAGTCCTATTCCGACGTAATTAAGTTTAGTTTCAACTTGTCCAGACATTGATTGAACTTGGGCGATCGCGACGTTACTGTTTTGGGACTTATCTTCCTTACTCTGGCCCCAGCCCATTGTGTACAAAATACAAATACTGAAATTTTGCAATGATACTACACAAAAATATCTGCGGTGTTTCGGGTAATCTCTGAGTGTGAACTGGCTACGTGCTGTCGAACCCCGCTATAATATATGACACAAATTACTTATTCAACAGAATAAGACAATATACAATTTGCTTATTAACATTAAAATCTAATTTTAAACATTATATTTATCTCACGTAGACTAACTTAACTAGGTTGCAATCTAAGATTTCAAGCTACCGGCCGAAATTACTGACATCGCAACTCGGTTCGGCCGCAATGCATGATACTACTGCAGTAAAGCAACTTGATGCCGTGTTACATGCTACGGCTACATAGTATTTAGGTACGTTATTTTAAAGGAAATTTTACACATTATAGGACTGCCATAGTCGCTACAACGAATGAATAAGGAAAACTTTGCTCTTTATTTCAAAGAATGCTTAAGCTTTACTTACGACACATGAATAAACTTATCTAATACTTATTATTGATGACCTCGTCATGTACACATAAGTATTCGTAAGTGGTAGACTTGTATCCACCAACCTTCTTCCGCACTGGTAAGTGACCCAGCTACGGGCAAAAACTCCTTTATGTCATTGTATTACTGTTCTACTATTTGTCTGTGTCGATTAAAAATCTAACCGGTCTGTTTACAATCCTTCCGCTACGTGTGGTCCGAGTTAGCGGCGCAGGTACAGGCGATGGTGGCACAAGCGGCGGCGGCGGCGATCCCTGATCACTAGCATCCTGTGACGAACGTTTATTTTCTACCTGACTACGAGACTGAGTAGGTTCATTTTCCACGTCTGTATTCAGTAAAAACGCTGGTTTTAACCTATCGATGGATATGTACGATTGTCTACTTGGAAGTTGAACTAAAAATACTTTGTCTCCTCTTTCGATGACTTTGTAGGGTCCATCGTACGGTGGTTTTAACGCTTTGCGCACCGTATCGTCCCTGACAAAAACATGTGTACAAGTTAAAAGTTCCTCGTGTACGAAAATGGACCTATTTCTGTTTTCCCGTTTCGCCACAGGCTTAAAACTAGCGATACTGTCCTTGATCTTTTCTACCACGCTATAAGGGTCAATCGGGTCGATCTGCCGAGACGTGTCGTAAAACGCCCCTGGAAGGCGAAGTGTACGACCGAACGTCATTTCCGCTGCGCTTATGCCACTGTCGCTTCTACCTGCGGTACGCAAACCAAGCATTACGCTAGGCAAAAGATCTACCCAGGAGCTACCTACGCTGAGTTTTGCCATCAACGCGGCCTTGATCCCTCTATGAAGACGTTCTACCATCCCATTTGATTGGGGATGATACGCAGTGGTCCTGATCTTGTCCACCCCAAGCAACTTCATTAACTCTACGAATAACCTACTTTCAAACTGACGGCCTTGGTCGCTAGTTAACCTTATCGGACAACCATAGCGAGCAATCCAGCCCTCGAAAATAGTCTTAGCCACTATTTCGGCAGTTATCTCAGTTATCGGAAACGCTTCCGGCCATCTCGTATGCCTATCTATGATGGTTAGAAGGTACCTATATCCACCAGCAGTCGTGGGTAGCGGGCCCACGAGGTCGGCATGGATGTGCTGGAAGGCCCCTGCATCTGGAAAGGTTCCCAGTTCGGATACGGTATGACGGTTGACCTTCGCTTTCTGACATTGTATACACGATCTAGCCCAGTTGCCTATATCTTTGTTCATGCTGGGCCAAAAGTAACTTTTACTAACTAGCTTTCTAGTTACTCTAATGCCTGGATGACTTAATGAATGTATCCCGTCAAATACCTTACGCCGGAATGCGCTTGGTAAATAAGGTCGAGCTTCCCGTGTCGACATTTCGCAAACTATCGCTTTACCGCATGTAGGTACTGTTACTAGCTTGAGTTGCACTTTAGTCGACTTATCCATTTGTTTACTTTGCGACTGTAATACGTACTCGTCTTTATCTTGTGCGTCGGCTAATTCCGCGTAATCTAATAATGTAGGACAATAAATAGTCTCAACCCGAGAGAGCGTATCTGCAACGATATTGTCTTTTCCACTAATATGCTGAATATCCGTGGTAAATTCGCTAATAAAAAGAAGTTGCCGCGCACGCCTGGGACTCTCCTTATTGTCGTCGCCTACCTTACGATATACTGTACATAAGGGCTTATGATCGCTATATAACGTTAACTGACGTCCTTCAAACGATTTTCGGAACTGTCTTACCGATAGATACAGCGCCAAGAGTTCACGATCATAAGTTGAATATTTTGCCTGGGCTGCCGAGAGTTTTTTTGAATAGAAACCTAAGGGTTCCCATGAGTTATTTACCTTTTGTTGAAGTACGGCGCCGACCGCTGTGTCGCTAGCGTCACACATCAAGGCCAGGTGGGCATCGGGCTGCGGGTGCGCCAGCGTGGCAGCCTGTTGAAGACCTGCTTTACACTGTGCGAATGCTTCTTCAGCCTTTGCCGTCCATACGACCTTGGACTTGTCCCTCTTTTTAGAGTTGACCAAATACTTCTCTAGCTCTGCCTGTCGGTCTGCTGCGTCTGGGATGTGTCTCCTATAAAAATTCAACATCCCCAAAAACCTGCGTAGCCCCTCAACGGTTTCTGGTTTTGGATAGTTAACTATGGCGTTTACCTTGTCTTCGAGCGGCCGTACACCTGCCGTCGAAACATGATGCCCTAAAAACTCGATCGCGGTCTGCCCAAAACAACACTTACTTAGATTAATCGTTATACCGTACTGGGTGAATCTCTGAAACACCTGTGCTAGATGTTGCTCATGCTGCTCAAAGTTTTCGCTAGCTATGATGACGTCATCTAGATAATTAAACAAAAAATCTAACCCTGAGAGTACTGTGTTGCTCATGAAACGCTGAAAACTCTGGGCTCCATTGCGTAAACCAAAACCAGTCTGGAAAATTCCCAGAGCCCAAACGGTGTTATAATCGCGGTTTTCTCTATGTCTGCTGGTGCCACACTAATGCAATGGTACGCGCGATTGATGTCTAACTTCGTAAAAACCTTCTTTCCCGCCAGAATAAAAGTAAAATCTTGCAACCGAGGAATAGGATACCTATCGGGCTTTGTTATCGCATTGAGCATCCGGTAGTCTCCGCAAGGCCGTATGTCGCCGTTTTTCTTATTCACTACATGCAGCGGACTCGCCCACGCACTTTTTGACGGCCGACAAATCCCTAACTGATGCATCAACTCAAATTCCTTCTTCACTTTGAAATATCTGTCTGGGGGAAGTGGCCTTGCTCGCGCGAACACGGGCGGACCCGTTGTTTCTATATAGTGTAACACATTGTGCGGCGGAGTTTCCCTAAATGAAGCTGGTTTAGTAATTTCAGGGAACTCGGACAACAACTTGCGGAAAGGATGTGTGTCATTAACAGTGTAAATAGAAGGTTGGTTAATACTCACAACTTGAGCCGCGACCTTGAACTCGGTCGTCTTATCCACCAACTTACGTTCATTGAAATCCACTATCAGTCTATGATGGGCCAGAAAATCGGCTCCTAAAATAGGCTGTTTCACATCCGCTACAACAAACTCCCATCTAAAATGTCTACGTAGATTAAAATTTAAAACCAAGGTCTTTGTCCCGAACGTTTTAATTTCACTCCCGTTTGCGGCGTAAAGTCTATATTTCACACACTCGCGAATATAACGCCTGTTATTCACTGGTAATATAGATATATCCGCACCAGTATCTACGAGAAACTTTAATCCACTGTCCTTGTCCGTAACACATAAACGACGGCTAGGCGATGTAGTGCAAACCTCCGTCGTAGATTGCACCATCGCACTTAGTTTTCCGGGTTCGGTTTTTGCCACGCACACGGTTGACTACATTTATTGGCTTTCGAGCCGTAACGAAAATGATAATGACAAAGCCAGCCCGGGCTGTCCTTTCTACGACGCGAACGACCTTGTGATGCGCTCCTGCCTCGCGATGCCGACTTGTAGTTACCGCGTCCTTGACGCCCTCGACTCCGCGGCCTGGATCGTGACGTTTCCATGGCGGTTATCCTCGCGCCAATTTTGGCGATTTCCACCATTATTTGCGCTATGTCCTTGGATGTGGCTGGAGCTACAACGTCGTACGTACGTTGCGAGCACGTCGGCTGCGTGACCTCGGACACGTAGTTCGGTCGCGTTGCCTCCGCGACGTTGTCCGCGATTATCGCTAACTTGTCTAAGTCACTGGTTTCTGAGACTGCCAGGACTCCTCGTACCGTGGGTGGTAGCCTGCCCTGCCACAAAATTCGCAGTGTCTCATCGGGAAAATTTTCACGAGCCAGGTCCCTCATTTTGGTTAAAAGCTGGCTCGGCTTCATGTCGCCCAGTTCCATCTCTCCCATCAGCTTCTCTATCTGTCTGATCCGCGTATCTTCGAACATTGACAGTAGCTTGGCCTTGAGCGCGGCGAACTTACCCGACGCTGGCGGTCTCGATAAAAAATCGGTGAGCTGTACGATGACCTCCTTCGGCAGCTTAGCCACGACGAGATCGAAGCGTGCGTCATCTCCCAATCTTTGTGGTGCCAATATTGCTTCGATTCTGATAAACCATACCCGCGGCTGGTCCATCCAGAATTCCGGCAACCTTGACATCAGCGACACTGCCATGATGTCCGACTCAGGCCTCGCTGCCTGATCTAGCGCTGCTGGCTGCTGTGGCGGTTGCGGCTGCTGTGGCGGCTGTTGTTGATGCTGGCCCGGTTGTGGTTGGTTCACATTGCTCATTTTTCGCGATTAATTAAATCCCTGGATGACATGAAAGATCACGTCGGGGTCACCAATGTACAGGTACTTACTAGGGTGACTCTTCAATCATACAAGGTTTTAATTAATTACCGATATTTATTTTGATTAGTTGTTACAAACACGAGCGGCGGGACAAGACTGCCCGACCGCCATCCGGGCCCCGCGCGTACCCCCGCGCGGGACTCACATTCTGCTGACTACTATGAGAACCACGACAATACCGTGTTCCCACAAATGTATGTATGTATGTATGTATGTATGTATGTATGTATGTATGTATGTATGTATGTATGTATGTATGTATGTATGTATGTATGTATGTATGTATGTATGTATGTAGGTAGGTAGGTAGGTAGGTAGGTAGGTATGTATGTATGTATGTATGTATGTATGAATGTATGTATGTATGTATGTATGTATGTATGTATGTATGTGTGTGTGTGTGTGTATGTATGTATGTATGTATGTTTGTATGTATGTATGTATGTATGTTTGTATGTATGTATGTATGTATGTATGAATGTATGAATGTATGAATGTATGTATGTATGTATGTATGTATGTATGTATGAATGTATGTATGAATGTATGAATGTATGAATGTATGTATGAATGTATGTATGTATGAATGTATGTATGTATGTATGTATGTATGTATGTTTGGATATATGTATGTATGTATTATCATACACCGCACTCCAGGGTAATTTTTCGGGCACGTCAGTTAGTAAGGTTTACAAATAAACCAATCAATTTTCGATTTGACAGTATAAGGTATTTGTACTAACTAGTACTAAGTATTTATTATATTGTATATTATATTCAATCTCATTTAATTTAATTACCTACGTAACATACATTATCATTAGCTACTAAAGGTACTCGGAGTTGCATGGTACATATCTGGGGGCACAGCAGTGGCCCCGCCAAGTCGAGCGCGAAGCAAACACTGCCGTACCATCCTTTACTGGAACCATTTCGCCGCATTTTCAGGCCCCTATTTGAGAACCTCTAGATAAGACCAGAACGCAGAAATTTTCGTCATCCAGTAAGCTATAATCACATACTTAAAATCCAAAATTTCAAGTCTGTAGGTCATTTAGTTCCGAAGTTAAGCGAAAGCAAAGTTTCGCATTTACGACAGACACTCACTGACTCATGATCATCAGAATAGAACTAGTACTTCCCATAAACTCAGAGAGCAGAAATTTTAAACATAGTTAGTTTTTAGCCTATCAAGTCCTAAAAAACCTCCAAATATTGCAACTGCACACATAAATTTGTAATCCTATACAAATACATGCGATTACAAAGTTTCTTTGTTGACTTGTACCTACTATAACGAATAAAGAATGTTCAACGGCCAAGTCACACAACATTAAGTATAATAATAAAGAAATCGCAGTAAGGTACCTTAAACTTGACACGATTTTGTCTAGATTTCATTACTTTTTAGAGATAAACAAGCAGCTCCATCGAGACTTGGCTAGTTTTTTACAGAATGTTTTTGATGGGATACCAGGTTACGGATACTAAGTATAAATACCTTATACTGTCAAATCGAAAATCGATTGATTTATTTGTAAACCTTACCTTACCTTTATGTTTTTCTCGATGACCTTACATTGCAGGTCATCAAGAAAAACATAAAGGAAGTGCTGTATATTTTAATTCAATATAATCGTATTACTACTTACAAAAATACTGTATTTTTTTCTAATAAATCTTAACTACTTATATTACATATCCAAAATTCATTAAATGTGCTTGAAAGTTTTCATTACTTATTTACGTATTACATATCCAAATTTCATTCTATCTGTTCACGCTTTAATTATGAAAATAAATTAAAAATCAACTATATTATTTTAACGACGCCCTGTCTATTTTATTCTGCGCTCTATGGGAAATTGGGAAACCTACAGGAGTTTAACGCCATCTACCGGCAGGCGTGTTTATTTCGATCGCGATCGCAAGCCGAATGCAAACAGTTACGCTTCTCGCCGCTCACTTGTGAATAGCGCTGGGAGCAATTAGGCGGGGCTAGGGGATGGGCCAAAATCCTGGATCCTCAAGGGCATTTTGCTGTTGACAGCGTCTTAAGCAACAAAATAACCAAAACTTAACTTAATATTCATAAATTAGGTTTGTTATGTTTGTCTACTAATATTTTACCTCAATGTTTGCGAAAATAAGCGTAAAATTAAAGCAGTCTTTACCAAGATTTCAGTAGATAAAGATTTTTAATAATGTTTTCGTTTTACGATTTTAAGCTTTAAGCAATGGTGTCATGTTATTAAACAGCTCCTAACTTATCCAATATATAACATCTTATTAATATCTCTATTTTTTAATTTCTAAGTTATTTTATATTCAGCGATACGTAATAATTTATAGCAACGGAGCCATATTACCACTTTGCAGTTTTCTTCAAAATAATTTGCACAAATGACTTTAAGAATTTCACAATTGAACTTTTAATTGCCTTTCTTTGAGTAATTTGATGATTAAACGCAATTCTAAGTGATGTTTGTGTTTAAATCCATGGCTTATTAAAATGTTTTTGTTTGGCATTTTCACGAGAAAGAGTAATTGAAAGTGGCTTTGTGATTAGGGTGATTCCATGAAAATGTAACAACAGTTACAATTTCATTAAGTATTTGTTTATTTAGTATGCGAATGTAAGTGTTAAGTTTGCTCTAGATAAGTATTACCACGTATTACTTTGAACCCTAGATATATTGACACTTAAATTTGCACCATCAATGATAAAACGAGCGAAATATCGGTAACTTACCGTACATTCTGCCGTGGAATTACCCTTTATATGTAGCTTTAAAATTACTTTTGACGATTAATTAGTGGGCAAAACATTGTGCCTGCACATTGAAGTAGTCGGTCTGATATCTCAAGGGTAGGTTTAGTCTGTACATAACTAAAAATACATAAAGTCAGTTTATCTATTCACATATCATAAACCCTCTACAATGTGTGACCTGTAACCGGAGCTAATAATTAAAACGAAGATTGTACTCCTCAAACTGAACAACATTTGTTCAGCGACATTTAAAAATAACTTATGTTTTAATTTTTAGTACACTTTAAAGTTTATTTGAAGCCGCAATGTATTGCGATGTTTTTTTATGTTTGTAGCGTGACAAGCGACGTCAATTAGACTGATGTTAACGTACATTGAAAATACTATTTAATTTGTATGAAAAAGATAAAATCTTATGATAAAATATTTTTTTAAAGTTGTTGAACAAAAGTTTTATTGTTTGATGAGTAGAATCTACGTTTTAATTATTCGCCGCGGTTACAGGCCACACATTGCATAATGCATTCAAAAACCGCAAATTATGACCAGCATAAAGACAAACTGTTTTGTTAGAACACATTTCTTATGTGTGAAAATATTGATATTGCTTAATAATTACATCAAATTCGATGTTATTATGAATTTCCAACATCTCTGAAAACAAAGCAAGTTGATTTGATCTCAATTCTTATATCAGTCGAAATGACGTTTTATTCGAAACTATTATTACGAATAAAAGTTATTAGTAAGAATAAAAGATCACAAAAATAAGTCCACTCGTACTCCCCGACTTTGTTTTTGTATAAGATAGATGAATTGTTTGCAACAATTTTGACAAATCTCCCACTTTACTTGCATAACGATATGATAGTTGAGGCCGATTTTAGTTTGTCCCTGAATTTAAAAACTATCCCATCAAAAACATAAATGTAAAAAAGGAGAGCCAAGTTCAATACAAAAATTATGCTACGCTGCCGCGTGTCTAGATATTGCATTGATCTAGATTATAAAATTTGAAGCGACATCTTTTTGGTGATGTAATTAAAATAGGTTAACCGGGTTAAAATATTATCTATTAAGAACTGTTTTCGTACAATCGAACACACTGTTAACTGTACATTTGTAAACGAATGTCAACTTTATTGCAACCTGTTAAAGTCTACGGAAGTTAGTTAACTGTGGCTTCGTTTGTACTTTTCGTCAGAATTATTCTTTTGGTTTTCTAATAAAATAAATATTGTTGTTAATATCTGGAACTGGACTTAAATTAAACAAGAGTATCCTTTCGCGACTTCTATCCACATATTCATATTGTACACCTGCACACGGTAGGAAATCGGTAATACAGAAAAGGTCACGAGCATTTAGGACTATTCGCATGTAAAGTGTTCGTGTCGCGTGACGGATGCGACCATTTGTCGGGCGAGGCCGGCGAGGCTGCGACACATCGACGCGACTGGCTTACTGCCCTCATCCGTCATGGGGCTGCGTGTGATTTCACCCTTTTTGTGTGTACAGTCACTCGGAATCTTAATATAAATGCATGTCTGCGGCCTAACAGCATAGCTTTAGCTATGAAATATTGTCTTCCTGTGTTAACAAGTACTTGAAGAAAATGTGAAAAATCATTTATGCCACACCTGGCCATAAAGTGGCTTTTACCGCACGCTATGCGTACAAAAAAAAGCCGCTTTTTGGCCTAGTGTAGACATACAATGATGTACACAACGCAGGCGGTAATAAAGAAGGCCTTCGATCGCATATTTGCGTCCCTTGCTTGCAGCTCGGGTCGCAAACATCTGCGATCTCGGCCTTTCTTTGTTTTACCACCCTAGTTGTGTAATGTACTATTGTAATATTTTGCTTTAGAGATTTTAAGAGACTTAAGTGTCCGCCTATAAATTCACTCACAATATAAGAGCAATATGCCTTTGCCCGCCAGTGAGACGTATAATGGCTGATGATGATGATATAAATACGAAACTCCATAAGAGATCACGAGTATTTAGAGCTATTCGCGTGTAAAGTGTTCGTGTCGCGTGACGGATGCGACCATTTGTCGGGCGAGGCCGGCGAGACTGCGACACATCGACGCAACTGGCTTACTGCCCTCATTCGTCATGGGGCTGTGTGTGATTTCACCCTTTTTGTGCGTACAGTCGCTCGGAATCATTAAATAAATGCTTTTCTGTGGCCTATTGTGTTCCTGTGTTGTAATAAGCACATGAAATAATAAATATGAAAAAACATGTGTAACCTTTGGCTTTAGAGAATTTAAGAGACTTAAGTGTCCGCTTACCATTAAGTGAGCTGAATGTAAATCTGTCACTCGGTGATATAAATTCACTCTCAAGTATGAGACTCACTCGGTACAGGCCTAAGTACTGTACCAAATGGGACGTATACTGGTTGAACTTACTTATAAAAGGGAACACGCATTTAGGAATATTCGTATGTAAAGTGTTCGTGTCGCGTGACGGATGCGAGCATTTGTCGGGCGAGGCTGCGACACTTCAAGGCTTTGGCTTGCGGCGCCACAGTATAAGCAGTAGTTTTTGTTCCGACAAAAGGTACATCGGGAGCGCGCATGTGTGCGCGCCGTGTACAGACGCACCACAGGCAAGCATTTGCCCATGCGCGCCCATGCTTTAGTCAGGACTGTGCCATCGCTGCTAGCGGTCGATCCTACAAAGTGTATCGAAGTCGTGTATACTGCAGTGTGTTCGGATGCTTGAGGAATAATACGCAAAATCCAGAATTATCATATTTTGAAATTCCTAAGAATTCCGAAAGGTGAGTATTTTATTAGTACCTATATAAAGGTTATATTTTAAGTCGTTTAGAGAATGGTAATTTTGTATTTGTGTGCTTTCGTCAAGTTAACAACCTCAAACTGCTACGCCGGATATTAACGACGGTATACTTAGACATTTTGGAAGAGATCATTTCAAATCAAATCAAATATGAGGCGCATTTTTCTTATCTTTCATGTGTAGGTACAGTCAGCCTCAAAAGTAGCTGAACACTTTTGTACTACGCTACGCCACAATACAAATCGTCACTTCTATGAAAAAACCTCGTAAAGAATAACGTCACAAGTTACATAGGAACTTCATATACACTTACTGCGTTTTTACCTTGAGTCCATACCAGATACGTGTTTTTTTTTAAAGTAATGTCGAAATGTGTTCAGCTACTTTTGAGGCCGACCGTACTTTTTGCGCTGAAAATTGAGTCTCAAACAACTGCGTCTATTATTTTGTTAATCATTATTATGCAGCAAAGTATACCTTTTGAGACATCGTGAGACTGTACTTTCTGTCGTACAGGTAACAAATTAGATTTATGGTTTACATTTATGTCTTGGTAATGTTGTGATTATTACATTTTAGTATTTAAATTGAAAAAGAATGACCCCTAATCACAATGACTAAAACGGCAGAAAATACTATATATTTTTTTCAGAACTATGCAGTCCATATTTTCTTATTTCGATGTTTGAATAGAATACTGCTAACCCTTGGGAAATTTTAATATTATGTTCCAGACCAGATAGTATGCGAAGTAACGTCTTAATACAACAATGAGATATTTCATTCAACAGAACAGCGCCATTTATTATAAATATGCGGCATTAAGATTAGTGTCCCACCGAAATTTCAGTTTCGGTTTTGGCAGGTTTCGGCATAAAAATTAGATTTGGGCCGAAGGTTCGGTTTTGTTCGAAAAACTGCCTAATCTCTCGGCCGCGCCGAAACTTTTTTTTTTATAACCTGACATACTTGCAAGTCTTACTGATTGTTGCAAAAGTCGGACCAGGCGGGGGCCGTGGCGTTCCCCGGGATCGAACCAGGTCGCTTGGCCCGGACCACCTTGAGGGAGTCGCACTAGGTGGGGGCCGGGGCGCCCGGGGATTGAACCAGGTCGCTTGGCCCGGACCACCCTGAGAGGGTCGGACTAGGTGGGGGCCGAAACACCTGGGATCGTAGCAGGTCGTTAAGCCCAGGCCACCGTGAAGTTACGCTGATTGCTCAAAGTGAGCAGCGGACCAGCGGGAAGGGCGCCGAAACTTACAACATTGTACTTGGCCAACTGCGGGTGCTTGGCGCAGCCGGTAATGACCAGGCATCGGATATTCCTGCGCCTATTTACCTAAACTTCGGCGTCGGCGTAGGTATTTGTATGGTATGGAAGCGTACTCAATTATTTTTTTTAATTTTGTTAGTAAATTTACCGGGATTTTGGACATTATTTACAAATATCTCAAACTTGTCCTTAGAGTTAAATGTATTTAGTAAACCGAATAAATTACTGAATTTATTGATACTGCTACGGCTACTTCATGTGGCAAGCGCATACATCAACTTTAGTGCTTACAAAACTAACCTAAAAAAAGTAAAACCTAAACATTTTTTACATGAAAGAAACATTTTTTGTCTCTTTATTGGTTTAATGCGGGTAATTTACACCACATTTCTATGTTACATATATAGATACAAGAAATCAAAGTACATAGAAAAATTAAATGGCACTCGCCTGTGTACAGACCGGGAATCGAACCTGGTACCTCTGGATTTCCGGCCCAGTGACTCAACCATTCGTCCACCGTACACTCAGAAAACGCCTTCAAATTTAAACATTTTTGTGATATATTACATTCTCGTAACGTTTTATGCAATCCCGGAACTTATATTATTTAAAAATATATTTTTAAGAAGCCGACTCTATACTTGCTTAGTTTTTTCCGGGCATTCGCCAACTTTAGGTAAATAGGCGCAGGAATATCCGATGCCTGGTAATGACACAATTAATCGCGTAAGTCTTTCCAGGCAATTGATAGCAATATGTCCAATTTAAGACTCAGAATCAATATTCGAATCTTAGGTACTATTTGGGGTATATGACTGCAAACGTTATACAGAAACATCTACAATAATATTGATTCCCGGAATTCCGAGAAATATCCATGTTTTTGTATAACGTTTGAAGTCATATACCCCAAATAACACCCAAGATCCGAACACTGCTCAGAATACATCTTATTTATATCTTGTTAATAAACTTCTTTCATTTTATCTCATCTACACGAATAGGGATGACGGCTGGGTAAAAAATATATAATTATTTTTAGTCCGTCAGTTAGATTATGGAAAAATATGGGACACGTATTTTTTGGTTTATCAAAATATTAAAAATCGACAAAGTTATTAGATCATCAAACTTTTGGAGTGGGGGCTTAGCTCTGTGGTGACGTCACTCGAAACTTCTAAGCACTCTAACTTCGTCATTTTTTGTTTGTCGAACAAAAGAAAAAATACGTGTACAATATTTTTTAATGATCTCACTGACGGACTAGACAGTTTTTTGTCGTCTAGCCTATTCTGTCTCTAAAAAGCCTTTTAGTTTGAGGACGGCAGTATTATAGGTGTTCCATTGTTCATTTATCTAGAAAGAACGTCCCACCAACATTTTATTCAATGATTTTAACGCGTTTATAAAAGTTTCGGTTTCGGCCAACTTGAAATAAATAGCCGGACGGAGTCCCTCTAACAAAAAACTGAAGCATGTGTAATAAAATAAGCCGGCCACATAGGTAAGTAGGCACACATAGGTGTTGCTGTGTGCGTGCGGCTCGTAAGTACAAGCAGCCGGCTTATTAAAAATGGCTTCAGTTCTCTGTTGGCGAGGCTCCGTCCAGCTATTTATTTAAAGGTCCTTGGTTTCGGCCGAAACTAGAGCTAAAAATGAGGTTTCGGTTTCGCTTATGGGTTAAACATAAACAGGTTTAAGATTCCACGCTAACGATATTTTTGGTTGAAATGTGTTTTATTTACATTTTGTTTGTCAACAAGCCAAAAAACTATTTTTCTACTCCTGTACTGTTATCTGTCTTTTACTTGGTCACGAACACTAATATAAGAACATACATAATATGAGTTCAGAGAAGTCTATACTCTATTCCCCATAACAGCACTAGTGTCGTTATAGCCACTTTACGTTATTGCTAGCAACCACAGACTTCTAAATCTAGGTTAAACTTAGGTCAAGGATTAAGCGCTCAATTTTAACTTTACGGTAAAAATGCACAACTACCAACTTAACAAACAATTAAAATCCTACGGCTTTTAAGAAAAACGAAACTTTCTGAACTAAATTCATTGATGCCAACATAAAAACAAAAGTATTTTTAATATATTCACTGCGTGTCAACTTCATTTAAAAAATAAAAAGTTTACCATAGACACATACTGACAGTCATACGTCATATTTGCCTTCTTTGCAGGTTATGCCTTGTTTGTATTTTATATTTTAAAACCTGTCGTAGAAAAAGTATTGTATGCAACGTTGTATAATTAAGTCAAAAAACGCTCATTGCGTCTCTATTTGCGATACTCGCCGCATTCGCGGCTCGTATCGCAACTCACGCAATTCGCATTTTTTGAACCTTCTTATACAACTGTTGCATAAAATACTAATATTTTTAGTAAATAAATCTGTAGTTTCGGATACCTAATGCTAATAAATCGTCATTAGTCATTACTTTGGAAAAAACACGTAGGTATCTCACACTGACTCCAGGTAAAAACGCAGTAAGTGTATATGACGTTTCCCAAGTAGCACTCAAGCTGTATAAAAGCTTATACAGCTATTATACCATCAGTTTAGGCCCTATAAGAGCTGTGTAAGCTCTTTTACAGCGTGTGTGCTCCTTGGGTTGTATGTAACTTTTGACGTTTTTCTCTCCGACGTTTTTAGATACGAGTTTTTTCAAAGTAGTGATGAAATGGCGCTGACGATAAACGGCCGATTGCACGTTTTCCTAATTTTTTTGGAAATCTTCATGTTGCTCCGCAGAGGTAAAATGTATCAGGTTATGAAATGAAACATTTTTCACTTTTTTTTCAAATTTGATGTCGCTAACATGGAGCTATAACCCTCTTTAAGTTGTAAAAAGAACCGAGCGGCTAAAATTACGTTTGTCTACAATTGTAAAAGGGCGTTTTTGACCCGCTTTCCGAACTTTCGCGTACAGAGACCAAACTAGTTTTAAAATAGAGAATTTAATCTCACTTTTCTAAATATGTATTTTTTTATGTATCAACCGGCAGAAAAAAGTTATTCAACAGTATGTGTACGATTTTTATCGTGGGCCTGGCATCAAGAAGTGATTGACGCGCCTGTTTAGACGAATTAGCAATTGATTTTGATCAAGCAGAATAAAAAATTGGATTTTAGAACTGAATTTTATTTTTATTCCTCTTTATATTAAACAATATAACTACAGCAACGCAATATAACAGCAGCTATTCAAAGTATTTTTGAAATAATTCCAATAGTTATGACTTGATTCATTGCAAAAATGCTATAATGATAAGAAATTATTTTTATTTTTTTTCTCAATTCTCCCATGGTTTACAAGAATGCGACTCATACTACAGAGTAACAGATACATTTACCTACATACCTAGCCCTATTTTGATTGTGTACGCCGTGGGTCATATGTCCGAACAAAATGCCCAATGACCTTTACCTTTTATTGCTGAAAAATCCAAATTAAAATTTACATCAAACGCTAGTGAAGGACTGCTAGAAGAAAAACACTTCTCGAGGATAAAAGAAGAAACACAAGGACGTACACAACCATTTTAATGAATTCTTAATTTGCATACCGGGCCCAAACAAATACGAATAGCTGAATTTCTACTCCAATCAAAACGTTATATCTCACCTTCTCTTTAATTCCATTATCAACACCATCTCCTACACCACAAGGTCGCATTTACAATTAACTAATTGAGTTGTTTAAGAATTTGGATGTGGGTAATCGAAATATCATTTTTAATTGAAACGGAAAAACGAATTTGATACCGCGGCTTTGATTGAAATACTCAATTACAGTTTATACAGCTGGCTTTAGCTGATTTCGAAACTGATTGTCATTTTAAATTCGTTAAAGTACGAGTTCTACTGTAAATTAAATACATTTAAAGGAAGAAAAAAATAAAACAAAAATATTGCTTTGCTAATCCGCGATATTATAACGTGTTAGGCACGTGCACGTGTAACGTGTGAACGATAGGTACACGTGTCACGAGGTCAAAGTATAAAGACAACCAAGTAGTACGACTTCGGCCGTTTAGGAGCGCGCGACACGTATTTACACAGGCGCACGACGCGCATCTATGTGAGTGAACGCCATGCTGTGTGGCATGCTCGCGCATGCTCAAATCCTTGCCTGTGGTGAGTCCGTACACGGCGCGCACACAAGCGCGCTCCCGATGTACCCTTTGTAGGAAGAAAAACTACCGTATACCGTGGCGACACGGTATACGGTAGTTTTTGTTCCGATAAAAGGTACATCGGGAGCGCGCATGTGTGCGCGCCGTTTGCGCGCCGTGTACGGACGCACCACAGGCAAGCATCGCCGCGTGCTTAGTCAGGGCTGAGCTATCGTCGCGAGCGGCCGAACGTTCAAAATGTCTGCGGACGAAGCAAAGTATAGAAGACGTATATACTGCAGTGTGTTCGGATGTTTAAAGAATAATGCGCAAAATCCAGAATTGTCATATTTCTGCATTCCTAAGGATCCCGAAAGGTGTGTATTTTATTAGTACCTATATCAATGTTATATTTTAAGTCGTTTATAGAATGTTCGATAGTTTTGTGATCAAACTATACCAATTAAATAGAGTAGATAATTATTTTGTTTGACAGTGATGAGTAAAATTAACAGATTTTTTAAACGTGTACTAATTAAATAGTAGTTGATTCTATTGATACATAAAATGCCTTATACACGAGAGTGGTTTTATGAAACGAGCCGAAATATCGTTGCGTTACTTACATGTACACCTACTAATACGAATTTATTTAAACTATTATACTTAATAACATTAACATCATATGTGTGCGATCAAATACTTTCATATTGAAATAAGTAACTTTTACTAGGTTGACCTCGAACGATTGTTCGTTCGATCGAGGTCAACCTAATAAAAGTTATGTTCGTAGTAAGTAGGTACCTATTTTACAGAACCGACGAGCGGCAGCCTTAGGCACGCTCAGGTGTCGCGCGCTCCTAAACGGCGAAGACGAACTACTTGGTTGTCTTTATACTTTGGTGGCGAGCTGGAATTGTAGCACGTTATCATATCGCGGATTAGCAAAGCAATATTTTTTACGCGACTGTGGCGAAGCCCAAAAGGAGGGTTATGTGTTTGACCTGTATGTAAGTAAGTAAGTATGTCCGATCCTATGTCCGCTCACGACTACTCAAAGATACACCCGATTTTGATAAATGATACATCATTAGATTCGTCTTGATAACGCGAGTGTCACTATAGCTTGGCAATTTCGTTCGTGGCACTCCCATGGTTCGCGGGCGACGGGGATGGGGAGACAGCGGGATTGTGGATGAGGTGTGTGCGCGGCGGGGGCCGCCTGACAAGAGCTCCAGCTGAGTCGGCCGCCGCGCCGGTGCCGGTTGCAGTAACTTGTGTACATGACTACGGCATAACAAAAAGCACACGAGATAAGTACGCAAATATGAGTCTGCGGAACTCGAAATATCATTTTTAATTGCAACGAAAAAAAAAATTTGATACCGCGTCTTTGATTGATGCCGCCTTGTACGCCTTTGGGCAAAACATAGTTGACCGTAAAAACCGTTGACAGTTAACATCGCTCTACCGTACCTGTACCTATTTTATACAAATACACTATGATTGATCGATTGTATTCATTACACAAGCTAGGTACATATTTACTGTCTATCTTGATTTAGTTATCTGTTTTTGTCTCTAGCTAACCGACCATCCATATACATAATGATGAAATTAATAGTACAAATTACTTACCTAGGAGGTAAAACAAAGAATGTCTCAGATCGCAGGTATTAGATCGCCGAAGGCAAGCGCGATAAATATGCGATCTTAGGCTTTTTAGGGTTCCGTAGCCAAAATGGCAAAAACGGAACCCTTATAGTTTCGTCATGTCCGTCCGTCTCTCTGTCTGTCTGTCCGTATGTCACAGGCATTTTACTCAAAAACTACATGATGAATATTGATGAAATTTGGAATATAGGTGTCTTTTATGAGCCGCTACTTAGTTTGGTATATAAATAATTAAAATAAATATTTTTAGGGGGGGCACTCCATACATGTTACAGAAGCTAAAAAAAATTTTTTTCAGCAAATATCAACGTGTGGTACATAGTTCGACAGCTCTTTAAAAAACACTATAAGGTTCCTAAGTAATGTTTTTGATTAAGTGAATTTATTTGCTAATCGCTCCGAAATTTGTGTAAATTATGTCCTCCCCCCCCCCCCCCCTCTATTTTCTAAACCTTAAAAATATGAAAAAAAATCACGAAGGTAACGCTTAATTAATACTTTCAACGAAAATTATTTTCAACGAGATCGAATGTACCGTTTTTGAGTTATTGCCGATAAACTGCGCTTCTCAACAAAAGGACGTAATTGCTATGAAGATACGCTCTTTTGTTGTTGTACTTTTTTACATCGTATTTTTTACCTTATAGTTACGGCTATGGAACCCTACACTGAGCATGGTCCGACATGCTCTTGGCCAGTTATTTATTACGTCCCTTGGTAAGTACAAAATTTTAAGTCTCCCTCTGGCCAGGAAGTGGGCGCGTTGCGTGCGGTAATTGCCACTTTATAGCCAGGTGTGACGTAAAATAATGAAACGATGAAGTCAATTTACGGAGTCCGACGAAGGCCAAGGATTCTACAAGAGCAGCTCGCTGCTCGAGGCTATCCGGGGGCAGCGAGCAATATTCCACTTTACACTTTCAGTATTGAAAATAGAGTATTCTTCAATATGTAATAAAAATGGCCATGGTTGCAAATAAAGACTATTACAATTCAAATAAATTGTAACGTTCCAAAATAATTTGCCACATTGTGTCGGTTTCTAGTTTCGGAGATATTACACGTTATGTAAAAATGGCTAAAAATTTAGATTCCATTTTAATTGTTATAATTTCGCAAACCACACGATGTAACATTTGTTTACCTATTTTCAATTATATTATTAATAAATCATGACTCCATTAAAGTGGCCTTAAAGTATATTATCTATTTCGTGGGTTTTTCGATTACCAATTTTTTTTTATTTTTAATTAAGTCTCCGCAACTACACATATTAGGAAGTTGAAACTTTTTGATACCTACAGCTTATCAATTGCAGATTATTAATAAATGGAAAAATCAATACAGGCCACAAGGTACCTTTACCCGTGAAACGACACAATTAACTAATGCTAACCATGAAATTATGTATCTAAAACGATTTTAAAATGACAAAAACTAAAATGTATGGTAACTTTTTTTATGAAACCGTTACGATAAACGCAATTTTTAACATAGTTGCAGAACAAAGTTCTTGATTTCTCCAAAGTATGTATCGTGACGTCACGCTACAGTAGGCTTAATACGAAGCGTTTTGGCACGTTTTTCGGAAACTCTAAAAATGTGACTTTAACATTGTTGTATCTCGGTGAGTTTTTATGATATTTAAGTACTTTTTCACAAATATTTCTATTATTGAGAGGTCTTTCTGTAACATATCACACAAAAAAATGTATCAAATAGCCAGTTCGCAACGCAGAAAAAACAACAGAACCAGAAGAGTTCGTAGATTTTTACCACGGCTAATCTTCTACGCCTATAATATGTACATTTCTCTTTAAATGTACCACCCAAATGTGTGCGAACATGTGTTGACGTTTCTAAACCCATCCTTTGTGTGATAAAGTACAGTTTACACAGAACCTGCGGCAAGCGTGCAGACCTGGGAAATATTTATCAAAACAGGATTCAACCGTGACTACGAGTAGATACCGTGTTTCTTTCAACTTGGACAATGTACATTCCTCCTACCAATGGAAATGCAGGAAAACTGTTTTAGGGCCTTTAGGTCAATTGTATAAAATAAATGTTGACATAGAACATATTTTAGTCAAGCTGAACCGTCCTTTAAATTAATAAAACTGCTGAATTGTATTTTAAGATGTTGACAAGGCTTGTGTAGTAAGTAGTACATGTACTACGTACTAAGAAGAATGAATTCCGCTCACTGTTCTAGAACGAACTATTCCGTTGTGATTCCGCTCTTTAGTACGTTTAGTTCATTAACCGATCAAGTCCGATCAAACGCCGACCGACATCCGACATTTATGAATGAAAGAGAAAATGGAACGCAACAGCACAGCGCTAGAATAGATCGGTCGATCTGATCCTGATCGGACAGACCGGAACAGCAGAGAACGAAACGCTTAGATAGAAACAGTAGTGTACTGGTGAACTAAATGAACTAAAAGACCGAACTAACTATCACGATTATACTAGTTCGGAGCGAGCTGTTCAATGAACGAGCGCGCACAAGCCTACAATAAGTTAGGTACCTAGTCGAAATTGCCATTCTACTAGTAGAATCGCAATTTCGTTGGGTATTATGTTTATTTCAGTAACTGTTTGTCTATAATTTACAAAACCAATCTTAACAACGTAACAAAAGCAATATACAAAAAATATGCCTTTCCAAAGCTTTTGATTTAAAAAAAGTAAAGCACTTTAACGCTTTTGCAACAACAACAGTTCCGAGCATCAAACCCTCACGAATTGTAAGTAAAACGAGTTATTATTAATAACCGGGTCCAAGTGGAGTATCCGGCTGAAGTCGGTCTTAATTAACCGGCCAGTCAGTTATTAATTCACTATCTACACAGTATAACCAGTAGTTTCACTTTATAGAGAGGTGCATCGCGCGAGTTGTATTGTACCTGCGGTTTATACAGGGCGGCGATAGCGCACTGCGGCACGCACACATCAATACGCTATGGGTAAAGAACTATCCTGACAGAATGCAGATCGTGCCGTAGCGCCGCCGTGCGCGCTATACACCGTCTTTGTTTCTATTTCCCTTACTTTCTTTTGTTACGTACAATGTTTTTTGCTTTAATGTCTCAAACGCCCGGAGTTAGACTACTGGTTATATGTGCAATGTAGTTGTCAGAGGTAGAGGGCGAAGCAGGCCAGATGAGAGTACCGAGCTTGTTGAATTGTGAAGATACGTTCGAATGAATTTGTGACGCAGAAAGTTGGTATCGTATCATAGAAAATGTAACGTCAAAGCTGATCGTTATAGTGATGTGCCGCCCTAAATTCGTATATTAGAAGTTTGCAGCATATATGTATACTTGACCGGTTTAACCTAGCGGTTAGTGACTCTGCCTTCGAAGCTGAGGGTCCTGGGTTCGAATCCCGGTAAGAGCAAATATTATCTGTGTGATGATATTTGTTTCTGAGTCTTGGATGTTTTCTATGTATTTAAGTATTTGTATTTATTAAATATATCGTCGTCTAGTATCCATAACACAAGCCTTATTGAGCTTACTATGGGGCTAGTTCGATTCGTGAAAGATTGTCCCCTAATATTTATTTATTTATACAGGATGGAAAAATCAAAGGACCCTGGAGAGAAACTACTTTAAATGTTTTTATACACTTACACTCCCGGATAATGAATTCGGGTCACTTTCTACATAATTGTTCATAGAAAATGACCCGAAGTCACTGTCCAACAAGCATACGACCTGCCTGATGGTAAGCAGTCTCCGCAGCCTATGGACGCTTGCAACACCAGAGGCACTACGTGCGTGTTGCCGACCCTTTAAAAACCTAAACCCTTTAAATCCATAAGATAAATCATTAATTAAAGGAAACTTTAAATTATTTTTCCTTAGATCAATAACTGCATGCACGGATTTTGTGAAAAGATTATTTACCTGAACCGGAATATTGAACCAACTAAAAGGGCAATCAATAAGCACACACAAGCTAACTTTTGTGCCATTCATTAGTACTCATTGTTCTAATGTGCAAATGATATACATATGTAAAGTAGTTGACGCATTCGAGTTGAAGTAAGGATGTGACGATAAGTGACCGTGTGACCGTAGATAATAAATTTGGTCATTATCTTCAACTTTTACGGCTAAAGTATATTTTAGACTAATGTTATTACTACTAGAAACTAGCGGGAATCGGTTGGATGCTGCGGACCGAGCGTGGTAGTGTGAACTAGGGACTCTATTGCTCGACATAGGCATGTCGAGCAATAGAGAACTGTGAACTGATGAAGATGAGGCACTACGACTTTTAAAGTATGACCCGGGCCTTATTAGGGTTCCATGCCAAAATGGTACGGAAGGCGGTGGTGGCAGTAAAGGTAATGGAAAGAGCTACGCTCGGGGTTTCTCTTCGAGACGGAATCAGGAACGAGGAGATCCGTAGAAGAACTAAGGTTACGGATATAGCTTACCAATTGCAAACGTTAAGTGGCAATGGCAAAGTATAAAGACAACCAAGTAGTTCGTCTTCCCCGTTTAGGAGCGCGCGACACCTGAGCGTGCCTAAGGCACAGGGCTGCCGCTCGTCGGTTCTGTAAAATACCTACTTACTACGAACGTAACTTTTATTAGGTTGACCTCGATCGAACGAACAATCGTTCGAGGTCAACCTAGTAAAAGTTACTTATTTCAATATGAAAGTATCTAATCGCACACATCTGATGTTAATGTTATTAAGTATAATAGTTTAAATAAATTAGTATTGGTATGTGTACATGTAAGTAACACAACGATATTTCGGCTCGTTTCATAAAACCACTCTCGTGTTTAAGGCATTTTATGTATCAATAGAATCAACTACTATTTAATTAGTACACGTTTAAAAAATCTGTTAATTTTACTCATCACTGTCAAACAAAATAATTATCTACTCTATTTAATTGGTATAGTTTGATCACAAAACTATCAAACATTCTATAAGCGACTTAAAATATAACATTTATATAGGTACTAATAAAATACACACCTTTCGGGATCCTTAGGAATGCAGAAATATGACAATTCTGGATTTTGCGCATTATTCTTCAAACATCCGAACACACTGCAGTATATACGTCTTCTATACTTTGCTTCGTCCGCAGACATTTTGAACGTTCGACCGCTTGCGACGATAGCTCAGTCCTGACTAAGCACGCGGCAATGCTTGCCTGTGGTGCGTCCGTACACGACGCGCACACGGCGCGCACACATGCGCGCTCCCGATGTACCTTTTATCGGAACAAAAACTACCGTATACCGTGGCAATGGGCAGGGCATATTGCTCGCAGAACTGATGGCCGTTGGGGTGGTAAGGTTCTCGAATGGCGACTACGTACCGGAAGACGAAGTGTTGGCAGGCCTCCCACAAGGTGGACCGACGATCTGGTGAAAACCGCGGGAAGCCGCTGGATAATAGCAGCATAAACTCGACAATCGTGGAGATCCTTGGGGAAGGCCTATGCCCAGCAGTGGACGTCTTTTGGCTGAAATGATGATGATGATAATGACCAAAATAGTAAAAAAGGAACTCTTATGTTTAAACGTGTTGTGAATAAAGTGTAACATCACTCAATTTAGGGTATATTACCAGTGACGGGTTTTTCTCGTAACTGTTAATCTTGTCATTGCTAAAGTAACTTTTACTCAAATAATTTACAGCTCTTTTAAGTTAAATTCTGTAATTGTTGTAGCCTCCAGGCCACCCAACATTATAAGCATATAAATACCAGTGGCGTGGCGTAAAAGATATCCTTGGGCAAGCCGGTGCAGATTTGGCGTTCATTTTCCTTAAGAGCTCTAGAATAAGTTGCTCAAAAGCCTGATATTAGGCAAGCCGGTACGAATCGGGTCCTTTGGACGCCACGCCATTGATAAATACTAAAGGGGTAAACCGTTTTTCCCCATCCGGTACGAATCCACAAGTTGCCAAAAACATCAATTAGTATCTACGTTCAAAGTTATAGAGTCATTTGTAATTGTAACCGTTTGTAGGTTACATTGAAATATAAGTCCGTGTTCGGGTAGTTTCCGTTATTTATGCGCTGGGTCGGCTTTGCGGCCGACGAATAAACGCTTTGTTCCCGGAATGTTTCTAAATCACCCGCTGATACGCTTGTACGCTTTTTGTTTTGTATTTATGCATAGTGTCAGTCGGCTGACTGGCAGCTATTACGAATTACGAAGCACTTCGTTTGACGTTCGTATGGTGCTGTCCTGCACACACAAATACAGCATGGCAGAAGAGCGAAAGGAGCGTAACGATACGAACTTCGAAAGACATTTGGAGTATAGCCCCAGGGATATAACCACAGAAATACATCGAAATATAAGGAAATAGTTTGTCAATTTGTATGGGAACTAAGCGTGTAAGATTTTGCGGTTGCCGTTTAGCGTCAAACGTTTAATTTAGTGACGGAAAACGTAAATTTTCCATTTCCTTTGGTAGTATTTGAACGATTAATTTATACCATTACCAGATTTTTCAATCTGATAATGTTGTTATAACTGAAGTTGACGGCGAGCAAAGAAGGTCCCTGGCCCTTCTTTTTAGCACGTGAGGTACATACACTCTTTCCTTCTAGGTATCTCGATATATTTCTGTGGAATAACAAACACTTAGTTCAAAATTCGTATGGTAAATATCCTATAACAGGGGTCTCCAAACTTTTTTAGCAAAGGGTGTACTGCACCTTTGAAAATCTCACGCGGGCCACACGACATGGTCGACCACGACCACGGACTTAAGTAATCTTCTTTCTCTGCCGCTGTCGTCCTGGGGGACAGAGGGGGTGTGTTTAGCGAGCTGTCATGGGCCGGATCATGGGCTCTTCCGCGGGCGGCGGGCGGATCCGGCCCGCGGGCCGTAGTTTGGAGACCGCTGTCCTATAACAAGAAAGCGTGAGGAGCGCGCGATACGTATTTACACAGATGCACCATCACGCGTCCTTGTGAGTGCGATCCATACTGGAGCATTCTTGCGCATTCTTAAATATTTGCTTGTAGTGTGTTCGTACACGGCGCGCACACATTCAAGCGCGCGATGTACCTTTTGTAGAAAGAAAAATTACTATATTTTACTGTGCCACTAGTGTAGGTACTCAATAAAAGTAGCTACTGTTCCATATTGTATCAAACACGAACAACGGATGTTTTTCTAACACTTCACCAAGGAATTCTCGTGGACAAATTGCATATAGCACGTATTTTAATAACGTGCGTCCATTCCTTGTTAACACGGCACACAGCGTCAACAGAGCCGACAAACAACCCCAATCAAACCCGACATCGATATACGTGTGTCCAGCACAATTGCCACAATTTATTGCACGCTGTGTCCGAAGAGAGATTCATTTGCAAATGAGTGAGGCGAAGACAATACGCGTAAACAAGCATCATTCTTACTTCTCGAACCTCACGCGTTACTTGATTATGACCAGTAAAAGCAACTTTATTGTTTAATGAATAAAGTTCGTTTTTCAATAGGGAATGGGAAGGAGATGTGAAATTGAGAGGGTAATAGGGGTTGTAATAGTGTGAAAACACATGGTAAAGCTGAAGTGGGATCATAGGCAATCAAATGGATTCATTTGTCGAGCTTTGTTCGAGCTTGCGCCGGTTGCTGCGAATTCTATTTTATTTAGCATTCAATTCTAGGTCCGATTTGATGAAGGAATTGTTAGCATCGAGTACTCGTATATAGCGTGCTTTAACTTATCATAACGCATGACTGAATGCACCAAGAACGCGATGATGACGTAAAACCGCTAAAGGATTAATCCTTATAGTATGTTACATAACTAAAGTGGTAATACAAAGAAAGGCCGAGATCGCAGAAGTTTGCGGCCCGAGCTGCAAGCGAGAGACGCAAATATGCGATCGAGGGCTTTCTTTATTACCTCCCGTGTTGTGTACCTACATCATTTTATGTCTACACTTGGTCAGAAAGCGGCTTTTTCCGTACGCGCAGCATATTTATCGCCCTTGCCTTCGGCTCGGGCGTCAAATTCCTGCGATCTGAGACATTCTTTGTTTTACCGCCCTCGGCAAGTAATGTACTATAACCACTCTGGATGCGTAAAGATACTATTGAGCGGTTTTGGAGTTCCTCTTCTATTCTTAATTACGTAAGTAATAATCAGATGACTTGTTCACATTAGACTGTGATAGATAGTGTTAATAAATTAATTACGTGCGTCAGAACAAAATTCCAATGATTTATTTCATCAATGTTTGCATTATTGATCATTTTCGCTCCACGCGGCGCGTCGAGTTTTAATTTATTCCACTTTTAAATTGATTGCTGCGGGGTTGAGGCAAACGAAAGGCAATCACTGCACGAATCATTTTATAATTACTGTCATTGGATGCCCAATTAATCCTTCCAAACCGCCTTGAATGTATTCTCCAAAATAATTGTTCACTTTACCTGGGTCGACCTCTGTTTCTGCTAACTGTATAGGAATCGAGAGGACCTCCTAAAATGCTACATATAGTATTGCGGCCGTAAGATCGCTAACAGATAACCGAAGCACCTCTAGGGAGCCGGTCGCTTAACGCTGGTTGGTCAGGTCAATGTGTGCATGCTACTCGTATTGTAGCGTACTACGCTTGTTAATGTGTGCGTGTGGGTAGTAAGTACAAAGCGACCGGCTCACTAGAGGTGCTTAAATTATGTGTAGGCGAGGCTACGTCCGGCTATTTATTTGAAGTTCCTTGGTTGCGGCATGATACAAGCAATTGTATATTACACATCAAGGGTGGTTAAGTAAACTATATAGGGATAAGTTCGCCTATGTTTATTTTGTAACCCTGTACTTTGTCTTATTTTATGCAATAAAGTGTTTACATACATACATACCTATGTTATGACATCTCAGAAAGGATTATGAGTAAAACAATAAAGTGCACCATAAAATGTTTATTAACAGGGATATTCAACAGATAATCAAAATAACACCAACCTTACTCAAAGACGCCTCGTTCCGAAGTAAGTCAACGCTTGTCAGCCCGGAATGACAGCTTGCGATCAATCGCACTTTGACATTAACAAGTAATAGTGTTGCCACTGCAATATCGAGTCAATATTATTGATAGTCGCATTATAATTGAGTCAATATTACTGATAGTCGCGTTACAGTCGGCCATCCTTCAGGAACGAGTCTCTTCGTTCTAAATTATATTAATGATCCATTTTTTCATTCAACATCATAATTAACCATAAGTTTAACTTACACAATAGTGAATCAATCTCATAAATAAAAATAGCTGAATTTAAATTCCCTCAGTGAGCAAAACTCATCCATTAATCACATCTAGTTCTAGAATCGCTTATTATTAAATCACTTTAAAAATAGCCATGGAGTAAGATAGTTATTGCCTCCTCAACCACCTCACTAACATGGCTGCAATGTTTGGAGCCACTCATGGGCGGTGAGTTCCTACACCAATCAAGCCCGGCTCCAAACATCCTCACTAAAGTTCTAGTCATGAAGTTTGAGCCAATCCTGGGCGGCGAATTCCTACGCCAATCATGCCCGACTCAAACATTCCTCAAGATCCCTTAATTTATCCGAATATCAAATCACTGCATCACTTAAATCATCACGCTATAAATTATATTATGATATACAACAATCAATAATTTCAACATAAATAGTATTACAGTATATCAATGAATAACCGCGTATTATTCTCATTTCAATATATATATAAAACTCTCTAATGGTCAGATAAGTATCTTTCTCTTATAATAAAATTATTTATCATTACTTTCATTGTCATCACCCTCTGAATCACTTGAAGAGCAAGCAGCAGCGTTAAAGCTGAGCCATGGAAATATTTTATCAATTGCCACGACTGTCTCATATTTAGCCCCCTTTTTAGTTAATGGAGTATCTTCTACGAGGAAGCGATCGTTAGGTAAAACCTTCTTGATTCTATATGGACCCTTACATTTTGCCTCCAGCTTTTTTGATTGCCCTGGTCCTGTCACTATTGCCCGTGCAATTCTCACCAAATCTCCTTCTTTATAAATTGTGCTACTCTTTTTGTTTCTATCGTACCGAAGTTTCATCTTTTCCTGACTTTGTTCTATTCTATCTGAAACCTCGGATCGAACGTCTTCTATTGTTTTATTACCTAGTCCAGTATTTTCAACATCATCCGTGATTTCGTTTAATATACCTTGAGACGGAGTTGCTACAGTCCTACCAAACAATAGATCTGAGGGCGTTCTTTTCGTCACGTCATGTACTGTCGTATTTAAACCTAACTGTACATCAGGTACTAAGTCCTCCCAAGTGTTTTTGTTTTTGTCATGTGCCATAGAACCAAGGGCAGCCAAAATAGTTCTGTTGTACCTTTCGACCTGCCCATTGGCCCTAGGTGTAGCAACGGCATTTAAGATATGTTTTGTTCCGATCGACTGTAAGAATGTTTTGAACTTCTTACTTGTAAAACTTGTGCCTCTGTCAGTTATTAGGCGTGTCGGGGATCCAAAATAACTAAAGAGAGTTTTAAATGCCTTAATGCTCTCTTTAGTTTTAGTGCTTCGAACGGGAAACAGGCTTACGTACTTCGTAAACGAGTCCACCACCACTAATATGTACATGAAACCTCGCCTACTTTTTGGAAATGGACCAAGATGGTCGGCGTGCAGGGTATGAAAGGGAATATTCACTTTGGGGATAGGATGAAGCACCCCCTCTTTCGAACCTGCAGGCAACTTGTGGTGGGCGCACTCGAGGCAAGCAGATACGTATTTTTTTACAAACTTGCGCATCTTTGGAAACCAGAACAAAGCTCGTATTCGCTCGAGCGTTTTCTGGAAACCAAAATGACCAACACCGTCATGGTTAGCCTTTAAGAGCTGCCATCGCACACCTCTTGGCACAACCCATCTTGTTCCACCGTCCTTTAAGATACGGAAAACACGTCCATTTTTCAGTGTGTATTCCTTGTAGACACTGACAATTTTAGGTGTTTCCGAGTCTTCTAGGATGTCCTTAATGCGTTTGATCTCATCATCGGAGGATTGCACAGTGGAGATCCAGTCCTCGGTACCAACTGACAATACATCTAGCGTATGGGTCGACTCAGTCTCCACTGCTACAGGCCCTCTGCTAAGGGCATCAACGTGGGACATTCTCTCACCCGGGCGGTATTCGATGGTGCAGTCAAATTCCAAGAATTGTATCCACCACCGAGATATGCGCGGGATGAGGTCCCTTTTAGTGAACGTGGAGCGCAGAGCATTGCAATCGCTGACTATGGTAAACTTTATACCGATAAGGTAAGTACGAAATTTACAGAGCGAGCTTACGACGGCCAGTGTTTCAAGTTCAAATGAGTGCAGTTTCATTTCATCGGGTTGAGTTTGCCGGCTAAAATAAGCTACTGGCCGCCAAGGCTCGGTATGCTTCCTTTGCAGAAGTATGCCTGCTACGCCGAACTTGCTAGCGTCTGTGTGCAGTTGTGTCTCAGCAGTGTGATCATATAAAGCTAGAACTGGCCTCTCTGTTAGTTTGCTTTTTATGGTCTCAAACGCTTGGGACTCGGCGTCGCCCCACTTCCAAGTGCTGTCCTTCCTCAACAGGCTCGTCAGGGGTCTCACTATCGTAGCAAATCCCCTGACGAATCTCCTGAAGAAACTAGCCAGCCCAAGGAATCTCCTGATTTCATGTTGGTTAGCGGGAGTTGGGAATTTAGCTACAGCTTCGGTCTTACAGAGGCCAGGTCTGATACCGTTTTTATCTATCTCGAACCCAAGAAAATCTATTTGTTCTTGAAAGAAATGGCACTTTTCCATTTTTAACGTAAATCCTGCCTCTCTCAACAAACCAAGCACCTCTTCGAGACGTTCAAGCCCTTCTTCAAATGATCTGGACGGTATCAGGATATCATCCATGTAGATTACGATATAACTAACTTTAGACCTACTCAAAACCTTATGGATTGCCCTCTGGAAAACCGCAGGGGCATTTGCTAACCCGAAGGGAACACGATTGTATTCGTAGAGCCCATCGGGTGTAATAAATGCAGTCTTTTCGCGGGATTTCTCTTCTATCGCGATTTGATGATAGCCTGAAGCTAGATCTAAGGATGTAAATAATGATTGGCCAGAAAGCTGATCTAACAAATCTTCTATGTGCGGTAACGGGTAGTGATCTCGTTTTGTACGGCTGTTGAGGGCACGATAATCTACGCAAAGGCGCTTCTCTCCCGACTTCTTTTTTCACCAATACGATCGGACTGGCGTACGGAGATTGGGACTCGCGCACTATTCCGTGCTCCAACATATCTCCCACCATCTCTTGAACTAACTTACGCTCGGTATGCGCCAAACGGTACGGCCTATAGACCACTGGGGAAGTGTCCTTAAGGTGAATTTCCATCTCAGTTACATTAGTGAATCCCAAGTCATGCATTCCGGTAGAAAAACAGTCTTTATATTTATTTAATAATTCTTGACATTGTCGTTTTTGGTCACTGGACAATTGGTCGCCGCACTTGGGATTCACAGGTACCTGAGAGGGCAAATCATCTGAGATTCTTAAAACGCTTTTACTGGCACCTATGAATTTAGCTCGGGTGATAAGAGTATTTTCTTTGAACTGAACCAGTTTTGAGCTAATATTTTGAATGAGCAAGTTGCAGTCGGTGCCTTTGATTTGGTATTCACCTGGTAAGAGGTAATATTCCTGACCTAAAGGGCCTCTCACCGACCCACTGACGTAAATATTGCCACTGGCGGGAACGTTGGACCTAACTGGAATTGAAGCCATTTCCGCAATATTTATAGAAATGTCACGGGTTGTATATAATTGTAACTTCAAATCAAGCTCATGTTGCACTCGTTCGAATTTTAGGTCTGTTGGTGTCTTAACAATTGTTAAAGTAGGTCTTTCCGTGAAACTATGTCCAAGTAGGACATTACAGTTTATTAAATTGTCGTCTACCACAAATACTTCCACATTTCTTTCTAGGATACCCTGTACTTCTATATCAGTCAATGAGGAGCCCAATGGTAAGTAGGGTATATTACCTAATCCCCGTAAGTAAGGACCGGTAACATCATCCCAAGTCAGACCTATATTCAAAGCAGCTTCCTTACGAATAAGGGTAGCTTGACTACCTAAGTCTACCTGACATGAAGTAGGGACACCATTCACGTTTATCAAAAGCTTATATTTATCATTTGTGTTCTCAGATAACGATACTTCGAGGACGCTCTTATCTTTTGCAACGCTTTCCTTTGTTTTTGGGCAATGTTGGGAATCATGGCCAAGGAAGTTACAACTTGTACATTTCACAACTGGTTTTGGGCACTTGAAACTAGGGTGACCTATAGTCTGACAATTAAAACACTTAATAGGTCCCCTTTGATTATTGTTTTTGGGGTTACTAGGAGTGGCATCAGTAGGCCTCGATGAATTATTAACATTGCTACTAGTCATGTTGCCTAATCGTTTGTCGCGATTCGTTTCTTTAGTAAAATCTAACTGGTTTCTATTGTTCGATTTTATAGTTTTGAAAAATTCCAATACATCCTCAGGCTTATCGAATTTAGCTGCCTGAGCACCAACACGTACGCCCCTGTCATCTATTGCGTAAAGTAAACAATCTACTGCTTGCTTTCCAAATATTTTACATCTGTTTAAGAGATTAATCTTTGAAAAATAGTACATTTCAAATGATTCCCCAGGGCGTACCCGTCTATTAAGCATATCCGTTAAAAGTTCAGCATAATTTTCAGTAGCTGGGAATGATTCTCTGAGCATTTCCTTCCACTCAGCCCAAGTATGCTTAATTGAGGGTAAACCCTGGTACCAAGTCTTCGCAAGTCCGGTAAGTTTAGGCAGGGCATAATGAACTGTCTGTTTGTCGTTCCAATTGTAAATTTCTGAACACTCGTCTACTTTATCGAGCCAAATATTAATCGTTTGTTCTTTTAGCATCGGGTCAAACTCCGGCACGACATTATTTAGACTAGATCCAGAAAACGATCCACTAGTCCCTGATTTTGATTTCAAAACTTTTAAAAATTCCTCAAATAAATTTGATGTAGATTTGCAATTATTATCATCCTCATTTTTATCACGATCATGGGATCTGTGGGTTCTCGTCGGTGTTGTTAGGCGACGGTCACGAACATGACGGACTCGGCTCGCGATTTTATGAGCACGGCCGCTAGGACTAGGCCTCGATGCTAAAGAACGGGCATCACGATCGTTGTCATTTATTCGTGAACGTTTCCTACGTACCTCATCTTCAAGAGTCCTGAGCTGTTCTCTTTTCCGCGTCAGTTCTCGCTCTCGATCACGCAGGGAGTCAGCACTACGAACACTCGGGCTTCGATGACGACTGCGGCTGCGACTTGGCCGCGTAAATGAAGCACGAGGTTCACGGCGACTGCGGCTGCGGCTACGTCGCGAACGCGTAGAACGCTCATCATGGCGACTTCGTCTACGGCTACCTCGCGGCGCTCCTCGCCGACTTCCATCGCTTTCGTCGTCACTCATTTTCTGAAACTCAGATCGATTAATGTTAGCTCACGATATATAAAAAAAAGTTACCTTCAAGAAGTATTAAAAGAAAATGTCGCAATTGTCAATTAAGTTTTATCAGCATTCAGCAAAACAAAACAAAACTCATTTATTTTTATAAGCCATTGGTAGCAAAATATGTAGTTATACTTTAGCCTCATACTTTAAAATAACCGTATTTTGATTTGAAATCCATATTCATCCGCTCAACGAAAGGGTATTTCAACGATTTAGGGTACTTAATGCATGTAATAATAAAAATACTTTCTATTTCTACACGTATTTTTACGATTGCTCAGTATTAGTCACTAATAGAAAATTTAATTATCACCATGTTGGATTCGAAATCCATCTTCATCTGCCTACCAATGGAATATTTTTATTATTAACTGTGCTCAATCTGTTTAACACTCACAATTCTATTAGTTTTCACATGTATTTCTACAATTACTTGAAGTATGCAAAATATGTATATTTAAAAAAAATATATTTTAATTCGCAATCCATGTTCATCTGCTTATCAACTTAATATTTTTATTTTAAAGTATGCTTAATTTGTATAATAACGTCACAGTAATCAATTTTCACGTTTATTTTTGAAAATCAATAGCTAATCAACAATTCATAACTTTTTTTTGTAACGGTCGAGCTTATGGCGTGGTACGAACTTTATTAATTTCGTTTCGAATCCCAGTTCTGAGCTGTTATGACATCTCAGAAAGGATTATGAGTAAAACAATAAAGTGCACCATAAAATGTTTATTAACAGGGATATTCAACAGATAATCAAAATAACACCAACCTTACTCAAAGACGCCTCGTTCCGAAGTAAGTCAACGCTTGTCAGCCCGGAATGACAGCTTGCGATCAATCGCACTTTGACATTAACAAGTAATAGTGTTGCCACTGCAATATCGAGTCAATATTATTGATAGTCGCATTATAATTGAGTCAATATTACTGATAGTCGCGTTACACCTACTATGTCCCAAATCGAGGATGTCCATAAATATGCGATTCGGGGCTCTCTCTATCGCCGCCTGTGGTGTGATCATTCATAAATTTACGATCAATGACGAAATTTCCTTTTCATTTCATCCCGTACAGTCGACAGGAAAAGGCCACATATTTTATTTATTATTACAAGAACGTTGTACACCACTTACACTTGTAACTTACAACCTAACAAAAGAATAAACAACTACAGACTAGAAACAGTAAAAACAACAGTATACAATAATATACTTATGCCACCTTATGCACAGATTACAATTATTATTACATGATAAAAAGTAACACAAACAAGTATATTATGAAACACGTATACATGAAAATGTATACGTTGTTTTTTATGTTTTACTTTACTTTCAAATCATATTGTGGGTATTAGTTGTATTTGCCATAACTAAGTGTTAATTTGTTTGTTTTGTTTCAACTTTCATATTGCCTGTGTTTTACGTCTGTTGTAGTTTGTGTTGATACTTTGTTCTGTTAGTTAAGCTTAGAATTTAAGTTTGGGCAGTACATCTGTTTGACGCGGTACCTATAACTTTTGATCTAAGTAATTGTTTAAAATAGTAAAATAATGCAGAGTCATGACAATAGCCACGTTATTTCGTAGCAATAACAATAAACCACCGACCTGAAGAAGAAATCCACCAAAAAAATATATAATTGTGTAAAACGGCTGCAAACATTTTGTTCGTTTACGGAAAACTCCGTTTTTCTCCAAAATTTGCGTATTTTTACCCGACTGCGGCGAAGCCCAAAGGAGGGTTATGTGTTTGACCTGTATGTGTATGTATGTATGTCCGTTCCTATGTCCACTCGTAACTAATCAACGGCACAACCGATTTTGATAAATGATACATTATTAGATTCGTCTTGATGGCGCGAGTGTCACTGGGTATGATATTAAAATAAACAAAATAGCGTATTTTATGCACTTTTAAAGTGCACCGCGGTCGGGTTTTTTTTAATAAAAATATTTATGTGCCCATTTTTTCATGCTTATGGTCGTTTAGCACTTAATTTTGATCTTAAAATCATTTTTTCTTACAGTTTTGAATAATAAGATCAAAAGTTATACCGCGTCAAACAGATGTACTGCCCAAAAGTTTCACTGAAAAGTTTAAAAATCTGTAAAAAAATGGCCAGAAACAAAACTTAAAGCCAACTTTACCGATAAAATTGGTTGAAATTTCACCCCTTTTAATATGTACAGTTTATCGAAAACCACCCTGTATTGAATAAACGCCTTAAGTTACGTTTGAAAGTAATATCACGCAATATCTGTTGAAATGAACTTTCCAACGAAAATAACTTGAAAAGTATTCAGTCATAGCAATTGAGAAATACCAAAGTTGGAACCTGTTCAAAATGTCACATCATTCGGCGAAATTGCACTAGCTGCCTACTTGGTATTCCAGAACACTTGAAACATATTTGTTAGCTTTGTACAGACTGGGAACATAAATCTATTGGTTTGTAAGTAGCGCGCGCAAATTAAATTTCAGATCGGTACCTACGTAAAGATCGGTTTGCTAAACAATAACAATAAACAGTACCTTTTTAGGATTTCGTACCCAAAGGGTGCCAACGGAACCCTATTACTAAGTATCCGCTGTCCGTCTGTCCGTCTGTTTGTCGGTCACATGGCTCTATCGTTTGAACCGTAATAGGTAGAAACTTGAAATTTTCATATAATGTGTATTTCTATTGCCGCTATAATGACAAATAACAGAAACAAAATAAAATTAAAAATAAAAGGGGGTCCCCATAAAAGAAACTTGTTTTTTGCGACTTTTTCTTGACTATGGAATGGAAGCCTACGCGTGCGAATTCAACTCGCACTTGGCTGTTTTTTTTTTTATTTACGATAGAAAAGCATTTGAATTTTGACCACGATCTCACCTGTTTGTAAGTGACGATGACGTCGATGATGGAGCACGCTTACCTAGGTAGTGCTAATTAACTCTAGGCTTGAAGAGAACCAAGTTATATTTTTTCGAGAAAAGATGTGCTGAGAGTGAGTTCCACTCCCCAGCTGTCCTAATAAGCATAATGGCATAATTATTATGTTGCCAGCAGCTGTAGTGGTTCTAGTTAAAAAAAAAACACTTTTTAGTTTTGCTCGTTTTGTTTTAAGTTTTTTTTTTAACTAGAACAAGTTGAAAAAAAAGTTATCTAACCCGAAAGCAAAACTATTTATATGGGCTTTCAGTATCAAATGTCAGTCAGCACAGCAATATATGAATGGATCATGAATGGATGGAAAATCTAAAAATTCCTTCGATTACATTATGTTTGAAGGCCTCCAGGGAATCTTGTAGTAGACAATCCGAAATATTTTTAGTTAAAATAAACGTGAAAATATTTTAAATTTTGATATTTCAAGAAGAAGTTTAGCTGTAACAAAAACTGGCAAAAAGTTTTTTCAAAAACCATAAAATGAAATGTATTTGATATATGACTAGCTGTTTTAAGAAATTCTAAAAAGAAAACAACCGCTGACATTGACATACTATTTCAAATAATATTATAAGTGTCATGGCTCCTCTACACGATGGCCCATCGTCATAGTCCACTATAATGGGCCAGCGTGTGGAGGGCATAGTAGTGACGGATGGTTAAGGCGCGAGCGATGGTCGTGGGATGGCGTCGGTGTCGGTTTTTCAGCCGCACATCAAAGGTAGTGGGCCAGCGATGGCGGTACGCATCTACACGATGGCCCATTCCATAGTGTGGACATCAACCATCGCATGGCCATCTCGCTGGGCCAGCGATGGCCCATCGTGTAGAGGAGCCATAAGGCACATTTCAGCGTTGACAAAAATATTTAAGGAAAATAGCCCGGGAAATAAACCAAATGAGTTTTATTTACAGACTGAAATGGCAGATTAAAAAGCCCACCTACTACACCTAACAAATTTAACTCAAACTAGACATAAAATCATCTTAAATATATTCTAGCGTTATTTGGTTTGTAAAATGTGAGTTAACTACACTAAAGCCCCTAAGTGCACCTTCAGTAGGTGCACCTAATTACTTCCCAGTGAATCTCAAGCAGACAGCTCTCTAACGCGAACTAAACCCACTTTCGAAAAGCCATTCCCCAAACAAGGCACGTGTTGAAAATGCCGAAACACTTCACGATAAGTCAACGTAATGATCCTTCAGCGTTCTCCAAGAAAATACACTTTAATAATAGTCTAAGGTCCTGTCTCACATCGCCCTTCCGTCATCCTTTTTAGGGTTCCGTACCCAAAGGATGCCAACGGAACCCTATTGCTAAGCCTCCGCTGTCCGTCTGTCACAGTGTTATATCTTTTAAACCGTAATAGTTAGAGAGTTGAAATTTTCACAGACCGTGTATTTCTATTGCGGCTGTAACAACAAATTATAAAAACAAAATAAAAGTAAAAATAATTGGGGGTACAAATACAAGAAACAATTTTTTTGGGGTTTTTTGCTCGACGGTAGTACGATACCCTTCCTGTGCAAATCCAACTCGCACTTATACGTTTTTTTCTTAATTAGCATCTACTTTTAATTAAGGGAAAATCAACTATATTGATTGAACATTATTTACATATTTATTTAACCGTTCGAGTAGGTGGTTTCATTATTAGAAATAATATGTCGCTGCTGATGCTGTAGATGACGCTAGTTAAAAACTTTAGTCTTAAGACGGAATACCGTATCGGGTCGAGTCGGGTTTGAAATCTTTAAATCATCGCGTTTGCTACAAAATGTATTAATTTCATACATATTGAATTAATAAAAACTGCAGTTGTTAAATGCCAGTTTATACATCACGGAAAAAATCTATGGGCCCTGGAGGAGAACTACCTTAAATCCTTTATTTAACTCAGTTTAGAGATTAGCGAGAACTCAGTAGAGATTTTATCCTGACCAATCCTGTCGATTAGTTGAATAAAATAGTGAATGCTTATTTTTTGAATTTTTAGCCAGTTTGATTACCGGGTGAGACAAGCGGCAAGAATGCAGTTTTGTTTCTTTTTAAAAATAAAGTAATAAACATTACTTTATTTTTTCTATAGCTTTCAGTAAAATGAGCTAACTAAAGGATTTAAGGCTCCCCTCCAGGGCCCATAGATTTTTCCACCGTATATATCCTTGACAGGATAGGGCAACCTTAGTGCATCCCATATGTATATTTTATCTCACATGGACCCAGCAATGGGTTCGTTAAGAAACAGGATGAGGGAAAGCCGTTGTTAGGCGTATCTCGTACTATAAGAATTTCTTGGTATTTCCATGTTCGCGAGCTCCTTTAGTTCAGTTGTCAGCCGTCACCTAGGGCGCACGAGGGGAATGCAGAAATGTAAAAACGCATTCTTTATTCGTCGGACAATTTTACTTTGGAGTCATCTCTACCTTGCGAAACGCTTTGTCAGACTCCTTAGTGAAGGAATATAAATTTAAAACGATTTAAATAAAACTAGTGGCTCTGTGAGCTGCAGACCTCATGAGTCTGTCAACCCCCATTCCTCCGCCATTTTGAAAAAATTAACAAGAATTGAGTCGATCAAAAATATCTATAAATCGAGAATTAATAACAATATTTTGGAAAAATTACAGGGAATAAAGACACAATGGCGGTATTTTCTAGATCATTACGTTGGGAACTATCGAAAAAATATCACACATCTTAGTAATCCTTTACCTACCCAATAGGGTATTTGCCTGTATTCAATATAAATTACTACACGCTAGCCTTTAAATCAGCCCTCGAATATATGCTAAAATGAACTAAACATCGCCTATGTAGCGTTTAAAACGATTTTTAAAAGATCAAAAACTATAAATAAGAAAATGATTTGATGTTTGAATAAGATGACGTCATTTCACTTTTTTCCATACAAATTTCATACTATCTGAGCGTTTTGACACATCATAAAAAGTAACTGATTGGGTCTGTCAGGAAAGTACCCTATTATCGAACCTGCTCACAAATTTTTACGAGAAACGGTTGAGGAATGCATCCTGTAGAGCAGAACAGACATCCGCCGGATATACGTAAGCCCAAGCTGAAACGGAGACGCTTCGCTCGCTCTGTCAGTCAAGTTTTTGAAAAGCACGCGTTAAGGTACCTATGTCCAAAATAATGCTTCTCAAAGGTTGTCTGGAAGAAATCCTCTTTGGCCATAAGACTGCCTATTATTTGTTCTTTTTAGGGTTCCGTACCAAAATGATAAAAAGGAACCATTATGGTGCTGTCCGTCCGTCTGTTAGAGCCAGATATCTCAGGAACTAGGTACTGCTAACTAAAAAAAAGGTTAATTTGTAGATTCCAAAGCTATTTTATTTTTTTAAACATATAATAATATATGAAAGAAACATGATGTTCCTTTATAAGTTTTAAATGCGGGTAAAATACACCACACATTTATTAAAGACGCTCGACTGGAAATCCAGAGGTACCGGGTTCGAATCCTGGTCTGGACCATAGGTGAGCGCCATTTAATTTTTCTATGTACTTTGATTTGTGGTATCTATACCTACACCGTGGGTGGCCCCGAATAACCCGAAAATTATTAACCACGTATTCCTGATGGTATTACACGTAAATAACGTTATATCAACGTTATTTACTTGTACAACTAAATAAACACAACATACACCGTAAATAAGGTCGAGTTTTGTCATTTTACATTAATAGTCTTGTGGAACAAAATAATTCAGTAAATTCAGCCCCTCCTTATAAACATGTCCTTACTTGAAGAAAAGATATCAAAAAGGAAAAATAAAGCTAAAATGAAAACAAAACGTCAATTTTTTCGTAGTCGCTACCATCAAATACTGCGAAGGTTAATTGCTGTTTAGTTAAAAGATTTAAAAAAAATTGTAAAAGTATCTTAGTCACATTTATGAGGGCCTGTTACACTCTTGGGAGTTTTCATTTAAAAAATAATGAATATCTCAGAAAGTAACCGTTTTTTGACAATAAATCATAGAGTCAGGCTACGCTAAGTCTGCAGAGGTCGAAAAAAGGTTTTATTGCAAAAAACACACATGGCAACATCACAAGCAAGATGATTAATTAGTCTTGATACTTGGCAAATATCTTTCCGTTTAATAAGTATATAATGTGTGTACATAGGTACCTACTGAAATAAATATTCGGGACAGTCTTGCACAAATTGATCTAGTTCCAACCAAACTAAGCAATGCTTGTATACATGTAGGCTACATATTTAAATATAATATTTAAATACATTGAAATTATCTAAGACCCTGGAACAAATCGCTTAGACTGGTTGAAACTAGATCGATATGTGCAAGATTTACCCAGATATTTATTTTAGTAGTTATGTAGACACATTTTGTAATAAACGGAAGAATTATTGCCAAGACCAAGATTGAATAAATAAATAAATAAATATTAGGGGACAATCTTACACAAATCGAACTAGCCCCATAGTAAGCTCAATAAGGCTTGTGTTATGGATACTAGACGACGATATATTTAATAAATACAAATACTTAAATACATAGAAAACATCTAGGACTCAGGAACAAATATTCGTGCTCATCACACAAATAAATGCCCTTACCGGGATTCGAACCCAGGACCTCATGCTTCGTAGACAGGGTCACTACCAACTAAGCTAAAGCGGTCGCGATAATCATCTTGCTGTGGTTTACGCATGTTGCCATATATATATTTTTTAATAAAACCTTTTTTCGACCTCTGCAAACTTAGCGTAGTCCGACTCTATAACTTTTTTTACTTCTAATAGTTGCAGTTAAAATCTATAGTTAAAGCTGTTCGAGTTACGCGGGCCCACCGTGTATATGTAACATTTTTTTTACGATTTTCGCTAAATATGGGAATTAGCTTGCTACGGACCACGGTTTAGCTAGCACACGTACCGCTGCCTCGAATTGGAAGTGTCAATATTTTTACATTAACAAAATCTAGTTCGACAAGTTAATAAAAACCAAACCATTCTATGGAGAGGCGAGCCTTTAACAAAAATAATAGAAAATACTATAGTCCATATTTATAGAGCCCAAAACGTCCAGATTTCTCAGTCCATTACGCTCATATCAGTAATCAGTGTAACCCGCAATATTCATCTTCATAGAGATAATATCGGGATCGTTATTAAGGATCGGAAGCGTATTACAGAGAACGTGTTGCGATAAGACGCAATAGTTATGGTAATAGACATCCTTCTGCGGACAATAAATATGGTTTCTGTTTCGTTATTGTGATACGAATGCCGTTAGCTAGTCTATTCGATACTGGGGCGGGGCGATTCTATCGATATTTATGACACTGAAAAATTTATACGTTTATAATTTTTTTTTTTTTTTTATTCACGATAGGTAAGCATTTGACTTTGATCTCACCTGTTGGTAAGTGAAGATAAAGTCGATGATGGAGCATGCTTACCTAGATAGTGCCTATTCACTCTCGACTTGAAGAGATCCAAGTTATATTTTTATTGTAGCATTAACGACTGCCAACGAATTCTAAATATTTTATTAGAAGAGAAAAATTTAAAAATCATGTCTCGGGCAGGATTCGAACCTGCATCTCCTCGGCTATCCGGGCCAATACAGGCGCGCTACCAAGTACGCCACCGAAACTATGCCCAAGTTATCTAATTTTTCAACCAGTCCCCTCATTTGTGACGTCATCCACGTAGGGTACGTTTATTACAAAACTAGCATTTGCCCGCGGCTTTGTCTGCGGTATTCCGCTTAACCTATCTATCTATTAGCCACGGACGTCTACTCCGGGACATAGGCCTACGGTTGCCAGATTGAATGACCCCTATTATCGGGAGAAAAAACAATTAAATGAAATGAAATGAAATGAAATAATTTATTTTGCATGATTTTAGGTAAATACAGTTCTTACAATGCATAGAGGTATCACTAAAACCTACCTTACAAGGCATGCAAAATTTAAGACAAACTTAGCTCTACTTATAATCTAGGTATTCCTGAATGCTATAAAAACACTTATCACTGAGCCATTTTTTTTAGAGATTTTTAAAATGTGTAAATGGTATGTCCTTTATGGCATCCGGAAGCTTATTAAACATTTTTATGCACATAATGTATGAGTTCTTTGCCACAAGAGACAATTTAGTTGCGGGCACATATAGCTTGACAAATAATGAATATGTCGGGATTTTGACATTTTGGTCGGGAGATGTCCCACGCACTCGACGCGAGCTTTTTTTTAGCCTGAAAGAGCAATACCTAATTTTCGCTGGCCTCACCTTGAGTGGATCGGACTAAGTCTTAAAATGAAGTCGTTTGTCGGGAGATTTTCTTCTTTGTCGGGAGTCGGGAGGACATGCAAAAAATCGGGAGAATCCCACCAAATCCCGACCATCTGGCAACCTTACATAGGCCTCCCATAAATCGCCACAGACTCCTGTGCAGATCTAATTCACCGACTCCCCTCTCTTCTTCGTCTTTCAGATGATGGTGGCACGCTTCACGATGCGTCGCTACTCCTCTCTAAGAGCTGCTTTCCGGGTGCATTGGTGTAAAGGGACATCTACTGCAGCTTTAACCTAATCTGTCCCCGGACTCCCCGCTACCACAGTATGATAGCAGTATTTTTTCTTCCTGCAAAAGGTACATCGCGCGCATGAATGTGTGCGCGCCGTGGACGAACACATTACAGGCAGAGATTTAAGAATGCGTAAGAATTCTCCAGTATGGATCGCACTCACACAGACGTGCTATCACGGCCGAAGTTGGACTACTTGTTCGGCTTTATACTTTGCCCCTACTCTCACCGTGCTCTCACGACGTTTGTCCATCGAGTCTGCGGCCGTCCTATACGCTGCGCTTACCTATGCCTTTCGCTTATTACCCCAAAGGAACTCTTTATTTTCTATATTTCAGCCCAAGACTACTACTACTAAAACTAACATGCAACTGAAGACTACTTACATGCAAAATTTCATATACCTTCATTCAGTTGTTACCGCGTTATTTATGTAATAACAAACGTCCAAACATCCTCACAAACTTTCACATCCCACTTCTTATAAATGCGAAAGTTTGTGAAGATGTTTGGATTACATATATATACACTCACGGACGATGAATTCGGGTCACCGAAATACCACCATATTTCCTAAAATACTCCAGGGTTGTGAAATGATTGAATCCCGTTTTGATCTTTAATTAATTTTAGATATTATCTGCAAAAATAACACTGAAAATAATAGCTATTTCAGGTTTAGATCGAACTCGTTAATTGTTTTGGAATCTACAAATTAAGCCCTTTCATTTTGATACTTCACTAGATATAATAGCCATTCTTTTAATTTTCGACATCCCATTTCGGTCCCCTTTAAAAAAAAGTAAAAAAAGCTCGGGTTAGGTATTTTTAACACTATTCCAAATTTGGTACGGAACCCTAAAAAGCGTATAAATCATGTATTTACATCTATCTACGCCAGTCCAAAGCGTTCAAAGTTTTATTGGAGAAGTGTACGTATCATTATTTTATTCTACCTATTTCGGGTTCCTACAATACAGGTTGTCTCGTGCTCAAGTATACCTCGTTAGCAAGATTTAATGAGCGAGATACAAACATTACAGTACAAGACTCTCCCAGCTCTAATTTCATACAAACCCGGTTTCAATGTCGTACTGAAGTAATGTCAATGAAATAATGATGCATATTTCTGTTACCCAATTAACACTTTGAGTGCCACCGACCTGATAATCAGGTTCAACGTAGACGCAGATTTTCGCTACATACTGCAATTAGCGTGTTATAGAAGATAGAGTGTACGGGGCGTAACACACATAGCGATGAAAAAAAACACCCTTCAAAGTTTGAGCCCTTTAAGGCTGTTTTTTTAGGAAAATATGAGTTTGAGGTGAAATGACAAAACACGTGTCTATTCTTTTTTCATGTTCTCCAACATATCGAGGGTTTCAGACCAAAGGGGCGTATGTATGTAAGTAGGGTTCTTGCTTATACGCCCCTTTAGCATGAAGCCCTCGATATCATGAAACCAGTAATTAACTAGAAACTTGCTTGAATTTTTTTTCTGTAGAAGTTGGAGGGTTTAGTCACTTTTCAGTACTTTGAAGGACAATATCTCCTATAAAGTTGAACTTGGGCAGCTAAAAAGAAATACGTGTCTGCTATTTTAGACTACTCTATAACATATATCAAAATGAATCAAATCGGAGTCGGACAGTTGAGTACCCTTCCTTGTAAGACTATTAATATGTATGGAGACAGCAGGACCTTGGGATGCGGAGGCCAAGGCGTTTATTAGGGAAGTGGGTCGCCGTCTGAGGGATAGAGGTGGTGATCCACGCTTTGAATCGTATCTGATGCAGCAAATTTCATTGGCGATACAGCGTGGCAACGCCGCCAGCGTCAAGGGCACTTTTGAGCCAGCTACGATTCGGGGCGATCCTTTTTACCCGACTGCGGCGAAGCCCAAAGGAGGGTTATGTGTTTGACCTGTATGTATGTATGTATGTCCGTTCCTGTGTCCGCTCGTAACTACTTAACGACACATCCGATTTTGATAATATGATACATCATTAGATTCGTCTTGATGGTGCGAGTGTCACTGGGTATGAAGTTCGTTAAAATAAACAAAATGGTGGATTTTATGCAGTTTCAAAGTGCACCGCGGTCGGGTTTTTTTTAGTAAAAATGTGGTTATTAACGTAAGCTTAGGGACAAGTGAGGAAGCCTGTTGCGGATTACTTTTGTTGGTATGTGTGACGAAGCCTGTTGCCGATTTAAAGTTGTACCCACCTGACCAAGCCTGCGTTGCGTATTTAATCTTATGTGGTGGTCTTATATTTTTTCTATTTATCATGTGTTTTTGTTGAATAAATATTATCAGATATGTATGACATAATCGGTACATTTCCCCGCGTTTGTAATACCAGGTAATAATATTCATAGTTCCTGGCGCTGCGCATGACGAAATGGCTGGTTATAATAAACAGCGGCGGGAGACGTGACGTACGTGACTATCGTGTCGTGGCGAAGTAATGTAAGTGGATACAGTGTGACGAATCACGAAACTAGATAGTGAATATTCTGGAAAAAGTGAATACTGCTGAGCGGCCGTAGACGTTTCAATTGGTCACCTAGGTATTTATGCTAATTTTCTATGATTTAGGACGAATTTTGTCGTTTTCTCGACATTACCACAGAGTTGAAAACAGTTGTAGTTTAATAGAATCGTGGACATCTAATAAAAAACTGTTGGAAAAATTAAGACTATAGCTTGGCAACTTCGTTGGTGACACTCACATGTGTGCTTTTTGTTATGTGGAGCCGTAACTACTCACACAAGCTACCGCTAACACGAACGGGGGCCTCCAGAGGTTGCTTCCGTCAGTCGTCGTTCGTGTTGGCAGTAACTTGTGTGAGTAGTTACGGCTGCACATAGCAAAAAGCACACATGTGAGTGTCACCAACGAAGTTGCCAAGCTATAGCTTTAATCATATTATTTAAATTGTTTTCGCTTTATGATAATTGCTCGGTTAATTGATACGTGGCTTAATCCCAACACGATCAGATGATTAATTTATACACAATAAAGCTTAGGTGAATTACTAATTAATTGCAAATACCTGAGGCTGGCCCGTGATATAATTACATGGATATTGTAGAGGTTACAATCAGATTGTCATGTCATCTCCCAAGTACGGTTAGCGTCAAATAGTCTGTAGAAGTGCCATATACTCGTATGTCGTAACACATCTTTGTTAATATAGGCACGAAGACGTGTTACGATATACAGGATGAAACGGAACGAGGGACAATCCTGCCAATGTGGCATTGTTTAACTTTAGTACATTACTTTCTCCAAATAGACTATGTTAAGATCTGTCACCGTTATCAAGTTACAGCTTGTTAAACTTTCATGCAAAAAACCACGTGCTTCAATCCTATTTAGAGACAAGACAGCAAGAAACTATTCTATTCTATTCTAAAAACAACTTAGGTAATTAATGTGACACATTGACAACCACGGACGGAGACTATCGTTATAAACAAAGATGTTTTTACTAGCAAATCATACATAATAAATGTAAAACAATAGCGTAGAAGCAGTAGGGTTAGTTTTGTTTTCCTCTACTATTTGGCCAGTTTTTTTATTCTTTAACTAACTTGCAATTATATATATGGTTCTGGAGACGTGACACATAGGGAGCAGATGCCTCGCCATGCCACTTCCACCTGGTCCGGATAGAAGGGGTAGACCCAAAAAATGCTGGCTTGACATTGTCAGGGATGACATGCATGTCAATGGTCTCATAGTTAGAGAGAGAAGTGGAGAAAAAAATGACTGAAAGCGGACCCCGGGCTCTGAAGCTGCGGATGCAACCGGGAAAGCGCAAAGATGAGAGATTCGGAAGACGTGAGCAGGACTAAGCCTACGGATTCAGTAAATGTTAATGGATGATTCACCGTCGTATTTAAGTGAAACACCCACACCTTTTCCTTTTTTTCCCTTTTTAGGGTTCCGTACCAAAATGGTAAAAAAGGAACCCTTATGGTGCGACTCTGTCTGTCTGTCTGTCTGTCTGTCCGTCTGTCACAGCAAGATATCTCAGGATCGACTTGAAATTTGGAATAGTGTTAAGAACCGCTAACCCGAGCTTATGGGATGTAAAAAAAGTCTTGTAACTTTTTTACTTTTTTTTAAAGGGGTCCGTAATGAGACTTTGAAAATTGAAATTAGGGCTATTATATCGAGTGGGGTATCCAATTAAAGGGCTTGAATTTTAGATTAAAACACTATTTTTGTATTTTTTTTTAAATAAGTAGTGTTTGATTTATGGCGAAAAACGTTAAAAAAAATACCATTCCCCCCCTATTATCTTCGAAGTTACTGAACAGAAAAATCTGTAATAATTACCAATTATTAATGTCGTCCTATATATTACAGGAAAAATAAAACGGTTTTCCTAACTTGCACCGTTTTTGAGAAATTTGCAAAAATCTTATCACATACTTATTTGCTCCTACTAAACTAATCGCCATATAGTTTTTCTTGAATTATTCATATATCTACTTATGAGTTTGTACGGAACCCTCGGTGCGCGAGTCCGACTCGCACTTGGCCGGTTTTATTTGTTAATTACAAAACTTAATTCTCTACAATCATGGTCACCCTGCGATAACTACCTTATTAATGAAAACATAACCTTTTTAACTGTTAGTTATGAAGAAAGTAAATTGTCATTGTCATATTGGCAATGTCTAAGTTTAGAGGTACAAACATTCACAGGCAAAGCAAAGACAAAAGCGGGTACTTGACGGAAGTATTCTAATTGTATAATGCCCCTGAAAGTCGTAAATAATTTAAAGCTTTTTGTTTTCAACACAAAAAACATTAACCTTAATTTTACTAAATTCTGGTACGAAACAGTAAATTATAATTTACCGAGTCCGTAGGGTGGATCCTCACGTCTCCGGAGTCACCCTGTACAGCTTGTGTGCAACTTAGGCTATACCTGGGCCAATATTCAGCGTTTTATTTTCGTCATGATTGTCTCAGTAAATATTGTTGTAATAAACGATGCCTTGCCGAGTTAACTTTTTATGAAACCGTAAAACAGTCCCGAGTTTAAGTCTAGTTTTATCAAAGTTGTCACGACTTGTCCTTTCGTTATAGTAAATAATCGTCGGACAACAATGATTGTCAAACCGCGCGGTCAAAACGCTCGGAGAATTGCCCACCTACACATTATATTAAGACCAGCAGTCAGTAACATTTTAGCAAGAATGCGCCAGATAGTGGTAAAATTAAAGCGAGACATAATTGTTCAGATTCTTCTCGTAATTATGATGATGGTTTCAAAAAAGTATAATAAACAATTTATTATTACAACTATTATAGAAATTGTAATCTACACCCTATTAAGAGAAATCTTAACAGCGTATGATTCCCTGGGTAAGCAGACATTTGCAGACAAAGTTGCGACTACCTTGTAAGTACTTAAATTTCTATTGAATATTGTATAAAACAAAATAATTGATCATTCTTTAGGACGCGCATGTATCATTTCACAATTACATTCCTTCACCAATCACAAAAGAAACAAGATTATATAGGTAACACCTCTGTAAGCTTTAATATCAAACAAATTTTCAAAATCCCCGAAACCTTTGACGAGCGCTCAAACGTACACCTATTGTGCGTAACAGAAATAAGACGATTGTTTGGCGTAGAAATGAAATACGGGGTACTTATGACGCTGGAAACAATATTATAGTGATATTTCTCGGCCGCTACGGGCTTTAAGATTGGCCCCGCAAATCCCCAGGACTCGGGTTCGAGTATTACATTAGGAAATTCAACAACAGATGTTTTAATGTCAAGGGACTCTTATGAAATTTGACAATATTACAACAATTGTGCTTTGAAATTCTAAATGCAAAAACGATATTTCACCAGAAAGCTCCGGTGTTTCTGAAGCTAACGGAGCTTAGAGGTAGAAATGATGTAAACGCCCTTGTAGAGTTACTGTTTTGACCTTATTTTATACTGTAACTGTATGTTTCCAAACCGTGACATCACGTTGTATCTACTTTCGCATCAGACTGTAACGGAATCTACTAAATGAAACGTTTTATTTATTTTGTCAATCAAACAGGCGACTTTGATACTCATACTCATTTATTCGTAAAATATTTTTCGTTTTCACATGTCAAAAAAATATTAAATTCTAAAAAACAGTGCAAGTTAGGAAAACCGTTATATTTTTCCTGTAATATTTAGAACCTGATGAGTAATGACTGTATTTACTACATATTTTTTCTGTAATCTGAAACAGGCCATCGCTTAGTTTTGCTACTCTCCGCTAGATGGATTTTAAGTTTTTGTAAATTTCTAAAAAAATATTAAAGTTAGGAGGACCGTTATATTTTTCCTGTAATATTTTTCGTTAGATTTTTCTGTTCAGTAACTTCGAAGATAATAGGGGGGAATGGTATATTTTTGAACGTTTTTGGTCATAAATCAAAAAGTACATGATTAACAAAAAAAATAAAAATGATTTCATTTGATACAATATAGCACAACATTAAATTTTCAAACTCCCATTACGGCCCCCTTTAAAAAAAAGTAAACAAGATACAAGATTTTTTTATGTCAAATAGGGTCGGGTTAGCGACTTTTAAAACTATTCCAAATTTCACATCGATTGCAGCAGTAGTTCCTGAAATATCTGGCTGTGACAGACGGACAGACAGACAGACAGAGTCGCACCATAAGGGTTCCTTTTTTACCATTTTGGTACGGAACCCTAAAAATCATGGATTTTAATCTGCCCCTAAACGGCTGAGCTCCTCTTGGCTAGATGACCCAGAAAGTGACGATTTTTAGGGTTTTGTACCCAAAGGTTGCAAGGGCACCCCACATTACTAAGGCTTCGCTCTCTGTCCGTCTGTCACAGAGCTCTATCTTTTGAACCGTAATATCTAGAGACTTGATTTTTTCACAGAATGTGTATTTCTATTGCGGCTATTACAACAAATGATAAAAACAAAATAAAAGGGAGTCCCATATAAAAAAAACGAGTTTATTTGGCGCGATTTTGCTCGTCGGTAGTACGGAACCCTCCGAGTGCGAATCCGACTCGCACTTAGCCGATTTTATTTATTAATTTCGGAATAACACCTGTCTAAATCAACTTATAAAGTAAAACTAATACTATACTGTGTCTATATACAAGTTAGCATCAACATTAAAGGTTTGTATGTAATTAAATCCTCTGAGAAACTATGTGCAACATCTCATAGAAAAGGTCAATGTCGTGTCGTACCAGGACCTCGACTCCACCGACAAAAGCAAAGCATTTAAATGATGATGATGATGATGTAATTAAATATGTATATGCTGTAATAATTGCTTGTTCAGTCAGACGACGTTCTAAATAAAGCAAAATTAAACGATCAACAGGCGACCAAGGCGCGCGGAAAACGCAAACGTAGGCCAATTTAACTTTTCAGTTACTCAAACCTACATTGTTGTTTATTTAGTTCACCGGCCTCAAAGGAACTTTGCAAACTCAAATCAAATAGAACATCAATGCACAATGCTACGACAATGCTACGAGTGAACTATCTCGTAGACTTTGATAACTCTCTACGACGTAGCGGTTGCTACGTCGTAGCAGGTAAACTCATGTTCTATTATGAAAAGCATCGATTTATTTACTCAAGGGCGTATCTCACTTGTTCCGTATTTGAAAATGAACCTCAAACTATAAGGCTTAAGTGCATTTTTAGAAAATTGAAGTTTGCTGAATCGAGAAATGCTTGATGCGAACTTGCTGAAGTTATTTAAAATACTAGATGTCCAGTACACAGCACACACACACACACACCACACAGTACACAACAGTAGATAATAATGGTTATTTGAAATAATTAAGCATTTAAGCGATGAGTTCATCTTGTATATAATTTGACTGCAAAATTAGTAACAGCTGCTCGAAATTAAAAGAGCTGACACTCGGAGCACTCTGTTCATTTTAAATATATATATTTTTTTTGCTTGCTTTGTTTATTCATCCTGTTGTATTGACCCCTTAAAATACTTAGACTAACGATTACAAAAATTTAATATTAGGCCAAAGAGAGTTAAAAACTTCTATGCCACACCTGGCCATAAAGTGGCTTCTTCCGCACGCTACGCGTCCAGATAAAGCCGCTTTCTGGCCAAGTGTAGACATAAAATGATGTACACAACACGGGAGATAATAAAGAAAGCCCTCGATCGCACATTTACGTCCCTCGCTTGCAGCTCGGGCCGCAAACTTCTGCGATCTCAGCCTTTCTTTGTATTACCACCCTAGTTGTGTAATGTACTATTTCAGTATTGATTGTGACGTGCAGAATACGTCACACTACCCTTAAAAGTCAAAGTCTTTTATTCTGAGAACTTACATAGCTATTAAAAAATAAATATGGTCCGCTATGTCTTGCCGATGGTCGCACAAAAACATAAAATTTTAGCCATAGCCAAACCACTACACTAAATTAAAACTAATGCATAAATAATGTTAATAAATTGAAAACTGTGCAGTGCAAAATCGGTGTGTGAAATTTAAACACAGTAAAATAATAACGGGCTAATTTAAATTGATGTCATAATTTAAATAATCGGAAATAGAATAGTAGCAATGGGCTAGACGACAAAAAATAACTGTTTAGTCCGTCAGTTACATTATTAAAAAATATTGTACACGTATTTTTTCTTTTGTTTGACAAACACAAAATGACGAAGATAGAATGCTTAGAAGTTTCGAGTGACGTCACTCCTAGGTACAAATTTCACCTAGGAGTGACGTCACAAGCCCCCACTCCAGAAGTTTGATGATCTATAACTTTGTCGATTTTTAATATTTTGATAAACCAAAAAATACGTGTCCCATATTTTTCCATAATCTAACTGACGTACTAAATAGAATTATATATTTTTAACCCAGTCGTCATCCCCATTGTTTATAAGTATTCTCAATCATTAACGCTTGAAATGTGGCATTGGTAGGTTTGATTCAGTTTCGTTGATAATTTATTATACACTCTAAGGCTGCGTTTCCACCAGAGCTATGCGAGGTAGCGGCGTGGTACGCGAGGAAAAAATCCACCAAATGAGACAGTATTTCATCTCTGCAGGAGCGTGTACGATTCGCGTGCAATGTCTTGTTTAAAAGCAAGAGTAATAGGCCATTTGCTTTCTGAAAGGAACATAATGAAAAGTCGGTGGATAAACGAGCAATTACATTTAACAAGCTGCTTTAACTTTTAAATTCTCCTATTTATTACTTGTCCCAAGAATTCCTTAAGGTAGGTCAGGGAGAGATGGAACGCATTTCATTAAACACCATGACATGGTAGATAATAAAACAGACATGATCGGTAACTAATAAAACAAACACTGAAATTGGAAAGACAATGAAGTAGTCTTTAGAGGTGAATATTTGGATAAAAACAAGACTACGCATATTTTTCATACGAGATCCGCTCACAAACACTCATGCATTGAACAATATGGTGGGAGGGACTATACCGACATACTTTAGCCATGAATTCCTGGTGGTGTGACGAGTAAAAAAAGTTATGTGATGTATAGTCGAAAAACGCTTACTTTCAGAGATATTCATTATTTTTTAAATGAAAACTCCCAAGTGTGCCGGGCCGCGCTGAGCGAGGCTAGGCACGTTGATTGGTGGATTTTTTCCTCGCATACTGCTCTGCCACCTCGCACAGGTCTGGTGGAAACGCAGCCAAATAGCTACAGAATTGACACTTTTGCGCATTGCTGTTTTCTTAGATCTTCTGAACCACAAAGGGCTTACATTATACGTCTCATAGATGGGTCATTTTGAAAATTATCATTCCCCTGTACGCATATATTGGTGAATATTCAGAAGGTCCCGCCTCTTTAGAATGGCATTTTTGGTTATTATGTAGTACTGGCCAAGCTCTACAAATTAACCAAAAATGCCATTCTGATCAGGCGGAATCTTCTAAATGATGTCCATCAAGAATAACCTTAAAATTGGCGGGAAACGTAGATTTGGTACAAAACTTATCTACTTGTGGATACTAGTTTTCTTTTCACCGCGTTCACCAAGAGAGACAGAATCAAATGCTATACCTAGTATCTTAATTCTTATACGGTTTTAAGGGAAAGTCGAGGGCAAAAGAACTCGTGGGCGCTTTCCAACACCTGGACAGACCTCGTCAAGTAATATTGTATACCTAAATATAGAAAAAATCCTGCGATCAAACTGTTAATAGAGTTTACCTGTTACTGCTGTAGAATTAAGATTAAGTATATGTTTAATAAATAAATATGTGCCTACTATAAATATTATTTTATTTTATTTAGACTTTATAGTATACTACAGGAAAGTGCAAACGGCGAACTTAATGCCATAAAGCATTATCTACCACCTAACCGCTGTCAATATCAACTCTCACTCCGCCAAACATAGGGCTACATGGCGTCGTATCGAGAGAGAAGCGGTGGCGCAAGACTCAACCGAAATATGACCACGCCCACTCTGCCAAGAGTGCACTACTAAGAAGAAATACGGTTTATGGGCTTATGACAGCAGTACAGCGCACATCGTTTCTTAAAACCTCACACAATTCAAGCTACACTGCACTTTGTTGATTAAGTTCATCGATTATGAATCTTAAAGTATACATCGTAAGGTCGCTTTTGATTTTTTTTTCTTTTAATCGTCCGATGCGGAATGAAGTTAGATCCAGATTTGACCAGAATATCCACTGCACTAAGTTCCTTGTATTTCCTATAAGCTTCAGAATTTATTTAAGTGCAACGTGTGAAACGGGCACTTCTGTAAATTTTTGAAAGAACAGTAAAAATACAGAACAATTTATCGAGACATATCAAAGTCCACGAAAAAACGTAATAGATCTTTTCAAAGAAGAAATAAACAATGTACTTACTTCTATGTGACGATATTCAATATGACGAGGTTTTAAGAATATCTACTTGCGATCTTATTATGAAGGTACCTACCAGTGGCGTTGCGTTGAAGAAATCCTTGGGCAAGCCGGAGCAGCTTTGGCTTCAATTTTCTTTAAGAGCACTAGAATTAAGTGCTGATCTGCCTAATATTAGGCAAGCCGATGGGAATCGAATTCTATGGACGCCGCGCCACTGGTACCTACCTATGTTGATGAAATGTTGTCCCACAACCATAGGAAAAAATATGAATAAAAAATAAATGAAAATGACAACTAGGTACTTATCTAATATATATATAGAGGGTTCTCGGTGTTTTTAGGGTTCCGTACCAAAATGGTAAAAAAGGAACCCTTATGGTGCGACTCTGTCTGTCTGTCTGTCTGTCTGTCTGTCCGTCTGTCACAGCAAGATATCTCAGGATCTACTGATGCTATCGACTTGAAACTTGGAATACTGTTAAAAGTCGCTGACTCGAGCCTATTGAATAGAAAAAAAATCTTATACCTTTTTTACTTTTTTTTTAAAGGGGTCCGAAATGGGATGTGGAAAAACAAAAGTAGAGCTATTATATCGAATGGGATATCAAATGAAAGGGCTTAATTTGTAGATTCCAAAACAATTTTTGGTTTTTTTCTTAATTTTGTACTTTTTAATTTATGACCAAAAACGTCCAAAAAAATACCATTCCCCCCCTATTATCTTCGAAGTTACTGAACAGAAAAATCTGTAATTATTACCAATTATTAATATCATCCTAAATATTACATGAAAAATAAAACAGTTTTCCTAAATTGCATCGTTTTTTAGAAATTTTCAAAAATCGTACACATACTTATTTGCTCCTACTAAGCTAACGGCCATACAGTTTTTGTTGAACTATTCACGTATCTACTTACGAGTTTGTACGGAACCCTCGGTGAGCGAGTCCGACTCGCACTTGACCGGTTTTTTTATTACTCTCCATTCAAATGAAAACCCCTGTCGCTCACTAAAAAGGAAACTTGATTCCATTTAATTATTTTCTTATTTAGAAGTAATTTGGTACCTACCCAGTGGAGTGTACGCCACGATATTGCTTTCCAAATAAATTTTCATATCTTTTTGCCGCAACCGTCAAGGTCACAGTACAACCAGTAGTTTAACTGCGGGCGTTTAGACCCCATTACGCAAGTGCCTTCTTAAGTACACCAAGAGGGCGTGTTCCGCGCGGCGCTACAACGGCACGATCCGAACTATGCCAACTTAGCCTTAAGGCGCGTCTAAACGGGCAATATTTTTTTGCAATTTGTGGCCCGGCAGCTATCTCGCTTTAGCATACAAATGAAGAGAAAGAGAGCAAGTTCTGTCGGCCAAAAAGTTGCAGAAAAATATTGGGTGTTTAGACGCGGCTTTATCGCTATAGATGCAGATGGTGCGTACAGTCAAGGAATTTAATTTTCTACCCGTTTCATTGAAATGTTGTTGAGCATTCACAATGCATTAAGGTCGAAATTTCTATTTCAGTAATAGTATTTAAATGTCAATACGTATTATTTGTCACTTCACATTACACATAACCTCTTTGCGAAATCATTTGCTCATCGAATACGTGTCAGTTGATGTCACTATCAATCGAGAAAATTTTAAAATAATTCCGAATCCAGACTCCGGAAAGTCTATAATCTAAATTTCGTTATCTGCGTTCCTTTCATTCGAATATTGCAAGAGCGAGAAAGATGGACTTTCTTCGAATTTCGATTCCGCGGTTGTCGTCCTTTTTTGGTAGTGCCTTGACGTTCCAAATTTCAGTTCACCATGACAACGTTGTTAATCTGTTACCTAGTTACAAAACAATGCGTGTGATATGTCAAAGTAACGTCGTACTCTAGCTAGCTCTTATGATGACAGTATGCTATACAATATTGAACCTTAGGTGGGTTGGAAATTAAATTCCTTGACTGTACCACGATGCGCGTCAAATGGTGAGCTACGCCGCGCAGACACGCAAATGCATGTGGTGTGATGTAACTTTCTATAAAGATAAACTACTGATTACACCACGATTACACTCTGTGAAAGTAATCATTGTGATAGTAATGAGTACGACGCAAGCGCATAGACGTTTCTATGGCACATAGGTCGTTCTTCGCTAACGTAGCAGACGAGGATAGCTCACTTTAATACTACTTTATTAAGTTTACCTTTGTACATAATTTACCGAGCGTAAATTATTACAAATTGTTATTGTCTTTTATGTGTTTCTTTTGTGAAGTACTAAAACTGGTTTATTTATATAGATTATGTGAGAGTCAACATTAATACAATTCGATTATGTCGTTTTCGAACGCTTCCCATTGCAGTTATAACTATAAATAATTTGAAGTTGGTTTCCTTCGGAGCTTGAGAAGTTTTAAAACCCAATAAAATTAGTTCCGTATAATGATAATAGTTGGCGCTGACCAAAAACGGCTTACTGCATATTATTTCTAAGTTTTGGGACTACTCATGTGGTTCCGTACAATACAGATAATGAAAAGCATTTCAACCTTTGAAGTTTATATAAATAGTCGACCTTTCCGCTTGTTTAGAGAACCAATCGACTAGAATCGCCTTAAACCGATTCAAACAAGAATTGAACAAGCGCTACTCAAAAGCTGGTTGTTAAACTACTCGTTCAGTTAACTGGCAACATTTCTCTTCTAACTCTGACGGCTCTTTCAACCATCGTAAACGTGTGTAAACGTCCCTTCACCGACGTGAACCAACCCAATAACATCCTAACTACCATCAAAACCCATACATACTTACGACATTATACAGTATGACGATGGCGTACGTTTCCACAACATTTTAAGGCAAAGTTAACACATTTATCACAGCTGAGCCTTCCAGATTAACTGAGGTAAGATAACCTACTTTATTAAGTCGTATAACCTACATGCATAAAATTTAAATGTTAACTATCAAACATTTAGATTTACTGGACCGTAAATCTTGCTGGAATACCGGGCGTGAGCGCAAGCGATTTGAAACTATTTGATAGTGTGGATAGAGCTCATTTTAGTTTGTTACTTCGGTAATCAGAGGCGATATCCATAGTGTTAGGCTCAATCGGGTGTATGAGCTTAACATTATGCCAATACAGGTGAGGTAGTTATGTGGAATGGAAAACCGCAAATAGTTATACAGTGGTGTTAGCGTCAAAAATATGCAAACCGGAGCTTTGATAGTATTTTCCTTAAAATCAGTCAAATAAAATACTCAACTACTTCACATTAGGCAAGCCAGTGGGAGTCGAGTTTCTGTAGACGCCTATATATATAGGTATAGTGTGTGTCGTGGAAGAACACATTTTATAGTTCCCAAATAAATAATCCGTCACGGTTAAATAATAGGTAAAGAGACAAGTCGGTGGAAATCGAGGTACCTACTGCCAACCGACTTGGTTTAACATTAGGTACGAATACATCTCAAAAGTTTTTTGTTGTAGAAGAACTGCGTTGCGATGCGAGACTTGCATATTTTTACATGTAATATTTTTGATGTGATCCTATTTTATTTTGTAAGTCGGACACTAAAGATAACCTTTAATTTACTGCAATTTATAAATAATCTTTATGCCACACCTGGCCATAAAGTGGCTTTTTCCGCACGATGAGCGTATGGAAAAAGCCGCTTTCTGGCCAAGTGTAGACATAAATTAATGTACACAACACGGGAGGTAATAAAGAAAGCCCTCGATCGCATATTTACGTCCCTCGCTCGGGACAAGCTCGGGCCGCAAACATCTGCGATCTCGGCCTTTCTTTGTATTACCACCCTAGTTGTGTAATATACTATAAACTATAAAGCTCTCAAAGGAATAAGCTTATCTTATTAAAATAATTCCAGCATCTAATCCACTTGAGCCCTAGTATTTAGTACACATGAGCTCACCTCCGCAATAAATATCAAAACAAAAGAAGACCTCTACAAAGGCGATTTCGTCATAATTCAAAAACAAAATGAGTTGTGTGCGTGAGATGTACGGCAAATTACTTACGTCTGAGAACCCAACTTAGCAGGGGAATAAGGACTTAAAAGACTGTGATTTTTATAGTAATGGGGCTCTTTTCACTTAAGGAACTCACACACACGTCAAGCAGCAGGTGAAACATAAATATTACCTCGAAAATGTTATATTCTTTCAGATTTGGCAAATAAATCAAGGCGGACTGGCCCGGTGGCCCTTTATTATATTTTTCTACTCCTGTACTGTTATCTGTCTTTTACTTGGTCACGAACACTAATATAAGAACATATATAATATGAGTTCAGAGAAGTCTATACTCTATTCCCCATAACAGCACTAGTGTCGTTATAGCCACTTTACGTTATTGCTAGCAACCACAGACTTCTAAATCTAGGTTAAACTGAGGTCAAGGATTAAGCGCTCAATTTTAACTTTACGGTAAAAATGCACAACTACCAACTTAACAAACAATTAAAATCCTACGGCTTTTAAGAAAAACAAAACTTTCTGAACTAAATTCATTGATGCCAACATAAAAACAAAAGTATTTTTAATATATTCACTGCGTGTCAACTTCATTTAAAAAATAAAAAGTTTACCATAGACACATACTGACAGTCATACGTCATATTTGCCTTCTTTGCAGGTTATGCCTTGTTTGTATTTTATAATTTTAAAACCTGTCGTAGAAAAAGTATTGTATGCAACGTTGTATAATTAAGTCAAAAAACGCTCATTGCGTCTCTATTTGCGATACTCGCCGCATTCGCGGCTCGTATCGCAACTCACGCAATTCGCATTTTTTGAACCTTCTTATACAACTGTTGCATAAAATACTATTGTGTAACCACACATGAATGCTTGAGAGAGAACGTTTTATTTTCAATGAATAAGTAGGCAATAAAAGCTACTTATTTTCATTGGGCATAAGTACATAAATATTATTCAGTAACTCATATTCGATTTGTAAAGTAAATAATCGTTTCGCGGCGTTATTTACAAAGTTTCAGGCATTTTTAGACCTCTTACATGAGAGCATTTTTGCTTCTGGAGTACCTATCAATGGAATCGTTATATTATAATATTCTTTTTATTTGCATAGGTATTTATAGTGGAAGAATTAAGATTTAGCTCTAATAAATAGTCTCCACAAATAGATAAGTTCTGTAATAGTCGAGTTCATTTACATGTACACATAATATAAGAGAACAAAAATGTCTGAACCCACTGACAACAGGGTCGTATTTAGATATTTTTGTTTCCGTAAGTGTGTAGATGTAAATGAACTCGACTGTACCAAGGACCTTAAAATAAATAGCCGAACGGAGCCTCGCTAACAAAGAACTGAAGCATGTCTAATAAGCGGGTTACCTATGTGTGCGTGCTGCTCGCAATAGGAAAAAACTAGTTGATGTGTGCGTGCGGCTCGTAAGTACAAGCAGCCGGTTTATTAAAAATGGCTTCAGTTATCTGTTGGGGAGGCTCCGTCCAGCTATTTATTTTAAGGTCCTTGTTTTGTACCAAATCTACGTTTCCCGCCAATTTTAAGGTTATTCTTGAAGGTGTCCGTCAAGATAGCGTACACCGTAAAGATATTCAGAATCTGCTGCAGCCAATAAATAGTACCCAAATAGTACCGACGAAATACCTAAGTACGTGAAAAAAAATAGTAGGTACCCTTAAACTTTCTGAAATATAAGGCCTCTTCACGGTGTACGCTACCGGGCGTCAAGCTGGCGTACACCGTTTGTATTTCTCGAACGGCTTTGTTTTTGGAAACGCTTTATATTTCAAAAAATAGTACCCAAATAGTACCCTAGGGCCCTAAAATGTCATTTATCTAGCTATCGTAGAAGCCGAGATATTCCATGACTTAACGGTGTACAAAATTTCACACCGTCAAGCTGGCGTACCCGGAAATTTCACATGGAAAGAGCTCACTATATCTCGGCATCCACGATATCAGATTCTGGATATCTTTACGGTGTACGCCATCTTGACGGTCACTTCTTGAAGGACCTCATTCTTCTGGACACAAACATTGAGCAGATTCCGCCTCATTGGAATGGCAATTTATAGAGTTTGCCGGGAACCACAAAATAACCAAAAGTGCCATTCTAAAGACGGGAGGATTTCAGAAATATATCGAGATACAAGGAAATAGGGGCATTTCTCCAGAAATATGTCTGCGGTTACCGCATTCATGTGGCCCTTTTTCATACTAAATGTATGGAGACAGATGAATAAGTCGCAGACATATTTCTGGAGAAATGCCCATAGTTCGTCGATTTGTATAGCAACCAAGCGTGTAACGGCCAAAGTTACCCCCAGGGCGAAGTACCTACTTCGACCTTACGGTACTGATTTTTCGTTCTATGCCAATTGTTACCATATTATGAATCATTAAAAATAGTGCCATCTTGAAAAACCTCAAATATTTTTAGTTACCCTTTATATTGCGGCTCTTTACCAGAAGTTTGGGGTTACCAAAATTAATTTCTCTGTAGGTACCTACATAGCTACTACCAAACATGCCTAGCCAGACACTGTTTGAATAGAACTAGTGAGAACGGACTCATTTGCCTCATTAATTTTGGTTTGTGAACTTGTAGCTAGGTACTCGGAAGTTTTAAATTGGAAGTTCGTGCCGTCCCGCCTAGTCAAATATTGTTTACACGAGAGCAAGAGCGACGGCACGATAAGAACTACGGAGTAGCCCGACTGTGTCTATAAGCTTCTCAGCAGGGGCGTATTTTGAAATTTGGCGCCCCGGGCCAATAATGTTTCGCCGCCCCAGAAGTCAAGGAAAAAAAATATTTAAATAAAAAAATACTCTACGTCTACTTTTTTTTGCGGTGTACTAATTTGTTTACAAAGCCATTAATAATGATTTCATTAATTATAATCCAGTAACTTTATACATCAGAGCTTGGGACAAATCTGGTCTGGTAGTACATGGTAGTACTGATTTTTTGCAGACTTATACTTATAATAATCCAGTTGGTACAGTAGGTATAATATAATAAGCAAAGAAATAAGAATGCTCCAGTATGGATCGCACTCACACAGACGAGATATCGCGCGTCTTTGTGAATAAGTGTCGCGCGCTCCTAAACGGCTGAAGTTGGACTACTTGTTCGTCTTTATACTTTGCCTCGAGAGCGGAACTTAACTTTGTCAAAAATCGAAAAAACCGTAAAAAATTGGGAAGGTACCTTTTCAGGACGTTTTTAAGATAGACTAAATTTACAATACCCATGAGACTAGAATTGTCTCTGTAGACCCAATAGTTTCAGAGATAAAGCCTTTCAAAGTTTTCAATTTTTTCGAACTTCGCATTTTTTTGCAATATTCTGTCGTTCTGAATGAATTTTGACCCTGATTCTTTGTAAACCCTGTTATACTATCGAAGCCTTGTACGTTATGGGATGTTAAAAAAGAAAATGAGAAGTGTGAACGATGATGTTTAATGACAAGCTAAGCTACGAATAATGAAATAAAAAAGGTAAGGACAAAAAAAGTTAATACGTTTATTAGTTAGTAAATTGAGTAGTTCAAAATCAATAAATTTAGTTATTTTAGCCCTCTTGGAAGGGTGGCACCGATCGCAGTGAGGATGATCAGCAAGTCAATGTCGTCCTCACCAAAATTGCGAAGTTCGAAAAAAATACGAATTTTGAAAACCTTTATCTCGGAAACTTTTGGGTCTACAGAGATAATTTTATTATTTCATATTGTAGAAAATTTAGTGTACTTTAAAAACGTCTTGAGAAGGTACTATCAAACATTAGTTCTTTAGGGTTATAATCGCCAAATTCTGAAAACCGAAATTTTCGCGATTTTTTAGATTTTTGACAAAGTTGCGTTTGGCGCTCGAGGTCACATACTTAGATTATTCATTCAACATCATAAACAAGTCTGCAAAAAATCAAAACTACTGGATTTTCGCAAAGTACCCTGTACTTTCAGGTGACAAGGTTACTGGATACTTGCGTCGTTTTGCAAAATAGGCTTCAATATTGAGAAACCGCCCTCTCTTCACTCTGCGCCGCGCACTTATTTGGAGCATACTTTATTGTACTTACCACGCCGTATGTTTTTAATAATAGACGCGCTCCGTATTGACGAAAATTAACTTAAGACCGTATTTTCGATAAAATAAAAAAGGTGAGAAGTAAAAGTCAGTTAAATGGTGCCAAAACCAGAATTAAAGGCAATCGGCCCGGGGCGGCTATGCCGTCCCTGGCCGATTGGCGCCCCTAGCCGATTGGCGCCCCGGGCCATGGCCCGGATGGCCCTAGGGTAAATACGCCCCTGCTTCTCAGGTATATAAACGTAAATACCTACCCACCCCAGAATCTCCAAATAGACCCTCCCTTTGTTAATGTCACCTTACGTCCCTCCAAAGATCACAAAAGGTACCTAATCCTTACCTACTCTTTATAAAAAAACAATCTACGAAACATTTTTCATAACATTCCCCGCATCTGAATGTTAATCTTGGGCAACTTTGGTATCATCCGCTCCGTACGATACAACGGCAACGATCCAAAAAGTCTTATACACAGGAACATGACTGGCAAATACCTCTTTTTAGTAGTGGAGATGTTACAATCGTCTGGTTAATAAAGTTGTGCGGCCTCCACACTCCCAACATCTGTAATTGCGTCCTAAGCATTCAGCCTTTGAGCTCACTGCTTTGTTTGAATGGCGATGGTTCTCTTTATTATTATTCCCGTCGAAAACATTCCGACGTCACCCTCGTAGCCTGTAATACAATACATATTTTCGAGAGCTCCGTTTGTATTTCAATATTCGGGACATTTTCTGTGTTGTAGGTATGGGTACTGATACTGAATTGTATTTGGTATCCAAGTAGATTGGTATTGTTGTTGATTTACGGTCTATTGTGACGATTCTAAATATAACAACAGCGACGATATCAACATTTACTTTTGTGAATTTTACGATTATTCAATGCTATGGTACCTAACATACCACAATCGATATAAAAAAATAGAGGCTCAGTCCATATTGAATTGTGGTGTACCTAAGTACCTAGTTACCTATGTAGGTACCAAAGTTAGGTGGTAGGGCATAACAAGACATATTGTCTTGTTCACATTTGGAGCAGCCCGACTGGGGAAGTACCTCCGCCTTACAGAAGATCACAGCCAAATAACACCATACTTGTATGGTGTTGTGTTCCTGTGGTGAGTAAGGTCGCCAGAGCTCTCGGGGATGCGCTGTGTTGACAGCGGGGGACCTACGATGCTCCCAACACGGCTATTGGTCTGTGTAGGCGCGGAGTGTCGGCGCGGCGATCAGGGAGACCCGGTGAAACGGCTGACCGCTGGCCGCCCGCAGGTTAGTAGGGTTCCCGAACCCAGGGATTACTTAATCTCCACCCTGGGAGGCTGAACCGCCAATCTCGCGAATAATCCCTTGGAATGGTAGTCGTGCCGGAGAAGGAGACCGGAGTGGACCCGACTACTACTACATGGGGGGGACCGGGGGCCCTTCCGTACGCCGCGCCGAAAAACCGCACTACCTATTCCGACCCTTGGCAGGTTTTGCACCGTGTATTTGTCCCTTAGGCTGTCAACACAATGAATCCCTTACAAAACCTTCAAACCCACTCTCTATGGCCAGAAACAAAAAAAGAAATAGTGTTTCACCAGCGGCATCTCTCTCCACTAAAGTGGACTTTTGCAACATCAGGGGACTTCATTCAAATTTAAACGCAGTCCATCAACACCTTGAGGCTGCGCAGCCGACCCTATTATTTCTTACGGAGACGCAAATATCTTGCCCCGCCGATACGTCTTACTTACTCTACCCCGGGTACAAGCTCGAACATAAATTCCTGAGACGTGCCGGAGTATGTATGTACGTTAGGCAAGATATCTGTTGCCGCCGTCTCCTCTGCTATGAAGTCGGGGACCTGTCAGTTATGTGGGTGCGCGTGGACTACGGTGGCCACACCCGCGTCTATGCGTGCCTATACAGGTCTCACAGCGGTGACACGGATACAGCTCGGCTCTTTGAGCACCTGCAACTGACGACTGACAAAGTTATCGAGCAATACCCCTCTGCAGAGTTGGTGATTTTAGGAGACTTCAACGCTCATCATGTAGAATGGCTCAATTCTCGGTCCACCGATTATGCAGGGAGGTCTGCTCATGAATTTACTCTGGCCTATGGATTCTCGCAATTGGTACATTCTCCAACGAGAATACCTGATATCGAGGATCACACAAGCTCCTTACTGGATCTTCTGCTGACCACAAGTCCGAATGGATATGTTATCTCAGTAGATGCACCACTTGGCTCATCCGATCACTGTCTCGTCCGGACAAGTGTACCATGCGCGCGATTCGAACCACCTCGACCAATCAACTTACGCCGCATGTGGCACTACAAGTCAGCAGATTGGGAGGGATTGCGAGAATTTTACGCATCGTACCCGTGGAAGCAGATCTGTTTCACATCAGAAGATCCTGACTCCTGCGCAGCTGCTGTCGCTGACACTATCCTGATAGGCATGGAATGCTTCATTCCAAACGTACTAGTAGCTGCAGGAGCCAAAAAACGGCCTTGGTTTAATCGGTCCTGCAAAGAAGTCAGGAATCTTAGGCAGGAAACGTATGAGGCTTGGACCACAGCCCGTATCAATAAGGATCCAAACATATCTGATGTGAAACGCAAATTAAATGCTGCTTCGAGAGCCAGTAAGCGAGTAATTGCCAGAGCTAAATTTGATTTCGTTGGCAGAGTTGGTGAGCGACTTGCGAGGTACCCTTCGGGAAGTCGTGCATTCTGGTCGCTCGCTAAAGCTGCCGAAGGAAATTTTTGTCAGTCGCCCTTACCACCCCTGCGATGTGCTGATGATAGCTTGACCCATAGTGCTAAAGAGAAAGCCGATTTGTTGGGTACTCTCTTTGCCTCAAACTCGACGTTGAACGACGATGGAAGCACCGTACCACCTACGATCCCGTGGTGCGGACACTCCATGCCGGAGATAACCTTTACTCAAAGGGATGTCCGGCGGGAACTGCTTTGTCTAGATGTTCACAAGTCGAGCGGGCCAGACGGCATACCAGCAGTGGTGCTCAAACAGTGTGCTCCTGAGTTGTGCCCTGTGTTAACGCACCTTTTCGCGCTTTCCTACTCCAAAAGGCAGGTTCCGTCTTAGTGGAAGACTGCCCACGTGCATCCAGTGCCCAAAAAAGGGGACAGGTCAGATCCATCGAATTACAGGCCTATCGCTATAACCTCCCTCCTCTCTAAGGTGATGGAGCGTGTGATTAACACGAAACTCCTAAGATACCTAGAAGAACACGATTTGATCAGCGACCGCCAATACGGTTTTCGCCACGGCCGCTGCACTGGTGATCTTCTAGTGTATCTCACACACCGCTGGGCCTCGGCCATTGAGAGTCGAGGTGAAGCATTGGCAGTTAGCCTAGATATAGCCAAGGCGTTCGATCGGGTCTGGCACCGGGGTCTTCTACTGAAGCTACCATCTTACGGACTGCCCGAGGGTTTGTGCAAATGGGTCGCTAGCTTTTTATCCGGCAGAAGCATAAAAGCCGTCGTTGATGGCAGCTGCTCCGAAAGCATGGCTATTAACGCAGGCGTCCCGCAAGGCTCCGTGCTATCACCAACGCTGTTTCTGCTGCATATCAATGACATGCTGTCTAATGATAGTGTTCATTGTTATGCAGACGACAGTACCGGAGATGCATTTTACACGGGCCGAGCAAACATCCCTCGTTCCGAGGTGGAAGAAAGTCGCGAACAACTTGTGTCAAAAATCGAGAGCACTCTATCCAGAGTCTCCGATTGGGGTCGAGGAAATTTAGTTCAGTTCAACCCCACCAAGACACAAGTTTGCGCGTTCACCGCTAAGAAAACTCCTTTCACTGTGGCCCCACAATTCCAAGACACGGCCCTTACCATCTCGAAGAGTATCTGGATCCTAGGTGTTGACATCTCCAGCGACGTTCAGTTCCGAAGTCACCTAGAAGAGAAAGCGAAGCTGGCATCCAAAAAACTTGGTGTCCTGAATAGAGCGAAGCGGTACTTCACTCCTGGGCAAAGACTGTTGCTGTACAAATCACAGGTCCGACCCCATATGGAGTACTGCTGTCATCTGTGGGCTGGGGCGCCAGCATACCAGCTTGGCCCTCTTGACTCGGTCCAAAGACGCGCTGTGCGAATAATCGACGATCCCGTACTCACAAGCGGTATTGAACCCTTAAGTCTAAGGAGAGACTTCGCCTCCTTATGTGTGTTCTACCGCTTGTATAATGGGCTGTGTTCTGAGGAATTGTTTGACATGATGCCTACGGCCACCTTCTAACACCGCACTGCTCGCCATCGGCAGGGTATTCATTCACACACGTTGGAACCAAAATGGTCGCGCACCGTGCGGTTCCAAAGAAATTTCCTACCGCGCACAATCCGAATGTGGAATGAGCTCCCTGCCGCGGTTTTCCCAGAAGGCTACAGTATGGAGTTCTTCAAGAGGGGAGTGAATAGGTTCTTAAAGGGTCGGCAACGCGCACGTAATGCCCCTGGTGTTGCAAGCGTCCATAGGCTGCGGTGACTGCTTACCATCAGGCAGGCCGTACGCTTGTTTGCCACCCTAGTTGTATAAAAAAAAAAAAAAAAAAAAAAAAAAATGTTGTATCCTGAACATATTTTATTATTAAAATATTAATTAAATAAATACCTAAAGACCTACACGAAGCTCTATTTACATGAAATTAATTGTAGAGGCATATTTTAAATAGGTAATCGTTTTTTTTTTAAGAAATAGGTACGTAGAAGTAGAAATCTTCACGAAAAGCTATTTAAGGCTTTCTAGTTAATTTTGACTTGATTTTTCTACTTAGGTACCTAGCTTATGTAGCTCTACAACTCGCAATTTTTCCACCAACATACTGTAGCCAACCGACTGATTGCAAGTGTACCTACTTAGGGAAATTGCGGTTGTCTTCTCCATACATACAACATGTCGGCCAATAAGTACCTAACTCTGGTGTGTAGCTATTGTTAACGCCCGATTTTTGTCCAAAATGTTACACCCATCTATGTATGATTTATTTTTCGTGACCCCTTAGGTCATCTATATAGTACGTCACACCCATGAGGGTGGGGGGGGGGTCTAGCCAAATGTGACAGCCTATACTAAGGTCAAATATGTAAGGAAAAAGCACGGAATAAAAAAAATCTGTTCTGTGGGAAAAAGTGTGTCATGGGGGGGGGGGGGTCTCAAAGTCTGTAAAATCGTGTGACGTACTCTGTGGATGACCCCTGTCAATACCTGACCTGTCAATTTATTTCAAAAATTCAAAAATTAAAATAGCAAGACTAAGTAGTGGCAACATAGGTACTTTTCATACTGAATTACTAGTAGTCATACACTGTCTAATTTTTCTCTATTGTATTTATTAGCGTACCTAAAGCTTTTTTTATAAATTACAGTACTAAATCAAAACATTCCCATTCCCTAATCAGATTTTCCAGGTACTTAGAAAGCGCTATCAACTAGGTTCGACCAAACGTTACTGGTAACGCCATCTAGGGCTGTGCGTATTAACTACTGCAACAAAGTTTCACAAGAAGTGCCCTAGATGGCATGGATGATATGCCGCTGATCGTCTACTTGAACAAATAATAAGAGATGGGATAGCTAAATAATAATATACAAAATTTAAGTCAACATTTATTACTAAAAGATTCTACAAACTAAATATGAAATACCTACAGTAAATTATTTTGATTTTGCTTGTACATTAGATAATTTTGTGGGATCATGTTTGTAGGTTTTCTGTAGAGGCCCCTTCCCGGCCTTAGTAAAGATAAGCTCATCCACCCGTTGCCTTTCTGCCAGTTCTTTGGATATCTTCATGTTTGTCCAGGAATCTTTAGCACCCTCGACGAACCCTTTTTTTTTTATTGGTAAAGATTCTGCAGTGTGTTTCACCAACTTAGGAATCTTAAGGTAGTCTCTAACAGCAGGTACTTTGAGGACGCCCACCTGGATCAGAGAGATAAAGTTGCTGGAGCACCAGTATACAAGAATAGCTCCAGGGAAGTTGATTGTGAACGGAATCATGACTAGTGGTATGGCCCGCAGAAAATATCTCATCATAACCATGTTTGAGGCCTCTAGACGGCCTCCGTCTACTCCCAGCTCTATTGTTGCCCATAAAGTGGCACTGGTGATGAGGGGGAGCAGGAAGTACTGATCGGGTACAGTCAAATCCATGAACCAGGCTAAGCCTCCATATGTCATGCTCTCAACCGGACAATTGGCCATTCCTCGCAGACCCATGAAGAAGGAAATGAAAAAGGGTGCTTGAGCTAAAGGCACTAACATATTTTTCAAAGGATTCAGACCTTTTTCTTTCATGAACATCATCATCTCTTGAGCATAACGTGCTGCCTCTAGTTGGTTTCCAGACTGCCGTGCTTGAGTCATCTTGACTTGCAGCAGCTGTATTTCTGGCAGATTGTTGTTCATAACGGCTGTGTTTCGTTGCGCCATAATTACTAATGGAAACATGGCAACACGGACAACTATGGTGCCTATTAAAATAGCCCCCCACCATGGGATATCAAGGGAGACGTGTACGTATTCCAGGCATTGCTGCACCATGCCGACGGGGCTCCAACCACCGAGGCCTAGACTTGCAAAGGTAGGTTCCCCATTGGCAGCTAACGACTGTACTGTCTCGGATAATCCTTCAGGAAATTGAGGCACTGGGGGTGGTTCAGGAATAGCGTCTACTAGAGTACCCGTCTTGCCTGCATCGCTGCCAGTTGAAGAAAATCGCACGGTTCCAGCTGATGCGTATACATAATAAACCTTCGCCTTCCTAACCTCAAACTTGTCGCAAAACAAATTTAAAGTTGCACTGCGGCGTCCGTGGCGACTCAATAATTTGAACATTTTTTCACTAAATGCCACAATCTATTTCAAAAGGGATGTGTTATGCAAAATGCAATTAGGTTGACGGCATATTCTCAATGTACAATAGTAATTCACTTTGCCAGCAATTACGTGAAATATTCGTAAAATAAAATTATAACCCAGTCTCGGTCCGAACAGTGGATGACAGAAATGAAATGTCAATTGACATTGACAGAACCTGTATGATTGTACACCCAGTTGCAGTTTAAAACTGTAGCTCAAACAGCTCTTTATTGCATGGCTTAATATCTTGGAATCCATTACATGTTAGGCCACTTATACACCTATATCGATTACAACATCGATATGTCGGTAACGACATAGTATAGTCTGTGGACGACATGCCTTATCGATTAAATGTAAAAGTAGCCTTACTGTCCAAACGAATAAACAGTATTTTTATTCAACATAGTTTTACCACAAGTATTAAAAGAATTTCTGCCCTTCTTTCCCACCGTCCACCTCCCGAGACCACCTGGGTGAACCGTTGAAAATATTTTTTACTACCGTTCACCTTTGACCACCTTGGGTGTACGATGGGAAAAATTTCATTTCCACCGTATACCTTATTGTCAATACGGAGTACCTGCCTATTATCAGAACTCTTCAGATTTCAAGTTTGTCTATACACATAATTTCAATATGGCATTGACAACTGCTATTCCGGTTTCTTGTGGTTCTTATTTAAATGTATATACATAAACATGGAAAAGGGTTGATTTTTACCCGACTGCGGTGAAGCCCAAAGGAGGGTTGTGTTTGACCTGTATGTATTTATGCATGTATGTCTGTATGTCCGTTCCTATGTCCGCTCAACGGCAACGGCACAACCGATTTTGATAAATGATACATCATTAGATTCGACTTGATGGCGCGAGTGTCACTGGGAAGTTCGTTAAAATAAACAAAATGGCGGTTTTATGCACTTTTAAAGTGCACCGCAGTCGGGTTTTTTTTAGTAAAGATATTTTTAAATTATTGCCATACAAATTTGTATGCCATACATTTAGTTAGGCATACAAATGTCGCGGACGAAAATCCACCCAAAAATTAATTAAATAAATTTCAGAGGTGGACGGTCACCAATATAAATTATACGATATAATCGGGGGTGAACGGTAGTAAAAAAAAATTTTCAACGGTTCACCTAAGTGGTCTCGTGAGGTGGACGGTGGGAAAGAAGGGAATTTCTGTCCTATACACAATTAGGACATCTAACGTTGCACATTGTTTTGACATTGACATTAATAGTTAACTTGTTTGCTTACTTTGCTTATTTTACTTCTTATAGGTTATAACTGCATGGGAGTTTGTAATGTTATGAAAATCTATCACAATGTCGAAAACACCGTCTAAAATAGCATATCCGTTCAAGAAGACAAATAAAAACTTGTTCGTAGCCCCTAAGTCGAAAGTAACTCCAGATTCAATATATTGGAATAAACTTGGAGTGAGTTCAATGTTTCTGTGTTACTTCATAGTGCCCGTTTCGTAAATAGTAACTACTAGTAATAAAAACAATTTAATTCCTAGTTTACCCACTTAGAGTGGGTTTAGAATGCGCATTCTTTCGTTTGGTCTAAACACACTTTAATAGATAAACAGATTATTATAGAGAATATTTGTTTTTAGTTACCAGTTTTAGTCAAAGAATATGGAGCCATTGACTACCTAGATTTTTGCCCGCTGCAGCCCTATTATTTCGCCGCCACATGCTCCGTCAGAGTTCAGGTAATTAATATTTATTCATGCTAAACCCAACTGTCTTGGAAGTTGCTTATCTATTATTTATTCTACAACAAGATGCTTTGAAAAGTAAGAATTGAAGTGATTGAAAGTGCCTAAAGTAACTTATTCATTTGTCTCTTTAAATGAGCTCAATAAAACACAATATAAACAGCAAGACATATTTTGATAGGCATAATTATTTAAGAAGTGGGGATGCATGAGGTGCTGGAAGCCCGAACGTCATGCATACCACAAATAAGTTTTTTTAGCTATGTATCTAATGAGAATATTTACCAGTATGATCGAAGCTTTATAACAACTCATTGTAACGTTTTATGGTCACATATATTTTTTTATGTTACTTCTATGTCACATTGGTCAAAATTAGCGGCCTTATCCACATAGAAAAATTAAATCACTCAGCCATTATTGAATTATCCAGACCAGGACTCAAAACCTCTGGATTTCCGGGCCAGTGTCTCAACCGTTTGTTCGCTGCTCCGCTGGTCAATGGTGGTGATAATTTTTCTATGTACTTTTATTTCTTGTATCTATATATGTAACATAAAAATGAGGCATAATAAACTAATAAAATACATCATGTTTCTTTCAAGGACCTTAAAATAAATAGCTGGACGGAGCCTAGCCAACAGATAACTGCAGCATTTCTAGTGGGCTGGTTGCATTGTACTCATGAGCTGCACGCACACATCAACAGGTTTTTTCCTACTACCTGCTGCATGCACACATTGATCTGACCAACCAGTGTTAAAGCAAGTGGCAGACTAGTGCTGCTTCAGTTATTTGTTAGAGAGGCTACATCCGGCTATTTATTTTAAGGTCCTTGGCTTCTTTCATATAGTATTTACGAATTTAATTATAATAAACCTATATTCTTTATTATTTTTATGTGACTTTTAATTGTTATTTTTTTTAAATGTATGAAGTGAATCTATAATGACTTAGGTTAAAAATACCTGTAATGTTACATTCTATTTCACAACAAACTGAATCTGAATGTAATTTATACACCTGCTTAAATCATTTTCAGATATATGATCCGATAACTAAAGTAGTAGCTAAGAACCTGTCCCAATTTGTGGAAGGTGCATATGGAGCTACATTCAGAGGTGACGGCAGACTGCTGGTGGCAGGTAGCGAGGAGAAGGTGGTTAAGCTGTTTGATGTCCAATCCAAAAATGTACTGAGGGTGTTCACAGGACATACTGGAGCAGTAAGTATTTACAGTGGCGTGCACTCCATAAAGACAAAAAGACACTATCTAGCCTATAGTTTCTTCCCTACTGAGGGTCTTCTTCTTCTTCGTCGTATTTTCATGGCTGAGGGACGAGACGGCTGCGGGAACTCTTCACCAACACTCCAAGCTGCACGATTTTGGGCTTGATGAATGCTAGCCTGTAATGTCTACTGAGGGTAGGAGGATGGAAATTAGTAGGATAGGCGTATCTTTACACACTACCTATCTTATTAATAATATCCTTAGCCTTTGTACCCTTACCCAGGGTACAAATTAAAGGGTAGGCAGCAGTAGCGTGACGTCCAAAGAATTCGATTCCTACCGGCTTGCCTAATATCAAGCATTTGAGCGCCTTATTCTACAGCTCTTAAGGAAAATGTACGCCAAACCTGCACCGGCTTGCCCAAGGATATATTTTACGCCACGACACTGGTAGGCAGTGTCTTTATGGAGTGGATGCCACTGAGTATTTATTAGCTTTACTTTATCGTGCATTTAACATTCCATTTTTTTTTATTCTACCATTCCAGTTTTGTGTGTCTCACATCTATTCTTTAAACATGTATTTTTGTTGTCCACCATTAGTCTTTAGTATCTTGTTTATTTAAGGAGCTCAGTGCAATATAGAGTGTGGTATGCAATATAGAGTATTGTATTTGATGTTGTTACCATACCATAGTATAATAGCAGTAATTTTTCTTCCAACAAAAGGTGCGCGATCGCTTGAATGTGTGCGCGCCGTGTACGAACGCACTACAAGCAAAGTTTTAAGAATGCGTAAGAATGCTCCAGTATGGATCGCACTCACACAGACGTGCTATCGCGCATCTATGTAAATACGTGTCACGCCACGCGTTCGACTACTTATTCTTCTTTATACTTCGACCAATACTTGTCTCTGGTTGTTATAGTTATGCCCTGCCCATTTCTTTTCTGTCAAATACATAAATCATATCAAGAAAGGAGGAGGAATATTCTTAACTTTTATGAATAGAGAGAGAGAAATAAATTCTGTGGGTTAATGAAAAGAGGTACAAGTGACATCCTCCCTCCTACTTGCACTTACGTTACATGAAACGTAAGTGCAAAGGAGTATTAGTCTTACAATAGAGTTCTGACCTTTGTACCTGTACTGGTATAAGTTGAAATAGGTTCAATAATTAAAAGTAAATTGTCGAATTAGACTAATCCAATTATGTCTGTGTTTACAGGTACACAGAACTTTCTTTACAAAAGATAATCTGAAAGTGTTAAGTTGTTCAGATGACAAATCAGTTGGAGTTTGGGACATAGCTACAGAAGCAAGAGTTGCTAACTTTGCAGAACACACAGACTATGTCAGAGCAGGAGCCACAAGCCCAATCTCTCCGGATATTATCTTATCAGGTGGCTATGACAACATTGTCAAAATGTATGACTGTAGAACAAACGAGACTGTACTCACAGTCAACCATGGAGAACCGATTGAATCTACACTTTTCTTACCATCCGGAGGTATTTTCGTCAGTGCCGGTGGCACAGAAATCAAAGTCTGGGACATCTTCAATGGTGGAAAGCTTCTTTCTTGTATTTCACAGCACCATAAGACAGTCACAAGTCTGCGATTGTCTAGTAATAACAGCCGACTGATGTCTGCTTCATTGGACAGACATTTGAAGTTCTATGACATTTCTACATTCAATGTTGTTCATAACATTGACTTCCCTAACGCTATACTTAGTATGGCCATATCAGACCATGACGACGTATTGGCAGTTGGAATGGTAGACGGTGTCATATCAATAAGTAAAAGAGAACATTCAAAGACAAAGAAAATGGAAATTGATGCAGACAACAAGACAAATTTCAAATTTGTGGCTGATCATGATCCGAACTCGAATGTTGATTTATTAGTTACAAAAACTAAGTTTGCTACAGAACCCTTACTGGATAAGTATTTGAGGAAACATGAGTATAGTAGAGCACTTGCTTCTGCTGTAAGTACAGCATCTAAATATCCTGTCCGAACTGCCGCTGTTCTTCAAGAATTACTGAAAAGAAATGTACTGCATCCTGCTCTGGGTGGTGTAAGTGACCGTCACTTGTTCAAATTACTGACATACATATTAAGACAATTTGGTGACACAAGATACAATAGGACAATAATCGATGTTTTGAATGTTTTCATCGATGTATACGGCAACCAAATCCAGCACTTGAATAAAAGTACCCAAACTATTTATAGTAATATTACTAAAAAAGTAACAGCGGAGATTGAAGTGTGTAAAAGGGTGAGCGAACTCGAAGGAGCCATTAATTTGTTACTAGCTGGGGCTCATGTGGGAACCACCAGTACTCTAGATACAAATGAGATTCTTGCGCCTTCTGCTAAAGCACAAAAAGAAATTGTTATTGATGTTTAATAAAATGTAAAAATACGGAATACATTGAAGTTTTCATTTATTTCCATAATATCCTGTAGTTAGAGTAAAGCCAATTAGTTCCATCGCACTCTGGCACAATTTGAGATACAACTGCGTCCCATAAGGTGTGGTCAAGTTGGTGAAACTTGTGCAGCTGGTATTTGACATAAAATATAAAACCATGGCTGGTGTAGTGCGGAAATAAACTAGGAAACTAAGGAAATGTGATGCTTTACACATTAAATGATATGGACGAAGTAACCCAGGTTTATTGTGTTCCGGTTTAAAGATGACCAGTTAAATCACATACCGATGGTCTATTCCTCAGGTGACAATGCATTTGCAATATTTTGTTTAAGATATTGCATGAGATTTCATATACATATTATTTGTTTCCCACCACGGGCTGCACGCTTGTTTATCATTCGCCGGCATAGTTTTAAACGTATATAAAAACGAACGAATGAATCACCTACTTATAAAAAAAACCGGTCAAGTGCGAGTCAAACTCGCGCACCGAGGATTCCGTGAAAAACCCGTAAGTAGATACGTCAATAGTTCAAGATAAACTGTATGGTTGTGTTGTTGAAAAACTGTTTTCCCTATAGGCCGCGGTTAGTTTAGTAGCAGCAAATCAGTTACAAGCAGTCGTTCCTGACGTATCTGTTATCTGGCTGTGACAGACGAACAGACAGAGTCGCACCAGGGTTCCTTTTTTACCATTTTGGTATGGAACCCTAAAAACCATGAACTGGAGCGCTATAGATGTCACGCATTTATGCGCGAATTTAAATTAATAAATTGCAATTTAATCATCAACCATGCTTGCTATGCATTAATTGTATGACAATACATAGGTTTCAGAGATAAACTCAAACTTTACAATTTTCGTTCGTTCATTTTCCCGCCATATACACAAACAGTACAGATACATTAAAAGTTTAAAGGATTTTTTTTACAAAGTGTTATGACCACGGTTATGACAATGAAACTAAAACGGCCATAAAATAATCACAGTGCGTTTGTCACAAGTCTTCTATAATTATCTCTGGTTAATCGAGAACTGTCAACAACATGAAGTCAAGTATTTTTAAACGCTACAAATACTTACTGTGATGATTGTGAAAGTATTTTAAAGTAAGGAAGAATAATTGATTGAGATAGACATTTAAATAAGAGCTTTATGATGAGGTTTATGCTAATTCAGTCGATTAAGTAAGGTTGCTAAAAGAGTAAATACACTCGGTTAACTCACACCGTACAAGTACTAAGTATAAATACTCTCGAGAGTATTTGTACTGAGTTATTATTATCTGTGATTACGAACTTCACTTCTCACCACGATTAGTCGTCCAATCTGAAAACCAAAAATGACGTTTGTGATGCACCTGTGTTTTATTTTATTTAATCAGTGAATGGTTGTTTAAAAACGCAATAAGTTGTTAATATTTTATAAGAAGATCAAGAATGTTTGCTTCGTGCATGGTTCGTTATAAAAAACTAGCCAGTGACAATAAAACGAACGCATAATTCACTTAAAGGGTTTCAAACCATGTTATTGGTAACAACCTTCATGATTGTTATTTTATAGGTCTTATTGGTTTTATTGAGGCTTGAAAAACACTAAAATAATATTCTTTATATGTTTTTTCGAACAAGTGTAATGTTTATACGTGTGTTGTAATATTGTAATATCTTGTGATTTTATTCGTAGTGTCACCATAATTCAAGGGTAGTTGAAGCTAATTCATAAGTATGGATGAGAAGAGAGTGGCCGATTACTTCGTAATCGCGGGACTGCCGGAGACGCCGGAGCTCCTAGATGACTCTGACTCTGGACACCTAAAGGGATATACTACCAAGGCACCAATAACAGACATCAGTAAGTGTTTTCATTTTCTTATTAATTTATACATACAGGAAAATTATGTTACAACATCTACATATATGAGCCTTCTTACGGCTGGTTTCTGTAGAGAATTTCAGCATATATCAGAATTTGTCTATTGCATTGTTTTTTTAAACAAAATTAGTATCAAATGTCCTGTTGGTAACCAACATAAAGATGCAGTTTAAATTATCCTTATTGACATTGTCACTGCTAATGTGGTACCTTTTCCTGAGAACAATACAATGGTTATATGTATTGTACTTGTAATCATAAACTTTATTTTTTAAATTTAATATAATACATCAGTCCTGTCCAATATCGGTCCGGTACAATCAGTCCATTATAATAAAATAAAAAAAATAAAATAATCAATGCATAATTGGTATTCTGAAACCAAACTGTTTTACTGAATGCTATCAATTGAACATATTTAAAAGTCATGAATGTGGTTTAATAACAATTACTATCAGTTAATATAGATAAAAAAGCCAAAAGGTGTGTTTGTAATTTGTAATATTAAATGCTGAGTTTTTGAGCATGTTGTTGAAGAAAATAAAAAAATGCAGCACTTAATTTGTACAGATAGCCAATAAATACTCATGTTGATATAATGCATTCATAAAGAATTAGAGTTTCTTTCCCAGCCCAGTATTTATGACCTTTTACACTGAACAACAGAAAAATAACATTTTTATTATTAAGCTTTAAGCAAAGGTTGTCCATCGCGATTCAATGCCTTTGTGCCAGGGATGACGTGGGGTGGGTTGTTTGACTAGTCAGGTACTATTGTACCAGTAGCGTGGTGTCCAAAAAACTCGATTCCTACCGGCTTGCCTAATGTCAGGCATTTGAGCACCTTATTCTACAGCTCTTAAGAATAATGTCTCAAAATCTGCACCGGCTTGCCTAAGGATATCTTTTACGCCACGCCACTGTATTGTGCTTAGATGTAATATACCTATGTAAGTGTGTAAAGGTAAGGTGGTGTAAGGTGTTTATTGGGGAATAAATATTTGAACTAATAATAGCTGTAAGTATTCAAGTAGAATTAAAATAATACAGGTTAAAGAAAAGAATATTCCCTTCAATTTGACAATAGAGAAATTTAATAGGGTAAAAAAGTGGTCTGTTATTTGTTATTCCTGTGGCCAGTTTAGCTCAATGCAACATTTACCAACAGATTAACCCAGGGGTTCCCAAACTTATTTACACTTCGACTCCTTTGGCAGGTTGTAAACTTTTTGCGACGCACTTGTAAACCAAGACACGTGCGGGTCGTTATAGGTTTAACTTACGGCGACTTGAAACTCCCGTGTCGCGACGCCCCTGGGACAGTGTCGCGACTCCCTAGGGCGTCGCGACGCACAGTTTGGGAAACCCTGGATTAACCATTAGTAATAAAAATAATTGAAATTATTAATTAATTTTATCATTACCATGTTTTTTCCTCCTTGATAATGAAATTGATTTAGTGTATGGTCAACAAAACACATTATAAATCAACTAAGCTATCATCATATCGATACCTTTAGACTCAAAGGGCGTAAACGCCACAGGTTCTAATGGCGTTTACGCCCTTTGAGTCTAAAGGTATCGATATGGAGGGCTTCATGCTAAAGGGGCGTATAAGCAAAAACCCTACTTACATACATACGCCCCTTTGGCCTGAAACCCTTGATATCATATCAATCTAAGAGACAATGAAACGGTTTACCCTTGAATTGTCGACAAACGTTTCATCGACATATCATTTCATCGAAATATCATTTCATCAAAAGTTAATTTTCTCTGAAACCATATTTTTCTAGAAATTAATATAAAACAAACCTAACCTAACCTAACCTAACCTACAGGATGACTCTTTCAAAAATCCTGAAAAGTTAACGGTTTCGGAGAAAAAAGTTGTCGACGAAATGAAAATTCGATGAAATGAAACATTCCATGAAACGTTTGTCGGCGAAACAAGGGGACACCCAATGAAACACATATTGTGCGAATCTCATGCCCTCGCCAGAACTAGAATGAAAGAATTTGGCACTGGTTACCCAGAGCCAGATGAATTCCAGGCACTACCAATGGTCCATCATCCGATTTATGGAGAGATGGTGGAACAATCCATGGGGTAGATGTGGTAAAGGGTAATTACACAAAAGATCCCATTGGGTCGAAGTGTATCCGTAAGGACCCCTATTACCAAGATAAGATAAGATAACTAAGCTATCGCTTCCAATTCGGGGTGGTCCGGCTACCGACCTGGTTCGACCCCAGGGAACGCCACGGCCGACCACCAGGTCCGATGATTGCTATGCCCAATAAGGGTTACAAGAAAATTTGTATATAAACAAATTAAATGAATGATATAATACAGAAAGATGGAATAATGATTTATTATGTATATTAAATCCGTTTCAATACTTGAAATTGAATTCAATAATTTTTAAGTGAAGATCCTGTACTTGCATCACAAATATATACACTAAAATGTCTTTGTGACAGTTTGTAGAAGTTGTATTGCTAGTCTGTTTTGCATTTAAACGGAACATATGAGTTACTTGATTGTGTCAATGGATATACATACTTTGTTTTTCCCTGTACATACCTTGTTCATTACAACTATCTTATGGTGTAATATGATCAATTTAGCCATGAATTCTCTAATAATATATTCTAGACCCTGCTCTTTAAAACAAATTATAAAACACATAATATAATATTGATGCTCACATCCTGTCCTAAGGAGGTTTGTTATGATCTTAGTTAAATATAATCTCATTATGTTTAATTTAGATTACAATTCTCAAGCCAGGGTCATTGTTTATTATTCTATCCATGCGGCATGGCACATACCATCGTTAATATTCATTCATTACAATATTTGAACCATATTAATAAGCGTGTTATATAGATATAGCAAATCATTATATTAAAAATAATTAAAAATTAAAATCATGAATAACACACGCTATGACACTAATATCGAATAGCGCCTCTTTAGAATAGCACTAAAAACGCTATTCTAAAGAGGCGGGATCTTCTGAATATACGCCAATATTTGCGCACAGGGGTGGGATCCGTGTGATAATTCCATGGCATGGCCCCGGGCGGCATACGAAAGGCAAAATTCAGGGCATGAGCTTTTCTTTAGCCATTGTGTGTAAAATGCAACAATTAATAGCTAATTAAGACGGCATAATCTTCGATCCCGGGCTGCTGACATCCACGCCACAGTATAATACAGTATTTTTTCTTCCTGCAAAAGGTACACGTTCGAACACACTACAAGCAAAGATTTAAGAATGTGCAAGAATACTTCAGTATGGATAGCACTCACACAGACGCGCGATCGTGCGTCTGTGTAAATACGTGTTGCGCGCTCTTAAACGGCCAAAGTTGAACTACTTGTTTACCTTTTTACTTTGCCCATGCTACGCCACTGGCGTTAAGTATAATTAGAAAATCCTCTCAATCAATGCAACATATTCCTCAAATGTACTACACATATTGGTGCAAATTTAATAAATCAGGCGTTTTGTAATGAGTGAACCGGTCGAGTCTAGGCTAGATTTGCGGTCAAGTGTCATGTTACAGCTGCCGTAACTGTAACTGATACAGCACAATCGTAACTACTCGGATCAATGATATATACTGTATCATAAATTCATACATAATCAATTGAGCTCTTAGTAGGTTCTTATTTCTTCTTAAGGTGAGATGCCCTCCGTATACAATCCTCTGTACCAGGGGTCGGCAAATCGCGGCTCGTGAGCCGCATGCGGCTCTGAGGCTGCGTTTCCACCAAGAGGTGTGGAAAAAATCCACCAATGCTGTTCCGCGCTGATCGAGGCTAGGCACGTTGATTGGTGGATTTTATCCTCGCACACCGCTCCGCTGCCTAGTACGGCTCCGGTGGAAACGCGGTCTGAAGGAAGAATAAAACTCATACCAATTAATTTTACCTACACTACAGTTGAATTTTTTATTAGTTGGAGTGGTCTGTTGTTGTGACATAACTATGGATTTACATGTCAGACGCTCCTAAACGGTCGACGTTGGACTACCTACCTCAGGTCTTAATTAAATTATACGCCTTTAAACCAAACTTGAATCATATATCGGTTTCCGATCGGATGCATAAACGTCGTTACGATAACATTTCTATTATCTATCGACTGCAGCAGGCCCAGCCAGAACGGCCACTAGTTTCCTGTCACTTGAAACTGGTTTGCCTACATTGTATCTAGGGTATCCCTTATCGGGAACCTGACATTCTAATGAGTCATTATTTTGTTGGTGTCGGAAGGAAAGAAGATAAAATAAAAAAAGCACTGTGGACATTTTATAGTACATTATACAACTAGGGTAGTAATACAAAAAAAGGCCGAGATCGCAGAAGTTTGCGGCCCGAGCTGCAAGCGAGCTTTATTACCTCCCGTGTTGTGTACATCATTTTATGTCTACACTTGGCCAGAAAGCGGCTTTTTTTTTCCGTACGCGCAGCGTGCGGAAAAACGATCGTTTTATAGATTTTGCCCTTAAGTTTAAAGGGCATTCGTGGGCCGCAGGTTGTTCCCGAGACCTGTCGCCATTTCATCCATCCCGCATTTATTCTATTTCTCACGTCACGGACGTCACAGTCGATATTGCCGTCACTTTGGATCAGAGACCCGAGGTATCGGAAGTCGGAGCAGACTGGAAGGGATACACCATCTCTAGGTTGTACCTACAATCAGCAGGAAAAGAAGCTAAGCTAACAAAGTATTCTTTATGACTCTAGAACGACTGTAGTGTTGTAAAAGAACACGTAAGGGTCTTGAAAAACGGTTCCCTTGCTTAACTAGGGTTGCCGCTGAATATACCTTCCTGTTGGAGGAAGTAGTAGAGGACTAGATCAGTACAATCTGACCTAACCTCCCTAAAATTACGTCCATCATTCATTTTCCTGACTTTTACATGCAATCGCTGACATTTTACTATTATACAACAAATTACCTTTAACTAATGCGTGGGACATGATCCTCAGATGCTCAGCTCTTATCTATCGTTACGTCACTTTGTCTATTCGAAGCAGTGAGCCAACTCTAAATAGATCGTTTCCTGCATATTTTTTACTGGCTTAGTACGGAAGACAATTTATAAAAGTAGCAAAGTAAAAAACACGATACTTATTGTTTATTGTAGCGATTGGGTATACACATTTAAGTATTGTTTATAGAACGTTTTTACTAAATATAAGATAAGAAAACGGATAGACTTTGTTTGAAATTCCATATAAAGAACCTGCTTATGCTTCAGAGTATATCATCATCATCATTGATCTCTTGCATCATAGATGATTGAAGCTGCATCCATAGCACCTGCAAGCAGTAAGGCATCTACGTACGTGGCTTGCAAAACCGATACCAGAGCGGCGACGCCGGTCGAATAAGTGATACGCATTACACAAGGGTTATGCTCGTCGATGTTGGGGGGAAGAGCAGATTGCTAGTGTCACAGCCTGAGACACTAGCAGACTGCTGATTTGTCTGGATAATACCGGTTTTTCGGTATTGGCCCATACAAGTAATACCGGTATTGCATGCCCTAGACCAGCGGTCGGCAACCGCTTAACAGCCAAGGGCCATATAGTAGCTAAGGAATGGACGCGGGCCGCATTTTGTTAACCATTTGTGATTTTATACTATTCGGAATAAAGCGACGGCAATACAGACTGGAATATAGGGCCGCAAGTGAGCGGTTCAAGGGCCGAATGCGGCCCGCGGGCCGCAGGTTGCCGACCGCTGCCCTAGACTCTGGTTACGCGTATAAAATAATGTTTAAACATTTCGATTCGGAGACGTCCACTGATGGACACAGGTCTCCTCTGAAGACTTCCGCACGCTGTTGTCTTCATCGACTTCTGGCGACATTAACCAGGGTGTGGAGGGATGGGGGGACCACGCCGCGTCTTTCAGTTCGTGTTCTCCATTCGAGAACATTTACGCGCCATCGGCCATTCGTTCTTCGAGCTAATTATATGCCCAGCCCAGTGCCGCTTTAACATGCTACCTTAGTTCTTCTACGGATTCCCTTATTTCTGATTCTATCACGTAAAGAGACTTCGAGCTCTTTCTATCATAACACGTTGAGCGACTCTGAATCAGTCTGGCAGAAAACAGTGTATTACATGGCAAAATACGCTAGTCATGCTTACGAAGCCCCGACCTAAAGTGAGTTTTCTATAGAGGGTGTAGGTTTCAGCAATTTTGATATGAATTTTGACCTTTACAAAAGATATCTGGGTCGAAGGGTGCCGTTTTCCGTTATTACCGAGGGTAGCTTTACGTACAGCAGGTATACATATAGGCTATTATATTAGCAGGTTTAAACAACTATATTAACTTTATACCTTGACCTTCCGTAATACATGCAAATTATACGTTTAGCTAGTGTTTCTGTTATTAAAACAGCACTCGTCAAATGTCTTTGATACTACGCAGTGATGAAAACTTTATAGATACATGTAATAATAGTACATTACACAACTAGGGTGGTAATATAAAGAAAGGCCGAGATCGCAGAAGTTTGCGGCCCGAGCTGCAAGCGAGGGACGTAAATATGCGATCGAGGGCTTTCTTTATTACCTCCCGTGTTGTGTACATCATTTTATGTCTACACTTGGCCAGAAAGCGGCTTTTTCCGGACGCGCAGCGTGCGGAAAAAGCCACTTTATGGCCAGGTGTGGCATAATAGTATTTTATGCAACAGTTGTATAAGAAGGTTCAAAAAATGCGAATTGCGTGAGTTGCGATACGAGCCGCGAATGCGGCGAGTATCGCAAATAGAGACGCAATGAGCGTTTTTTGACTTAATTATACAACGTTGCATACAATACTTTTTCTACGACAGGTTTTAAAATTATAAAATACAAACAAGGCATAACCTGCAAAGAAGGCAAATATGACGTATGACTGTCAGTATGTGTCTATGGTAAACTTTTTATTTTTTAAATGAAGTTGACACGCAGTGAATATATTAAAAATACTTTTGTTTTTATGTTGGCATCAATGAATTTAGTTCAGAAAGTTTTGTTTTTCTTAAAAGCCGTAGGATTTTAATTGTTTGTTAAGTTGGTAGTTGTGCATTTTTACCGTAAAGTTAAAATTGAGCGCTTAATCCTTGACCTCAGTTTAACCTAGATTTAGAAGTCTGTGGTTGCTAGCAATAACGTAAAGTGGCTATAACGACACTAGTGCTGTTATGGGGAATAGAGTATAGACTTCTCTGAACTCATATTATATATGTTCTTATATTAGTGTTCGTGACCAAGTAAAAGACAGATAACAGTACAGGAGTAGAAAAACCGTTTAATGTACCACAGAGTTCCAATCAAGACTAAAATGGTTCTAGAATAAATAGGTCTTCAATCTGCGACCCGCAGAGGTTTCATCGGCGGACTGCCAACAGCTTACCCGGTTTTTTCTCGTTGTTTAATAGTAAAATAGTATTTGTAAAATCGAAGCTAAATAGTTGATTGTTTATAAATTGAGTAATATTTTATCTAATTAACTGATTACTCAAGAGGGCATATTCTGAGAAATCTGCAAAAGTTGCAATTTTGTTCGTTATTCTTCTATGAAACATAAAGATGAGCTACGTCAACAATTCATTGTATTTTATTCTTAAGAAAAAACTTACCTTTATCAACGTTTTCATTCTTCATCGCAATTAAAATGATAACTTTAGGTACCGAGCATATTTCTATACTGATGTTGTAGTTTTGTACATTTTTGTTTTTGTTTTGTGTTGTTATAGAGCACCTCTTTAAGATTCATTCAAATTAAAACTCAAAAAGGAAAAACAACAACAAAAACGACATTGCAAAGTTTCTAGGAATAAACGCTCTTAAGAGTATTGTTGATATTGTAAGTGAGCACAGAAATATATCGAGATAAAAGGAATAGTTCGTCGATTTGTATGGGTTTGACGCCAAAAGTGTAATTTAGTCATAGAAAACATCAATTTCCATTTCATTTGGTGGTATTTGAACAATTAATTATACCATTATTATCAGTTTTTCAAATTGGATTATAATATTGGCGGCAACTCAAGTTAACGGCGTGCAAAGTAGGTCATTGCCACTTCTTAGCACGCGAGGTACATACACTCCTTCTACCTCGATATATTTCTGTGTAGTGTAAGTGAGCATGCGGTCGACTAGACAGCTGCTGTGCTCGCAAACATGCAGCATAACCCCTGTTCCTATTGACTCGTATGTGATTCATATTTTATTAGTATCATTGATCGAGACTTTGAATCAAGAATGTATAAGTTCGTCGACACCGTTCGTAACGAATCTTAATGTAGCCTTTACGTGATGTGAAACAAACGACTAAATTAAATATGTATATAGGTAGTCATACATAATGAAATGTGGCATATGAGACCATTCTTAATAAAAGCTGTATACATATTTGTGAAATCTTTTTTAATCAATGTGACGTCGTATCTGGAGCTCAAGATGGAAGCAGAAAAGAGAACGGAATGGCGGTTATTCCACCGACAAGTGGAACTCTCTTAAATTTATGATGATGATGATTTTTGAACTTTTGTGGTGTAGACATATTGATGCCCTTGACTAGGTTCATACGATTTTAAGGAAAACCGTCTTGAAACAGACAATATGAGTCGCGCTATCTTTAAAACGTAATTACGTTCTGAAATTAGTGAATATTACTCTGGTATACTAGGGAAATGAAGAATCTTGGGCAAATTTGGCCGTTAACATGGTATATCCCCCGGGCCTAGGGAGGCCAGATGTTGGTTGGGGGGGTTATGTGGGGCTCACTCCTCTCGCTCACCCTCTGTTAGTCAGAGGGGGGAATAGCATACCCACTAAAAACCCACCGGCGTTACTACGCATGCCGTTTGATGGGGGCACAGTGGGCTCGTAGCACTTCTACCACTGGAGCCCCCCGGCTGCCCTGGCTTTTAACCGCCAGGGCTCCCGCGCCAAGGAGGGAGGTATCGGAAACTGCCACGATCCCTCCCCCAGACGTGTGGAGTCCAACAGTGTGGGCCCCTCACTCACGACTCCACTAGGGGATGAGACGAGCGCCGAAATGCGCCCGCCTCCTCCCTCCCGCCTGTCGCCTATCTTCGCGCTCTCGCTCCGCGGCCTCCTTCTGCGAGATTACTGTTTCGCAGAAGGAGGCCACCGCCTACCAGGACCTTGGGCGAACCTGGCCATTTTGGCTCATTCTTTCTTCCCAAGAATAAGGTATACCAGACGTCTTAACGGCAAGCCGGTGGAAATCAAACAACGAAGATGTCGCAAAACAGAACAAATAACGTTCTCAGACATAAGGTACCACTTTGCTGCTTAACAATAAACTATTCTGCGCTATGATAATGGGTACTTCAAGATGCGAGTAAACAGGGCACTCAAAGGTCGGCAACATATACCTATGCAACGCCTCTGGTGTGGCTGATATCCATATGTGACGATGACTGCTTTCCATCAGATGGTTCGTCTAACTCGTTTGCCGCTTATTACATAAAAAAAATCGAATGAATGCCCATACCAGTAGGCTATTCTAAGTTGAACTAAGAACCTGACCTTTATTAAGTTGTTAACAAATCGATGCATTGCAAGGCTTAGACAGGAAGCGCATGAAGTCATTGTCAGTGATAACTAACAATAATCCGATTTGTTATTGATTTTAAGGTTATTCATGCGTAGGTCTTCAATGGAGATACCACTTAACCACGTGTTCTATTTTATGTACTTAACATTCTCGAGAATCTTCCCATTTTTACAAGCTTTTATTTAGTTTCACCTGTCCCTGTGTCTGCCTCTGTGTCTGTAATCAAATCTTGCAAGTTAAATTTGACGCACTTCCTGGTTTCCGATCGAACTGAAATTTTGCTAGGATATGTAAATGCAATATTATTATGACATGAAGCTGATCTGATGATGGTGCCGGATGGTAGCCAATCGTCTAAATTATAGAAGATAAATAGACAGCTTTCGCAGCGTAGCGTTTCGTAAGGGACAAAAAGTAGATGTTTTCATGGAATGCTCCGGTAGTGGCAAACTGTGAGAAATCAAAAACATATTAGTCGTCAGACCATCTTGTGGGGAATCGACTGCTGGTTCGTGGCAGTTTCAGTACAGTAATTATTTCAAACATTTTGGGGGTGATGTCAGTTTAGGCATAATACATACGCAATATTTGTATTAATTTCACTCATCTTTCCAGGTATTATATTCCCGAGTCTCGGCGAAACACTGCCGAATGGCTACGAACTGGTGGAGCTGACGCCAACAGGTCTCCCCGCAGACCTCAACCATGGCTCCATACGGACGCCGGAGTGCTTCCTCTGTATACGACGGGGGAGGGACAGAGCACCGCTGGTGGATATTGGTAAGTTCTATAATACTAAGGGGTCATCCACAAAGTACGTCACACGATTTTTCAGACTTTTAGACCCCCCCCCCCCCCCCCAAGTCACACTGTTTCCTAACATATTTGACCTTCTTAGTATAGTATAGGCTGTCACATTTGGCTGGAATGGGTGTGACGTACTATATGGATAACCCCTAATGGAGAGGTGCGATATGCGTGTAACAGACAGACAAAGTTACTTTCGCGTTTATGATATTAGATTGTATGGTAAGCAGCAGTGGCCTGGCGTCAATTATATTCTTAGTAAAACCGAAGCAAATTTAGATAACTTCTTCAGGAGAAGTAGATACTCCGGTCACATACCCTAAAAAATAGGGAATCGGGTTCTATGGATGCCACGTCACTGGTAAGCAGGTAATCTAAGAAAGTTTTTTTTCTGATCCAAGATTGTCTTATCGTCTTCTACATGCTTCAAACTTGACTTCGTTCGGAAGCCTGGATTTCGTGTTCGGCATTGAACAACTACACAGCAAATTGGCTAAGTGGATTCTGCTAAAATGCTTTTCTCATTTGCTAGACTGCGAGAAAACTATTTGATCAAATATCTAACTTAAGGTATTTAAAAAAAACCTTTAGGAGATATTTTAGTTCATACTTCGTTTTAGCTACACGTTATCACATGTTTCGTGTTTATTTCATAAGCGTATATCCATGTTTTCTTCAAAAACTGTTCTATAATCCGGTAAACACCTAGTTTCAAATCTGCTAAAAAATAGCGCCTTACTGCCTCAATTTAAAGGTTATTATGGCCTAGCAACAACTATTTACCAGAAAGACAAGGCAGTGACTTCAAAAGGGTTTATGTTTTCCTTAACTCTAATTCTGAATTGAACCTTAAAGTATACTACTAAGGTTCGATTTCATATTGCAGTTAAGTAGAAATAAACCCTATTGATAAGTGGTTGTTGAGTTATGTAATCCAGTAGATAACGATGATAGCAACGGGACGGCTTGGCCGGAGACAGCAAATAATGCATTTTTTTGTAAACCGTTTTTTATCTCGCTTAGATTTTACGCTCGGGTGCCCTTCGCGGTTGATACAGATTTTAAACGAATCTTGAATGACATTTCATACTTGCGATTCACAAAAAAATATATCTTATTATAGAAGTACCTGCTGACTATCTTCTCAAGCTATTTTACTTATAGTGCAAGTTCACACAACCGATATTAAATAGTTAGGATGCCACATTGTATTGTATTGTGCCACGGTAAGCCGAGGCGCTGAATTCAGCAACCTATAGTGCGACTACACTAAGTTTGCAGAGGACGAAAAAAGGTTTTATTAAAAAATATACATATAGCAACATAAAAAGCAAGAGGATTAATACGTTTTGATACTTGGCAAATATCTTTCCGTGTAATAAGTATATAAAATTTCTACTACTTCTTCTTTTTCGAGCGTCCAAAATTATACTTACGATTTTTATTTGGAAGTAAAGGAAACCGATATACTTAAAGAGGGATTTCTGTACTTAAAATAAGGTGTTCTTCAAGATATTCCACGATGTGTTTACGACGTTGTCAAGTCACAGAATAAGTTATAGTACTAGGTACAGTAGTCTCTCTTTCTAACAAAACTGACGTTCGGGTCCGACCACCAAACGGAACGCACCGAATCCGAATGTCTCCCTCTATTGCATAATGCGGGCTGTTTCTGGCCGCTGACTAAACCACTCCGCGGGGGTGAAATTTGGTAGCCACTCCTGGTCAAGTCGACGTCATCAGCTGTCCCAGATGAACATAGGTACTTTATTTTACTATATCATGAAACTTTTTCTTTGACTTTAATTTGTTTCACAGGCGTGATGTACGAAGGCAAGGAACGGCTGATGGCGGACGCCGAAATGGTGCTCGAATCCGTCGGCCAACGTTTGGCCAACGTCAACAACTCGACCGCCAAGACGTTTATCACGTATCGGCGCGCCCACGCCGGCGCGCCGTGCAATGCGCTGGTCGTGGTCGATGTGTGCGTCATCATCGCTAGCAAGGGGGAGTGTCCACCGCACGCGTTCTGTATGATCTCGAAGAACTTGAATAAGGGTAAGTGTAGATAGATGGATTTTTCAGGTAGGTGCATACTATGGTTAGTTCAGATAGTACAGCGCATCGAGATACCGAGATAGTTTTTGGTACAACATTGCTGACTGACTGGTTGTCTGGCTGGCTTTGGGTGAATAAGTTGGTTTGTTGGTTGGATAAGGTTGGATAGCCTTTTTGTTGCTCGTATGATTGCTTGTTTGGCCAACGTGAACAACTCGACCGCCAAGACATTCATCACGTATCGGCACGCGCACGCAGGTGCGCCGTCCTATGCGTTGGCCGTGGTCGATGTGTGCGTCATCATCGCTAGCAAGGGGGAGTGTCCACCGCACGCTTTCTGTATGATCGCGAAGAACTTGAATAAGGATAAGTGTAGATATACGGATTTTTTAGATTTTAAAGGTGTATTTTGTCAAGATTGGGAATTATTTCGTGCCAAATTTCTGACTGATTATCAGACTCGCTGCAGGTTTGCTGCAGTTGGCTAGTTGTCTGGCTGGCAGTCTAGCTAACTAGTTGTCTGGCTGGCTCTAGCTAGCTAGTTGTCTGATTGGCTGTCTAGCTTAATAGTAGCCTGGCTGGCTTTGGTAGGTTGTAGCGTTGATGAATTGTCTGGTTGATTGGTTGACAGAAATTATGTGACTTTACTGTAACTTTGACTGGTTGGCTACTTGGAAAACTTATGTCGATCCAATTATTTCCTGCGTAAAAAAAAACAAATATCGTACACATTCCTGCATTCCTAACATTAATACTTATTACTATTAAATTCCTTGTTTGCGATGAGACAAATCATAGTGTAAAGTAAATATAAAAGTAATATAAAGTTGAATTTCTAAGGTTGCTATGACTAATCGAGCCGTAAATAAATTGCAGTCAGTAATGTGTTTATCGCTACAAAAACTGTGGTAAAATTAAAATAAAATTGAACTGCATTTATAAACAACTCGAGATAAGAATGCTTTAGGTCAGTTACTTTAAATACGTACAAAATAGGTATTGTAGCCCGAATTTGAATCTTATGTAGTTCAATGAAGAGTTCCTTTTTCCGTGTATTTTAAGCGATTCATCATCAGCCTGTATCAGTCCACTGCTGGACATAGTCCTCTCCCATGGCACGCCACTGAGCGAGTTTAAGCGATTCAACATTAGGTTATTACAGGCAGATATTACTTAGTGACTGTTATTAAATTTCTATCTACAGATTTTAATTTTCCCACGAACCTCCTGTAAAAACTACTGGACGTGTCGGAAGTTTAGAAAACCATAGACTTTGACCAAGTACACTCTTGACGTGATAGCACTTCGAACCATAGTCAGAAAATCCGTAAAATTCCAGTCTAGTTTCAGTGGTTCAATTTATTAGTCCGGTGCCGCCGGCTAATATCACCAAACTAAGCATAGTTTGATGATATAAGTCGGTGGCACTGGACGGTTTGGTTCAGTTTATTTTAGTCTAGTTTAGTAACAAGTTTTTCCCGGAAGGCTACAGTATGGAGTTCTTCAAGAGGGGAGTGAATAGGTTCTTAAAGGGTCGGCAATGCGCACGTAATACCCCTGGTGTTGCAAGCGTCCATAGGCTGCGGTGACTGCTTACCATCAGGCAGGCCGTACGCTTGTTTGCCACCCTAGTTGCATATAAAAAAAAAGTGTTACTAGTCCAAATTTCCAACCTCAAAAACACGAATAGGAGAAGCGGAACTGAAACCCAATTATTTGATGACTGATGATCCTGCCTTTTATCATCTCATAATAAAGGCGCCATGTTTTTTATGTATTAAGTTAATTTGGTTTTAATTGCAGGCCTGATGGGCAGCGACGTTTTCCTCTGCTACAAGAAGTCAATGAACCGTCCACCTTTAATAGCTTACAAACCAGAAGTACTATTTAGGTAAGAATTTTATTATCCTTTAATTAATATCTACACTCATCTGAGTAGACATGAACCCAGCAGTGGGACGTCAAATGACAGGAAAAGCATGGTCAGAAATATTATCACGATTATCAAGCGCTCTGTTAGATATTAATATGGCAACACCAATGTTACCAACTCTAGATTTCATTTAGGAGTAAAATTGCGCTAGAAAAAAGGCTAAAATTTGTAATTATCTGCGAATAAAATAATGATAAACGAAAAGCATGGATTAATTAATAATCAGAAATAAGTATTAAGTATCGATTGTGGTAAACATAAACATACATAAATAAATCGATATATAAAATTACATATAGGTACATGTAGTAGGTACATGTAGATGTTTCTGATGGAGATGAGGTTCGAAATACAAGAATGCTTAATTAACTTCAGTTATAGTACTAGTCCAGTGCGGCTAAAATTAACGTTAATTGATACTTTCACCGTTTCGCGGTTGTACTAATTTGTGCTTCCGCCGACCTGTGGAACTGTTTCAACAGTAATTAGAAGGTGAATTATGTTCTGTTATGTTTGTTCTTAACTGTTACATCATTGTAAAAAGGTTTCTTAGCTTTTTGTAGTGATAGGACATTTTATATGACGCTACTCGTACTAGCAGAGTGGTTTTGCTCCACCTATATACAATATTAAAAATATGAGTATAAATATTGTACCAACACAATATAACGACATAACACAACGTTAAACAATAGTAGGTATTAGTCATTCCATTCGCTGCTCGAGTGATACCTTTGTGTATTGGGAATACTTTCTACGAAAGTTAATTTACTTTGCATATCTAATTCACGATACTCAATTGCAAAGAAAACTAACTCCCCTGTCATGTATGTTTGTACTAGAATGAAACCGCGGCTTTGCTTGCGTTTTTATTTATTTAGTCGTATGGCAAAAAACTAGCATAGAAAAAGTAATGCCTGCGATCATTCTCCCAAGGGAAATCTACTGGGTCAAATTTCATCTCAACAATGAGGAATATCACGTATGAATTCACCGCTAGAGTCAACGCTAGGCTTGAATTTCATTACTTTAATAAAAACATAATCTCGTTTCAGGTATCCAATGACTGAGCGTCGCAGTTTAGCCTTCCCCACCTCCGTGCCATTATTCTGTCTGCCAATGGGTGCCACTCTAGAACTATGGCCGACCAACGCCGCCACGCCGAAACCTGTCTTCTCTACTTTCGTGCTCACAGTCGCCGACGCCACTGACAAGGTACCTTTGGCCTTCCCTTCGCGCCATTATTCGGTGTGCCAATGGGCGTCACTCTAGAACTAGGGCCGATCAACGGTGCTACACCCTAGCCGCTGTTCTCAACTTTCGTGCTCACAGTCGCCGACGCCACTGACAAGGTACCTTTGGTCTTCCCTTCGCGCCATTATTCGGTCTGCCAATGGGCGTCACTCTAGAACTAGGGCCGATCAACGGTGCTACACCCAAGCCGGTCTTCTCTACGTTTGGGCTTACAGTCGCCGACGCCACTGACAAGGTGCCGTTGGTCTTCCCTCCGCGCCATTATTCGGTCTGCCAATGGGTGTCACTCTAGAACTAGGGCCGATAAACGGTGCTACACCCTAGCCTAGCCGGTGTTCTCTACTTTCGTGATTACAGTCGCCGACGCCACTGACAAGGTACCTTTGGCCTTCCCTTCGCGCCATTATTCGGTCTGCCATTGGGCGTCACTCTAGAACTAGGGCCGATCAACGCTGCTACACCCAAGCTAGTCTTCTCTACTGTCGCCGACGCCACTGACAAGGTACCTTTGGTCTTCCCTTCGCGCCATTATTCGGTCTGCCAATGGGCGTCACTCTAGAACTAGGGCCGATCAACGGTGCTACACCCAAGCCGGTCTTCTCTACGTTTGGGCTTACAGTCGCCGACGCCACTGACAAGGTACCGTTGGTCTTCCCTCCGCGCCATTATTCGGTCTGCCAATGGGTGTCACTCTAGAACTAGGGCCGATAAACGGTGCTACACCCTAGCCTAGCCGGTGTTCTCTACTTTCGTGATTACAGTCGCCGACGCCACTGACAAGGTACCTTTGGCCTTCCCTTAGCGCCATTATTCGGTCTGCCATTGGGCGTCACTCTAGAACTAGGGCCGATCAACGCTGCTACACCCAAGCTAGTCTTCTCTACTGTCGCCGACGCCACTGACAAGGTACCTTTGGTCTTCCCTTCGCGCCATTATTCGGTCTGCCAATGGGCGTCACTCTAGAACTAGGGCCGATCAACGGTGCTACACCCAAGCCGGTCTTCTCTACGTTTGGGCTTACAGTCGCCGACGCCACTGACAAGGTGCCGTTGGTCTTCCCTCCGCGCCATTATTCGGTCTGCCAATGGGTGTCACTCTAGAACTAGGGCCGATAAACGGTGCTACACCCTAGCCTAGCCGGTGTTCTCTACTTTCGTGATTACAGTCGCCGACGCCACTGACAAGGTACCTTTGGCCTTCCCTTCGCGCCATTATTCGGTCTGCCATTGGGCGTCACTCTAGAACTAGGGCCGATCAACGCTGCTACACCCAAGCTAGTCTTCTCTACTGTCGCCGACGCCACTGACAAGGTACCTTTGGTCTTCCCTTCGCGCCATTATTCGGTCTGCCAATGGGCGTCACTCTAGAACTAGGGCCGATCAACGGTGCTACACCCAAGCCGGTCTTCTCTACGTTTGGGCTTACAGTCGCCGACGCCACTGACAAGGTACCGTTGGTCTTCCCTCCGCGCCATTATTCGGTCTGCCAATGGGTGTCACTCTAGAACTAGGGCCGATAAACGGTGCTACACCCTAGCCTAGCCGGTGTTCTCTACTTTCGTGATTACAGTCGCCGACGCCACTGACAAGGTACCTTTGGCCTTCCCTTAGCGCCATTATTCGGTCTGCCATTGGGCGTCACTCTAGAACTAGGGCCGATCAACGCTGCTACACCCAAGCTAGTCTTCTCTACTGTCGCCGACGCCACTGACAAGGTACCTTTGGTCTTCCCTTCGCGCCATTATTCGGTCTGCCAATGGGCGTCACTCTAGAACTAGGGCCGATCAACGGTGCTACACCCACGCCGGTCTTCTCTACGTTTGGGCTTACAGTCGCCGATGCCACTGACAAGGTACCGTTGGTTTTCCCTCCGCGCCATTATTCTGTCAGCCGCTGGGCGCCACTCTAGAACTATGGCCGACCAACGCTGCCTCTCCGAAAGCTATCTTCTCTACTTTCGTGCTTACAGTCGCCGATGCCACTGACAAGGTGCGTTTAGTCTTCCCTATACGCCATTATTCTGTCTTCCTAGGAGCGTCACTATAGTATTATGGCCAACGCCGGCACTACACAACTGATCATCTGTTTATTGCCAACGCCACTGACAAGGTATTTGGGCCAACTGTACAAAGAAGATTTCAATAAAAAAATTGCCTTTGTACTCTTAGTATGAATGGTTTAATGTGCATGTAGTAAAGTTAAAACCCCTTTCAGCGGCTTCAATATATGAAAAAAAACCCTTCTCATGGCTATGCTGAAACTATGTACTGATTGAAATACAACGGTTGTAGTAAGCTACGTTACGACGATTACCAATGCTCGCTTCACATCTCACCTTCATATGCTTGCGTCTTAACTCCAGTTGTTAATTATTGATATCAAATCAAGTAAAGTTCCATTGTATTTTTAATAAAACGTTATTGTATTTTTATCAGGTATACGGATCAGCGGTGACGTTCTACGAGACGTACCCCCATACACAGCTGACAGAGTCACAGATGGAGCTCCTGGGTTGGCGGAACGGGATCTCCCATACAACGCACTCCGTCCACTTCAGTAAGAGCATATGCCTGCTCTCGAGATGGCCGTTCAGTGATACGTTCGAGCGATGGTTGCTTTATATCCTTGTAAGTTCAAAAAAATAAAAATAAAATAATTTATTTCTGTAAGTAGGCCCTCAAGGGCTCTTTTACATGTCTCATCTCTAATTCTTTACTTTTGGCGCTTCGGGTAATTGACCTTCTGGTGAGAAGAAGCGCCGCAAGAAACTCACCAGTTTCTCTTTTCAACCAATGAGTATTACAATATGGTGTTAATATAAGATTTCATTAATACATTACATTAAACTTAAAGCTACATTTATAGAGATGTAAAGGGTCTCTATGCGTCCGCCGAACCCGCTTAATACGATCACGGTTAATACGATTTCCCGCATAATACGCCATTTTACACTGGTCCCTGTGGCCTGCTTTCATACCTTTTTTCCCGTTTAATACGATTTCCCGTTTAAGACGCTTTTTTTGCTAGATCCCCTCAGAATCGTCTTAAGCGGGTTCTACTGTACTGCAAAAAAATCTAGTAAATTTTCCGCTCATTCCTAAAATACAGCATTCCTAAAATACCACGATATATCACGTTCTCCGTATATCAGATTCCCAAAATAACACATCCAAAAAAAAATCATTTAGATTGTTGAGTAATTTACGATTTTGTAATCTAGTGTAACGGGAATGTTGTAAAACAGGAATCTGATAAATCGAGAATCTGGAATTTTGGGCAAGCGCGAATTTTTTTTACATGTTTTTTTGTAAAAACCAAATGCACGGATACGTGTTCTGATAAAACGAGAGCTTTCTGCGAAGTAATTCGGGTCCGGAGTTTGGATATTTTGTAATCAGGTCTAATTCAACTGGAAGTGTTTTTGGAGTCCTGATTAGATGTTCGTCACTGCAACTATTTCATGAAGGACACGACCTTCCAATTTGTATGTAATGTAATACCTCGCCTTAAAACAGTAAGGTTTGTGAATGCTATATAATAGAATGTTACTCTTTGCAGGAAATGTCATGGAGTAAACAACCGCTAACAATACCTATCGAGCGATACATAACACATTTGTTAGAAGAAGTGCCGTTTCCCGAGCCAAGGATATTGTTGCAAGTAAGTTTATTATTAAGGTGTTCTAATTCTTGACCTTTCACTTCTCTATACTACTGTATTTGATTATAAACCAACCAAAATTGTGACTGGAATACTTGTTATGCAAATAAAGGTTATTCTTATTTATGTACTCGATGAAATTGCCATGGCAGCGAAATAATGAGAAGGGGGACTGTAACTATATACTGACGACACGTTTAGCTCATTGGGAGTGCCGCCGCCTACGAAGCTAGAGGTACCGGGTTCAAATCCTGGTAAGGGCAAATATTTTTTTTTATTTTTTTTTTTATTTTTATATCGTCGTCTAGTACCCATAGTACAAGCATTGCTTAGTTTGGGACTAGCTCAATTTGTGTAAGATTGTCCCCCGTTATTTATTTATTATTTAGTAAACAATCAAAAATAATACACTTAGACAATTTACAAGGTTTTCTTAGACATTATATGTATAGGTATATATTCAGTTTTTTCAACTGAACCGATGTGATAATTTATGAAGGTCATTCATTGTCTTTATGTCACACCTGGCCATAAAGCGAATTTTCCGCACGCTGCGCGTACGGAAAAAGCCGCTTTCTGGCCAAGTGTAGACATAAAATGATGTACACAACACGGGAGGTAATAAAAAAAGCCCTCGATCGTATATTCAAGTCCCTCGCTTGCAGCTCGGGCCGCAAACATCTGCGATCTCGGCCTTTCTTTGTATTACCACCCTAGTTGTGTAATGTACTATTTCATCACACTTGCTCGTAAAGGGTGTTATAACACGCGCGCTTATAGACCAACTCGAGCCGATTTACCCCCCGTGGGTTACAAATATCTATAACTCCCACGGGAGGAAAAACTGTATGAAAATCTATAACTCCCTCGGGAGTTATGAGTTTAGTTTTAAAAGTCGTACGTCATTTCAGACTAAGGAGGTTTCGAATCAGCCAAGGCTATTTCACATCTTCAAAACTTGGCTACAAAACCAATTTTAGTGTAAAATAAAACTTATATGGTATATTTTACTATTATTTCCGTAGTTTTTGCGATTATTTTAATGCAATTAAATTAATTTAGTTTAAAATTTTATTTTGAAAATCGGTACAATCTGGCGACATTGCCTGTCAAGTTTAAAAACTAAACGCAGTTCTTAGCATTATCTGTGGAAGACTATATTGAAAAAGTTGACAGTTGAAGTTGTCTCTTAGCGGGTGCGTTTAGTTTATTTCATTTTTATGTTTTATTTTCTTTTCCTCGCAAATGTGATGAAAAACATTGTGTGTATCACGGGCAGTAAGAAGATTACAAACTCGAGTCATTAAAAGCCCTCCGCCTACGGCGTCGGGCTTCTAATAGACTCTCGTTAGTAATCCCCTTCTTACTACCCTCGGTGCACAATGTACTATTTCTTTCAGCTATCACCGACGAACGCGAGCGACCGCGTGATAGTGACCCGTCGTGACGACCAACCGCTAGTGCGGAGCGGAGCCGGCTTCAGACAGCTGCTGCTGAATCTGGGCCCCGACAACTGCCAGCTGCTGCTCGCGTTGGCCATCACTGAGCAGAAAATACTTATACACTCCCTCAGGTACCTTCAGTTCATTATATTACACTAGCATTTACCCGCGGCTTCGCCCGCGTTGTTCCCCCTGTCCCAAGGGAACTATTTAACGGGATATAAAGTATCCTATGTTTCAATCCAGGACTTGTTCTACTTGCATGCCAAATTTCAGCTCAATCCATCCAGTGGTTACCCCGTTATAGAGTAACAGACATCCAAACATCTTCACAAACTTTCACATTTATAATATTAGTGTGATAGTGGGATTACTTACCTAGGGCGGTAAAACAAACAATGTCTCAGATCGCAGGTATTTGACGCCCGAGCCGAAAGCAAGGGCGATAAATATGCGATCTGAGGCTTTCTTTATTACTGGCCATGTTAAGCGCACAATATTACGTCTCCCCCAGGCCAAAAAGTGGCAGTTATTGCCACTTTATGGCCAGGCGTGACATAATAGTACATTACACAACTAGGGTGGTAATACAAAGAAAGGCCGAAATCGCAGATGTTTGCGGCCCGAGCTGCAGGCGAGGGACGTAAATATGCGATCGAGGGCTTTCTTTATTACCTCCCGTGTTATGTACATCATTTTGTGTCTACACTTGGCCAGAAAGCGGTTTTTTCCGTATGCGTAGCGTGCGGTAAAAGCCACTTTATGGCCAGGTGTAACGTAAATTATATTGTTTCCTCTTGTGTTTGAGGTACAGCTATACATTTTATCGAAGGATAACTTTTGGGAAAGAGATTTCAGATGAGATATTTTATGAATGGAACTTTTGATAGAATGGTTGAAATTTTTATATAAGATGTTATTTGATGAAATTTCACCTAAACCATGAGACAAAAAATGTCGATACTCGTAGTAATACTTCTGAATTTTGATTTAAGATTTTCTTTAAAACTGAGGGAAAGCATTATGCACACTTATACATTAGTATGCGCGTCCTAATGTGTTGTTTTAAAGATACATTTTTATGTTTTTAGGCCGGACACTTTAACAGCAGTATCAGAAGCCGTCTCAAGTCTACTGTTTCCGTTCAAATGGCAGTGCCCTTACATACCCCTCTGTCCTCTAGGTTAGTTCTCAATCATCCAACAATTGACAACATTTCATATTTTCAAAAGATCTTAATTCGAAAACCATTTGGGTAAAACTGTATTTTATGCTCAAAAAAAATATTTTTGGATTTTTTTCCCCATTCATTTTGGAAAAAATCGTCAATTAGTGTGCACCGGAAGTGTGACGTCATTTTCCCTGCATTATCGAGAGAGACCTTAGTGCTGAAACGATTAAAAAGTGTATGGTATCCGGTTGTCATTTTCTGACATACTTGCCGTCTGACGTTTATTTGTTTTGAAAATTGTTACAACTGCTTAGCGGCTTTAGAAGTTTAATTTTCTTACCGTTGGTTCATTTGCACGTTTTCGAAGACCTTAAAAGACTTGGCACTTTCCCACTGGACTCCGATAACGCATTCAAACATTATTAACTTGGCATTAGTTTACCGGACACCGATTTTTTTCATATAATGATGACATCAGAAGGTTTTTCTCAGGCTGATAGCACGAATCTGCCGCGTGTTGAAATTATGATGATGGAGTACACATCGGCAAGTGATAAATATAATCCAGCCCAAATAAGAGGAGCAAAAGCATCGTTGTCTTCCCGAACTTCCTATGTTGACAACGCTGTAACGCCTGACAGTTATTTTTTTAATCGTAATTGTCGCTCTGGATTCTAGTTTTTTTAAATCGTAATTGTCGCTCTGGATTCTAGTTGGGAAAGTGACGTCATTTTCTACATACGCCCTTTTAGAATGAGCTACTTTTCAAACTGCTATTTTTAATTGAAAAATTGAGTTAAAACGAAAAAGAAAAAATACGGGTAGCTTAAAATTCCACCTATTTTCTATCCAGCTCATAAAATGAAGGAGTAGAAATTTGAAATATTGTCAATTTCTCTGTATAGTCTGTACTTTTAGGTACTAAAAACAGGTACCTAAACAAAACAACCACGTCACTCGGGTCGTTCAGCCAATCAAACTGACGTTTTATACATATGTGTGACATAATACCATTGACTGAACGTGTCCGTCAAGATAGCGTACACCGTAAAGATATTCAGAATCTGATATAGCCAATAAATAGTACCCAAATAGTACCGACGAAATACCTAGGTGAAAAAAATAGTACCCTTAAACTTTCCGAAATACAAAGCCTGTTCACGGTGTACGCTACTGGGCCGTCAAGCTGGCGTACACCGCTTGTATCTCTGGAACGGCTTTGTTTTCGGGAATGTTTTATATGTCAAAAAATAGTACCCAAATAGTACCCTAGGGCTCTAAAATTTCACTTCTCTAGCTATCGTAGAAGCCGAGATATTCCATGACTTAACGGTGTACAAAATTACGCAGCGTCAAGCTGGCGTACCCGGGAATTTCATATAGAAAGACTTAAAATTTCAAAATGAGGTATATACCAATAAATAGTACTATAAATAGTACCCCTTTTTCATTAATAATAATATACAAAAACTATATAGAAAACTGAAAAAAATCAAGGCAAACTTCTACATAGTAAAAGTACAGGCACGCAAAAAAGTGTTTGGCATGTAACGAATTGACTCAACTAGAAACTACCATGGCCTCATATTGAACCTTAACTTAATGCATATAGGTTTTTTTACAATCAATATTTTCCAAGTAACGCCATTTTATTATCGAGCGTAAGGACAAAAATAAGTTTGCCGGCCGGCGATGCTGGCAGGTACCTATATAAAAAAAGGTTTCCGGTTGGATAGCCAAACGTTAAGTAAATTTATGTTCACTTTAATCCCAATAAGAACTAGTTTTGCTTAATCTTAACAGAAACGAGTATTCGATATGACAAAAGTTAGAAGCTCTATCGATGACTGTACTAAGCTGCATTTGTATGGAGAAGTTTGGCTTGATTTTTTTCAGTTTTCTATATAGTTTTTGTATATTATTATTAATGAAAAAGGGGTTCTATTTATAGTACTATTTATTGGTATATACCTCATTTCGGAATTTTAAGTCTTTCTATATGAAATTCCCGGGTACGCCAGCTTGACGCCGCGAAATTTTGTACACCGTTAAGTCATGGAATATCTCGGCTTCTACGATAGCTAGAGAAATGAAATTTCAGGGCCCTAGGGTACTATTTGGGTACTATTTTTTGACATATAAAACATTCCCGAAAACAAAGCCGTTCCAGAGATACAAGCGGTGTACGCCAGCTTGACGGCCCGGTAGCGTACACCGTGAACAGGCCTTGTATTTCGGAAAGTTTAAGGGTACTATTTTTTTCACCTAGGTATTTCGTCGGTACTATTTGGGTACTATTTATTGGCTACATCAGATTCTGAATATCTTTACGGTGTACGCTATCTTGACGGACACTGACTGAACGACCCGAGTCACGTGGTTGTTTGTTTACCTGTTTTTAAGTACCTAAAAGTACAGACTATAATTATTACGCGCATCTAGTCTTACAAAAAAACACCTTAACACATTCAAAGTCAAGAACCCGACCATCGAGTTCATTTTGTATGAAAATTTGGAAGCTTGACACTGAAAGTGTTAACTTATTTTCGCTCTTACCAATTCTGTCTTAAAGGTTAATATTGTCTGTACTCCTCAGGTTTAGCTGAAGTATTACACGCGCCGTTGCCATATCTAATCGGCGTAGATTCGCGATTTTTTGATCTCTACGAACCACCGCCAGATGTGACTTGTGTTGACTTAGACACTAATAATATTACAGTGAGTATTGTTCACTATTAAAGTGAGTACAATAAGCCAAGAAAGTGTTCTACCACTTTTTAATTTTATAGAGTGGTATTTGAATCAAAAGGGTAGACCTTACTATTTATAATAATATTTTGCTTACATACCAAATCATTTTTGTTTTTTTTTTTTTCAGATTTGCGATTCGCAGCGCCACATATCGTTGAAATTGCTACCGAAACGACAAGCGAGGGCGTTACGACAAACACTAGAAGTGTTATATGGCAATATACGACCGGGTATGTTGGGTAAGATGAATGGATTTTAGTCGATTGTGTCAACTATATATCGTCGACCGTAGGCTGAATTACGGTAAGGGACAGGCAAAACAATGTCCCTTACCGTAATTCAGCCTACGGTCGACGATATATGTATGTATGAAGCGTACGTCAACTATACACCGTGGGCCCTGTACTATTACAGGAAGTAAGATAAATAAGAAAAAGTTGAGTGACATTTGTTATATTATATTTTTAGCGTCACCCGTCCATCATTCAGGAGAAGGCAAATTCAACGGTGAACCCACAACGAGTTTAGACAGAGACTTTCAGAGAAGAAAAAAAGAGGTAGGTATCTAAATGTCAATAAGGTACTGTAAAAAAAATGATGTCATGTTTTTAGCTAACTGTACCTTTTTATGTATACCAATCAAATGAGTACTTAGATGATCCTATGGCCACCTTCCGTGTATTACTCGTAACTCTATTTATTGGAACGTACCGTACTAACTATAATTGCCATAATATGTTTAATGCCACACCTGGCCATAAAGTGACTTTTTCCGCACGCTGCGCGTACGGAAAAAGCCGCTTTCTGGCCATGTGTAGACATAAAATGATGTACCCTCGATCGCATATTTACGTCCCTCGCTTTCAGCTCGGGCCTCAAACTTCTGCGATCTCGGCCTTTCTTTGTATAACCACCCTAGTTATGTAATGTACTATTAAAACGACGGCTTTTCCTTACCTGTTTACTAATCAATAGATCCTCATGATGACCGTTTAATTTCCAGTATGCTTTAGAACTGGAGATCCAAGAGGCGTTCCTGCGGTTCATGGCGGTCACGCTTCAGGGCTACCGCAGCTACCTCATACCCATCACGAAGGCGCCCACCGTTGGGACCACGGACCCGCACGCGTTGTTCCATATGGACGCGTTTATACGGTCCAGGGATAAGGTAATTCTGACCAACACACACACAATTATACACTAAGGCAGGGGTTCCCAAAGTGGGCGCCCTGGTGCGCCGTAGAAAGTAAAGAGGGGCGCCGTGAGTCGACCTCTACCATTCTCTAAAACCACAAATATTCGTGGGTACCTATAAAGCAACAATACCGATTTTGAGCGAACTAGGGTAGGGCGCCGTGACGAAGTACTAAACTTGTAAGCGCCACGGGCTGAAAAAGATTGGGAACCCTAAGGACTTAAATAAATTGTCAATAAATACGACGCTCGATTAGCACGCGTGCTGTATAACGGTCGGTGTGACAACCCTGACGAATACGCTTGCCGGAAAGCTTAGCACTTCGAGTCTCGGGGCATGAATTCGAGGTACTATGTCTTGCTATAACAGCAGAGTGCATCGGGCCTGGTTCTACTTAAAATTCGATTGAAGAGGCGTTCCTGCGGTTCATGGCCGTCACGCTTCAGGGTTACCGCAGCTACCTCATACCCATCACGAAGGCGCCCACCGTTGGGACCACGGACCCGCACGTGTTGTTCCATATGGACGCGATTATACGGTCCAGGGATAAGGTAATTCTAATCAATATATCATAATATCATCGTAAAAGGCCAATACAAATTATTTTTTACGTTTTAGAGTTTTTGTTAGTCGGGGCTTTTTAAAATGTTTAATTTAAGTTTATTTTTGTACTAAAATTCAATATTATGCCGATATTGCCTTGCATAATTTTGGATAAGAGCTCATTACTTTTCAAATTGCTGAATCGATTTTTACCAAACATAGCTAAGAACACCTGCTTTCACGTAAAAAAAAATGCATCGATCCATCCTAGGGCATGCAATACCGGTTTTACTTGTATGGGGCCAATAGCGAAAAACCGGTTTTTCGGTATCCCATACAAGTAAAACCGGTATTGCATGCCCTCGTCCATCCGTTCGAGAGCGACGATGCCACAGACAGACACACAGACAAATATTGGTGTCACACTTATAACACCCCTCTTTTTGTGTAGGGGGTTAAAAAGGAGCCAAGCCACGATATCTGTGTACGGTCTGCCGTTTTCCTGTAAGGCTTACCAAATCTCGTCTATTTCAGACGCAACAACGCTTCTTCACCCTAATGATGCGCACACAAATGTTCACGCGCTTTATTGAAGAGCGATCGTTCGTCTGCGACGTCGACCAGGGCCTGCCGTTCTTCGATGAGTGCATCGAACGAGTGGCTTGTGGGGACACCGGCTCTCTTCTTGGCACTGAGAACAATAATGCCTCTGAGCGGACTGTGTTTGTACTGCCTCCGAACCCATTAGAAGACGGTAAGTACTTGAACAATATCTGCGAGATCGAATCAGAAATGAGGAGATTCGTAGACGAACCAAGGTCACCGACATAGCGAACCGGGTAAGCAAACTGAAGTGGCAATGGGCAGGGCACATAACTCGAAGAACCGATGGCCGTTGGGACAGAAAGGTACTCGAGTGGAAACCGCGTACTGGCAAGCGTAGTGTGGCATTTCTCCAAAAATATGTCTGCGGTCACCTCATTCATCTGGCCCTTTTTCATACTAAATGTATGGAGACAGATGAATGAGTCGCAGACATATTTCTGGAGAAATGCCCAGTGGACGGCCACCTGCAAGGTGGTCGGATGACCTGATTAGGGTTGCGGGGACTCGCTGGATGCGGGTCGCTTCTATTCAAGCGGGATTGGTAGCATTTAAACTTTTTCTTAATATGCTTATGTGGTGATCGAGCTGGTGGAGATAGATAGTAGAAATAGTTAGGTCTGGTTGCTGTCGGCCGATGCCCCTGCCGAGAACTGTGCGAATTATCAATAATGTATTTCAAGTAAATATAACGTATGGTTTTTAAACTCATTGAATTAAGAAAATCAGTAGTTACTGTCAACTTGGGAATTCTTGTTTTTTGTATGGAAACGCGCGAGAGTGAAATATCTGGTTATATTCTCTAATCTGTGGTTAAAGTGTCAAAAGACAAGTGAGACTCTTGTATTGATACCAAGGGCTCATACTGAGCATTGAGAACTGTAACGCCTCCAAGTGGACTACGTTCTGTACCCAACCCCGTTAAAAAAAAGCATGAGCTCCTGCTATATTTAACTCAAAGCATCAAATTCTATTAGACATTGAGATCGGTGATGCCTCCAGAGGGCTACGTTTGTGCCGCCTTCAAACCACAGAAGATAGCGCGTACTTTAGTTCGATTCACACACACATTCACATAAGGACAGGTTGATCCGCTTCAACCTTCCCACTGATCCGTAGCTCACTTTAACGCATTCACTGCCACCGACGCGTATGCGCGTTCCAGTGGCTTTCACCGTGTGCCATCGACGCACAGACGCGTTCGTAATTACATAAAGTACATTTTAAAAAGTGTGGCACCTGGCGAATGCCCAGGAAAAGGTGAATGCGTTATAATATAATGCGTTAAACAATCAGCGTAACTTCGACCCCAGGCGCTTTGGCCTCTACCTAGTCCGACCTTCTTTCTAAAGGGGACCGGGACTGGCGATCTGGTTCGACCCCAGGCGCCCCCCGGTCCCCTCAAGGTGGCCTGGCCAGCGACCTGGTTCAACCCCAGGGAACGCCACGGCCCCCACCTGGTTCGACTTTTGCCACTCCCAAAAAGGGTTGCAATTTTGTCAGACTTCAAAAATAAAAAAAAAGATAGCGAGTACTGCATTCTTGAGGCGTAATACTGTTAACTGTTTTTGATAGGCTACTTGATGACAGTTCAAATCAGCTTCTTTTTATGAAGTGTCAAAACGCTCCGAAAGTATGCAATTTAGTATGAAATACTATCTTGTGAGGTCATGCTCAACATGGTGCCTTATTTTTAGTTTTCGTCATTGTAAAATCGTTGGTGGCACGAAAATAAGTTTGAATGATTTTATCCGGGCTGTTTTGGAAGCGTAATTTGCTGGTTACAGTTAATGAATTTATTTTGATTGTTGTCAAATACCCTATTCTAGTGTTGTACCGTTTGGAGAAACCCATTTTGAATGATTTCTTTTTCACTTCTTAGATGAAACCTACACATACGAGAAATTCGAGCTCGATCCAGTGTTGCTAGCCAAATGCGTGACGGGCAAGGGCGGTGGGGGCGGGCTGCAGACGCTCTCGGCCGCCACTCGCTCGGCGCTCGCGTCGGCCGAGTCGCTGGGCGACGCCTCGCCCATGGCGCGCCGCACCAAGCAGGAGATCGCCGCGGCGCAGAGGTGACGTTTTGTACTTAAATTATCTATATGTATGTCGCCGCCAACTAGTTTAATCAGCTATTTGGTTAGCAGCCTAGCCTTTTCATTAAACGGCGCCATTTAGTTAAGTGCCTGGATGAACATCGGGCCGTCTAGCCCTTCTATCAAACGGCTAGGCAAACTACTATCTAACGGGTCCAATTGTATTTTCAAGCCATTCAGGGACTCGCTCAAATATACACTTTTTATGTCATTCCTTGTAGACAAAACATACGAAGCTATAAAATAAAATACTTTCCAACCACGATTGATGTCCTGGAAGAAAATGATTACCCTCTTTTTGTTTGTACGGAGAACCAATCGACTCGAAGCACTCTCTCTGCACTTGCTATAAAAAAATTTGAACAGATTATACGTTTAAAATTTGTCAGTGAAGTCACGAATTTTAAGAGAAATCCAATCTTTGGGCCTTGAACCGCGACTCTGTCATTTATATTATCTGAAAAACATCCAATGGTAATACATCTGTGTGCCAAACCAATGTTTTTTTAATAGGCCTCAGTCATAACCAGTTATTTTTTTCAGATTGGCGCGAAAAGCCAGCCTCTCCCCCGAGGCGTGGGCGAAGTGTCTGCTAGGCGCGTGCTACTCGCTATACTTCCTATCGCTACCGAGCCGGATGATGCTGCTGCGGGGTAGAGAGCAGGCCACTCTCACCGCGGCTTATGAGCTTTTGGAAAAGGCGACTAAGCTGCGAGTACCGTGTGACGAGGTCAGTAATACTACTTAGTTACTAGACGTATTAGAGCGGCCGCACATAGCTGAGCCAACGGGAAAGATTCGTTAAAAATCTTAATACAAATCCATTTTTTTCATATCATCAGGTTTGCTATCGGGTCATGATGCAACTCTGCGGCATCCATTCCCTCCCCGTGCTCGCTGTGCGTCTCTTGTTCCTGATGAAACGGGCGGGCCTGCAGCCGAACGCCCTGACGTATGGCTACTACAATCGATGCGTGCTCGAGGCGCCTTGGCCCCACGACGTGCCCAGGTATGCTACCGCGTCATGATGCAACTCTGCAGCATCCATTACCCCCCGTGCTCGTTGTGCGTCTCTTGTTCCTGATTAAACGGGCGGGCCTGCAGCCGAACCAAAGTATAAAGACAACCAAGTAGTACGACTTCGGCCGTTTAGAAGCGCCCGACACGTATTTACACAGACGCACGATCGCACGTCTGTGTGAGTGCACTCCATGCTGTGGCAAATGCTTGCCTGTGGTGCGTCCGTACACGACGCGCACACATGCGCGCTCCCGATGTACCTTTTGCTGGAAGAAAAACTACCGTATACCGTGGCCTAACGCCCTGACGTATGGCTACTACAACCGATGCGTGCTCGAAGCACCTTGGCCCCACGACGTGCCCAGGTATAGTATCGCATCATGATATAGCGCGTTTGGTCTCAGAAAAGTCATTCTGGCCACTAATGACCCTGTTATGAATAAGATCAAATGTAGTAGTTTATATTGCTAGTAGGTCACAAAGGTAATTTTACAAGTCTGAATGTAACAGCGCTTCGAAAAACATAACAGCTGTCGAGAAGAAATATTATAAAAAACTCTCCGAGTTTGTAAAGTACATTACCGCCCAATTAACTGAATTTAGAATCCCTTAGATAATGTAACCCTAATACAGACAATTAGCGTGCTCTAGGGGGTTTTTCTCCCAATTGTCTATCATGGTTCTAATAAGCTTGTAAGTAAAATATTGTTGCAAACAGAAACAAAATACACCACCATCGAAAAGGAAGTATTCGCATCCGCAAAATATTTTGATTAAATCTATTTTGAAGATACTTGAATACCATTAGTTTGCTGTTATTCCAAAGACAATTAGATATAAGATATGAAGGATATTGGAGGTTGAGCCACCAGTTTAAAGGTTTTTTTTTTTAATTCGTCGCCAGCGGTTCTCAGCTTTTATGGAACAAACTGCGCATAGCGGTGATGGGCGCGGCTCTGTTTCGAAAAGCGGGCGCGCAGCGGGCGAGCCGCGCTGCAGGCTCCGGTCTGTCTGTTGGCAGTAAGTTTATTATTTATTACTAATACATTACTTAGCACAGGGGTCTCCAAGCTTTATTAGCAAAGGGCTACATTGCGCCTTCGTCGCGCGGGCCACACGACATGGTCGACCACGGAGTTTATTTATTTATTTATTTAGACTTTATTGCACAATACAGGAAAGTACAAACGGCGAACTTAATGCCATAAGGCATTCTCTACCAGTTAACCGCTTAACCGAGTTTAGTCATCATTAGGGGTATTTCCACAGAATATTATCGAAATAGAAGGATAGTTCATCGATTTGTATGAGAACCAAACGTGTAACGTTTTTCGCTTGGCGTTTGATGCCAAAAGTGTAATTTAGTGATGGAAAACATAAATTTACCATTTCATTTGGTACCATTGTACCATTATTATCAGATTTTCACATGTGTCCCTTTTTAGCACGCGAGGTACATACGTACATACTTTTTCGTTCTACCTCGATATATTTCTGTGGGTATTTCATTGGAGAGCGAGCTCGCGCGGGCCGGATAACGAGTTCGCCCGCGGGCCGTAGCGTGGAGTACCCTGATTTAGATTCTCCCTATATGATTATTATATTGACTGTCCGAGCGACGTCTTTTTCGCCCTGATGCGCGGACATAAAGCTTTTTATGACCGACTTAAGCCGATTCCGCGTCGATACATGTGCGTAGTCGACAATATCAAATTGTATGTTTTCAATGCAGTGTTTCCGGACCGATTCGACCTTCAAACCTTCAAGAAAAGAGCGTACTCCCACCTGAAAGGCCGGCAACGCACTCGTGACTCTTTTGGTGTTGCAGGTGTCTATGGGCGACGGTGATTGCTTACCATCAGGCGACCCGTCTGCTAATTTGCCCCTGTTTCATAAAAAAAATGTTTAGTAGCTACCCTTTTCTGTTTTAGGCGTAGGAACGTTGCCGCGAGTGGTGTCGGCGGCGGCCATGGATGGCGGCGATCTCAGTGGTTTACCGGGATTGGCCGCCTGTGAGCCCGCCCACAGCCGCACCAGCCTCGATTCGGGTAAGATAATTCGCCTTTCTGAATAAATAATAATACATAGTCATAGAGGTCTGTCGCGGAGAACGCGAAACATGTAAATACTGTGTATATTAAACTATTACCGTTTAGTTATTTTCTTACTGGCAACATTAACATTCAAATGTCAAACGGTCAGTATTCTGTGACGGACGGTTAGAGGCAAAATAGGATGACGAGCTGTAGAAGGCGCGGTCGATTGGTACGTGTCGCTTAATATCTCGAGATCGCGCAGTCATCGAGCCCTCGAGATTCCGGGTGAGTTATGAGCACTGCTAAATGTATTGTTTCAGTGTCATAGTGAGCTTGAGTTAACATTTGTGGCACTAAGGGCTTTGAGGCCCACAGGTGGTCTCAACGTTGTAATGACGTTGAGACCTGATCAGAAAGAATTGGCTGGCACTCTTCGTATAAGAATGGAAGAATTCCCTGTGGCCAATAGGGTATTTGACAACAATCAAAATAAATTCATTAACTCTAACCAGCAATTTACGCTTCCAGAACAGCCCGAATAAAATCATTCAAACCTATTTTCGTACCATCAACAATTTTACAATGACGAAAACTAACAATAAGGCACCATATTGAGCATGACGTCACAAGATAGTATTCCATACTAAACTGCATACTTTCGGAACGTTTTGACACTTCATAAAAAGAAGCTGATTTGAACTGTCATCAAGTAGCCTATTCCTCATGTTGTCTTGTGCTTGTTACTAGCTTGTTAATACCAGTTTGAGCTACTGAAGGTATTTTCTGGTGGCTGATGGTAAGGCTATAAGGGGTTTATGTGGAGGCCTTTCCGGGGGCTCCCCCTTAGTACTCATCGCATGGGAGCAAATATGCAGAGGCTCGTTGCGGGGTACACGATGAGTTCTCCTTTGGAGATTAAATGTGCCGTTTATCCACTGGTATATAGCTACGCTGCCGTCCTAGCGTAAAAGGCGACTTTTTACTATGAACTTCCATAGCAAAAAGTCGCCTTTTAGACTAGGACGGCAGTACGGGATTGGGGCCCTCCTAATTTTCCTCAAACGAGTAAAAGTTACATTCACAGTTGGAGATAATCCGAGAGATAGTAAAGAGAATGAGCCTAATGAATTTTGACTCAATGTCATTGGGGGATTATTTCCTACTAGCATTTTCCCGCGGCTTCGCCCGCGTTGTTCCCGTTATTGTCCCAAAGGACCTCTTTACCGGGATATAAAGTATCCTATGTTTCAATCCAGGACTTGGACTACTTACATGCCAAATTTCAGCTTGATCCATCCAGTTGTTATCCCGTTATTAGGTAACAAACATCCAAACATCTAAACATCCAAACATCCTCACAAACTTTCGCATTTATAATATTAGTGGGATAGTGGGATGTATCTGTAGATCCATGTAGCGAGGTTATTTCGTGATGTCGCCAGATATGTCAGGCGAAGTTTCGCGAAGTCCCACGACTTCGCCTGTCATCGCTACGGATATAAGTCGTGCGATGTCGCCGTCACATGTCGTGGGACATTTGTCCCCTAGTGTATCCTTGGCTTAACAGTGTGTTTGATTGTACGACTTGTAGCATCGACGAGCTTTGCGTCAAACTAGAGTGTAAATAGTCTCGTGGCGCCCACGAAGAATAAGTATTTTTTAATAGGCTACTTGATGACAGTTCAAATCAGCTTCTTTTTATGATGTGTCATAACGCTCCGAAAGTATGCAGTTTAGTATGAAATACTATCTTGTGACGTCATGCTCAACATGGTGCCTTATTTTTAGTTGTCGTCATTGTAAAATCGTTGATGGCATGAAAATAAGTTTGAATGATTTTATCCGGGCTGTTTTGGAAGCGTAATTTGCTGGTTAGAGTTAATGAATTTATTTTGATTGTTGTCAAATACCGTATTATTGCCTTTGTATTTATCGAGTGTCTCAGTCAAAGGAACTATTATGTAATCTAGTGTCTGTCTCTGGTTAACTAGTGTTTTTTCATCACACTTGCTCGTAAAGGGTGTTATAACACGCGCGCTTATAGCGCAGCTCGAGCCGATTTACTCCCCGTGGGTTACAAAAATCTATAACTCCCACGGGAGGAAAAAGTGTATGAAAATCTATAACTCCCACGGGGGTTATGAGTTTAGTTTTAAAAGTCGTACGTCATTTCAGACTAAGGAGGTTTCGAATCAGCCAAGGCTATTTCACATCTTCAAAACTTGGCTACAAAACCAATTTTAGTGTAAATGAAACTTATATGGTATATTTTACCATTATTTCCGTAGTTTTTGCGATTATTTTAATGCAATTAAATTAATTTAGTTTAAAATTTTATTTTGAAAATCGGTACAATCTGGTGACATTGCCTGTCAAGTTTAAAAACTAAACGCAGTTCTTAGCATTATCTGTGGAAGACTATATTGAAAAAGTTGACAGTTGAAGTTGTCTCTTAGCGGGTGCGTTTAGTTTATTTCATTTTTATGTTTTATTTTATTTTTCCTCGCAAATGTGATGAAAAACATTGTGTGTATCACGGGCAGTAAGAAGATTACAAACTCGAGTCATTAAAAGCCCTCCGCCTACGGCGTCGGGCTTCTAATAGACTCTCGTTAGTAATCCCCTTCTTACTACCCTCGGTGCACAATGTACTATTGTGGTGCAGTGACGACCCGCGGGCAGGAGAACTCGTCGGCGTTCGAGGCGCTATGCCGGCGCGCCGCCATCGTGCGCGCCACGCCGGCGCCCGGGCGGCCCCACGCGCATGCGCTGTCCAACGCCGCCGGCATACTCATATCAGGTCAGTTTCACTACCACACAAAGATAGTATATAATTTATTGCGATGAAGGACGATTAACGTCTGTGTAGCTACGACTTACTATGTTTGACATTAACACTTACATATATATTGACATTGACAGCTTGATTTGACAGGGGTCTCTTTTGTCATTTAGTGCTGCCACCTATAGTTCGTGCACGTTCCCTCTTGCTGCGCACCTCGCGCGACTCGCCATGGGACTAGGTGACCTGGTTCGACCCCAGGCACCCCCGGCACCCACCCAGTCCGACCCAACTCAGGGTGCTCTGGCTAGCGACCTGGTTCGACCCCAGGGAACGCCACGGCCGACCACCCGGTCCGACAATCGCTACGCCCGGGTTGCGAGTTTGTCAGTTTCAAAAAAAAAAAAAAAAAAGCGGCTCGCCATGGTTGTACTTTGCCGACGCTTGCGCTCCGCTCGATACTAAAACGCTCACTGTAGGCCGCGGATAGCTCCGCGGCACTGACGCGCCATGCGGACGGCTTGCGGAGCTACCCGCGCGGGCGGTCGTCCGCACGGACCCGCTTCACTCTAAAGCGCTCCCTGAATTTATTAAACATATGTATTGGTCAGCGCGACACTAAAACTAGCCTATATCAACGATACTTAAATACTGTTTAAATGCCGTCTAACTTTCGTCACGATGTATTGGTTTGACATTCAATTTCAGTTTCGTCACGAAACTTAACTGGTCAAAGATATTACACTTTTTTGAAAAATACCTATTATGTACACAGCTACAATCGTTCGGAGATTATGTGCGCGTCGTCGAGTCCGTCGTCGAGTACGAATCGAAACTAGTGGCCGCTCAGCCGGAGGATTCTTTAAAGATCCGCGCGACGCAAATTGTGCAACATTCTCTGCTTATACTCTATTCAATTTATTTTATGCCACACCTGGCCATAAATTGGCTTTTACCGCACGCTGCGCGTACGGAAAAAGCCGCTTTCTGGCCAAGTGTAGACATAAAATGATGTACACAACACGGGAGGTAATAAAGAAAGCCCTTGATCGCATATTTACGTCCCTCGCTTCCAGCTCGGGCCGCAAACATCTGCGATCTCGGCCTTTCTTTGCTTTACCACTCTAGTTGTGTAATGTACTATAGTTATGTTACTTTTCTGAAGCTTCGAAAATAGTTTAATCTGCCAGAGAGTATGCTGCGTAAGAGAAGGTTTACTCTAGCAAGTTGTCTTTTTCAGGCTTACCCTCAAACCCCGATTTATGCGAAGCGGCACGACCGAGAAGTAATTCATTAGGCAACGAAGATACGACAAGTATTTCAATAGCGGAAAAGAGACAGGTAATAAAATAACTAAGCGATCTCTATTGAGTTTTAAATAACGCAGGCGAAGCTTTGGCTTTATCTTAGCATTTGCTGAGATACGCCCCATTTTACTGGCTCCCTACTTTTCAAACATTTTGATCACATTATCCTACATTATAAAGTAAGAATTATCTAAGGTGTCCGAATGTTTGTTCAGTCTCTTTACGAACATTCGGACACCTTGGATAATTCTTACTATACATACATGGAGTTTATTTCTTTATTATGTTAATTTCAGACGATACATGTGAGTCCGGACAGCCCGTCGGACCTGCGGATCCTGACCAGGTCGGAGAGTTTCGCGGGAGACGCGCAAATCGTACAAAACCTGCAGATGCTCTCGTATTCTAATAGTACGTATTTATAACCTAACAGTATACTGTCTAGGTTATAACCTAAATAGGCTTCCGTTAGGGATGTAACGATACATAGTTTTGTCGATACGATACCGATACCGATATATTGTAGTAAATAATCGGAGAATCGGCGATACCGATATCTTAGCTAAATAATGAAGTATGAACTTTAGATAGTGGTGTGTCTTTATTATACCTAAAACTTGGCTATATTTAACAGAGAGTCAACCTTGAAAGTGTAAAGTAAAAATACATAAATTGTCAACTCAAAATTCAATTATTTTTATTAAGAACCAAAGATTTAATTAACATAGTAATTATCATTGCACAAGGTAATAGACCAACACATAAATTAAGTCAGTAATTGAAATTACTTTTTGCAGATTTTTTTTCATACAGCAAATTCTTTTCGCGCTCTTCAAGTATCGGTTGTATATAATCGGCGATACCGATATATTGGTATCGGTATCGTTACATCCCTAGTTTCCGTATTGGCGAGAAGTAAGGTATTTTATTCCTCGGAAAGTACGTGATGCCACTGAGATCAGTCGTCACCTTATTTCAACCGGGATAGTAGATGGTCACGTTCTACAGGGTGTCCCTAAAACCAACTTTTATACGATCAGGGCTGATAGACCAGCTCATAAGAACCTAGATTAAGCAAATTTGACCTCAGTAAAAATCTCTTAGTTTTCGAGATATTGACGTTTTTAAAAAACTCGTGCTAAGTGGATACCCTGACTCGGTGTTTTGAGTGTCATTGCTAAAATATCAAGTATTTTACAAATCTGTATTTTGCTATGTGTGGCCAAATAACTATGCTATTGAACGTATTTTCTATTTTTGCTAATTTATTCATGCTGTGGACACAGTACAATAACAAAAAAAAATTATTCGATTTTTTTCAAATTTCACCTCTGACTTCGAACTAGCGTGGTGAAAAAAAAATGTACCAACATAACCAGGCACTCAACGTAAAAAAATTGCGCATTTATTGTAGTTTCTAAAATGGTATAAAATTTACTAAGCACTGTAATAATTTTTGAAATAATGATATTTTGTTACAAAATTAACTGTCTGCCGCCTTCATCTCATACGATCCGGTTGAACTAAGTTTGCACCTGGCGTGCTTGACATCACATACAAATTAGGTGCAAACTTCACGTAATCGTCAATATCTCGAAAACTAAGAAATTTTTATGAGGTCAATTTTACTCAGTCTCGTTTTTTATGAGCTGGCTTATCAGCCCTGTTCGCCATTTTGTAAAAGTCGCGAATTTTGATAGCCTAGATCAGTCTTTCGAATGTCATGACTTCAAATTTCAGTATTTTCTTAATCTGCTTTTTGTTAAACATTACTTAATAATTATGCTATCATACCTTTTCTGTTCGAAATTCAAATTCTGGTACGAAATTTAACCAATGGAATATTGTAGTATAACCTCCTTTTGAATTAAAATGCTATTATCTTAAAAACTACGGTGTCTAGTGTGTAAAATCTTACTATTTTAAACTACATTAATTTTTTTTATTTTAGCATGGTAAATTTGTTTTAAGTATTACGCGATTCAAATCCGAGGTCATATTTTGAATCACGTAAAATCTAATTTATTTTGATAAGGTATGATAGCATAATTATTAAGTAATGTTTAAAACAAAAAGCAGATTAAGAAAATACTGAATTTTGAAGTCATGACTTTCGAAAGACTGATCCAGGCTATCAAAATTCGCGACTTTTACAAAATGGCTAACAGGGCTGACAAACCAGCTCATAAAAAACGAGACTGAGTAAAATTGACCTCATAAAAATTTCTTAGTTTTCGAGATATTGACGATTACGTGAAGTTTGCACCTAATTTGTATGTGATGTCAAGCACGCCAGGTGCAAACTTAGTTCAACCGGATCGTATGAGATGAAGGCGGCAGACAGTTAATTTTGTAACAAAATATCATTATTTCAAAAATTATTACAGTGCTTAGTAAATTTTATACCATTTTAGAAACTACAATAAATGCGCAATTTTTTTACGTTGAGTGCCTGGTTATGTTGGTACATTTTTTTTTCACCACGCTAGTTCGAAGTCAGAGGTGAAATTTGAAAAAAATCGAATAATTTTTTTTTGTTATTGTACTGTGTCCACAGCATGAATAAATTAGCAAAAATAGAAAATACGTTCAATAGCATAGTTATTTGGCCACACATAGCAAAAAACAGATTTGTAAAATACTTGATATTTTAGCAATGACACTCAAAACACCGAGTCAGGGTATCACTTAGCACGAGTTTTACAAAAACGTCAATATCTCGAAAACTAAGAGATTTTTACTGAAGTCAAATTTGCTTAATCTAGGTTCTTATGAGCTGGTCTATCAGCCCTGATCGTATAAAAGTTGGTTTTAGGGACACCCTGTATATTCAAAGTCGCACACAGCGGTGGTCGATATGGAATTCTCGACTGTCGTAACTATTGGGGTGAGAATACCATGTGCTTGTTTGTAGTTCAAAACTAACTTTGTAATCGGAAATAGAATGGATTGGAATGTAATAAATAAAGGAAGACCACTTACAAACAGAAATGAGATCCCAACCGTCGAGGAACACATTTATAGTTCTCAAATAAAGAATCCTCCACGGGTAAGTAATAAGCAAGTCGGTGGAAATCGAGTTCTGTTGACACCCCCCAGTAGTCCCAGTACTAACTTGGTTTAACATTACATATCAAAACTTTTTTGTCGTAGGAGAACTGCGTTGCGAGACTTGGATCTTATTACATGTAGGAGCATTCCATGAAAATATTTCGTAAGGGACACCACCGTTTTAATACTTCCGAGAAATAAATTCAGGACGCTAATTATCAGCATTGTAATATCATAACTCGGCCTTAAGATTGGTAGTGTTTCTTAGCAGGTAATACGTTTTATTAGGGTAGCTGCCATAGTGTTTCGTAAGGGACAAAAAGTTGATGTTTTCATGGAATGCTCCTGTAATGTTTTTGGTGGGTTGCTTATTCTGTGACTTTACTGCCCATGCATTACAGTCGTCTTTACCCTGCAGGTACCTCGAACGTCAAGTCCCGGTGTTCGCGAACGCTTAGCTTCCCAGAAGAGCCTGAGAAGGAGGCGGCGGAAGCCGAGCCTTCGGAAGAACCCGAGGGCTCTCCACTCAAGTACGTAGCAAATTCAACCCTGTACTTATGGCATTAGAGTTTATATTAGCAGGATGCTGATCTGAAATGACGCTGTTGTAGTCTAAAATTGACTTGCCCCAAAAATATATACCCAATTAAAAATGCACCAAATCGCTGTACAATCGTCACATAGTAGAAAAGTGAAAAGGTTTTGATTAGAGATGTGCCGTTCCCGGGGATATTCCGCACTTGTATGGGGGAATATTCCCCATACAAACGGGGAATATTCCCGGGAACGGCACATCTCTGGTTTTGATGCTAAGTGCCCGAATACATACAATACATTGTACCCCCATTTCCATTGTAACGGTTAAAGTTATAATAAAACCCATGCCTTCTTATTATTATTTTGAATTGAAATGAAATGAAATTCATATTCCATTTTTATTTTACGTCTATTTTGTTTCTTGTTAATGATATTTATGCCACACCTGGCTATGCTATAAAGTGGCTTTTTCAAAAAGCCACTCTCTGTCCAAGTGTAGACATAAAATGATGTACACGACACGAGAGGTAATAAAGAAAGCCCTCGATCGCATATTTACGTCCCTCGCTTGCAGCTCGGGCCGCAAGCATCTGCATCTCGACCTGTTGTGTAATGTACTATTAAATAGTACATTACATAACTAGGGTGGTAAAACAAAGAAACTGGCTGCAAGCGAGGGACGTAAATATGCGATCGAGGGCTTTCTTTATTACCTCCCGTGTTGTGTACATCGTTTTATGTCTACAGTAGGCCAGAAAGCGGCTTTTCCCGTAGGTACGCGTAGCATGCCGTAAAAGCCACTTTATGGCCAGGTGTGGCACAATAGTACATTGTGTATCAAGGGCGGTAAGTAACTCGTGTTACTAAAGCCCTCGGCTTCGCCTCGGCCTTGTAACAAACACTCGTTTGTAATTCCTTAACCGCCCGTGGCACACACAATGTTTTTCATCACACTTGTGAGGAAATCTGATTAAAATAACCTCACTTAACCTAAATAAAATTGTAAAACTGACAGTGACATTAGTGACATATTCCATAGACAATGCGAACGTCAAGTCACGTTCGGAAACCATAGCGGTAAAGACTAAAAATGGTTTATTTTATATTTGCAAAATACTGAAATACTATATTTAAACATTTAATTAATGTTACAGAAATATGTGTTTACATGTATTTGCAATAACAGTTCTCTTGAAATAAATATTTCAGTGATAAAAGTTAAAAAAGTAAGTTGGCGTTTCCTTTGAAAATAACAAATAAGAGTAAAACAGAACCAGCGTTTCAAATTTAAAAAGAAAGCCATTACGCCCTAGGGCGTAATAGGTCATTTACGGCCCGCAGAACCTACGTGTAATGACACCATTTTCGAGCAAGTGTGATGAAAATGATATTGGTTCTATGTATCTTTTTTTAAACGTTTTCCAGATTATCCCCCCGCACCCCCGTGCTAGCCGACGATCCCCTCGGCGCCCTAAGGCAGCCGGAGCCCGAGTCCCCCGAACCCCCGCGGCTGGAGGAACCCACGCCCCCGAAGCACGAATACAGCGTCAGCCCCAAGTTGTTCCACAGGCGGAGCAACTCCTTCCAGGACGACACTCCGACGGAACATGGGTACACAGCTTCCTTTTATATTTGTGTAACTGATTAGCTAACTTTCCGTAATTTCCCTTGTCGCAATATATGTCTCTCTGGCACTATATTAAGGGCCGCAATATATGTCTCTCTGGCACTATATTAAGGGCGCATATGCGAGCGTTTTAACTACTCTATTCACTATCTCTACACGGAAATGTTAAGCCACTTGTCAGTGTTCTTAATTTAGCGGTGTAATGCAATTTGGGCGTACTTCAGGCACATAACTATAACTGATAACGAATTATAATGAGGGTATTTAAAAATCAGAAATCCACCAGCTGGCTGCAGGGTGACGAAAGGTCTATTTGGCAGTAGATGTCAAAATCAGGTGGTGTGATTGGTGGATCTTGACGCCTACTGTCGAAAAGACCTTTCGCCACCCTGCTGCCAGCTGGTGGGTTTATGATTTCTAAACACCCTCATTCGTTTACATTCGTATAAAAGAAGAAAATTCTGTTTCAAATCAGCTGTAATCTGATGTGTGTATAGCGGGTGTTATAAGGTAACCGTGGCAACGTCAGCTTCCGAGCAAATCTTGATCGGTGATTGGCTAACGGAGTTTTTGTTATAGCGTAACCATAGCAACGCCAGTGTCATTGGGCAACATAGTTCGGTAAAAGTCGTGATTGCAGAGTCTTCCTCTTACGAGCCCGGTCCCCGATTTGCATATCGTGCTAAATTAGGTATTTGTAAAATGTGTCGCTGTCCCGCACTGCCCGCCTCTCCCCCGCAGAGCGCGATAGAGACAACTGCAGCTTGGACCGAAAATACCTTTTAAAATTTCATGAAAACAACGTTTCGTAGTCCCCTGATTTCTTCCCCAAAACTTAACCTATTTAACTAATTTTTTCATTAAACATTAAAGAAAAGCTTTGGCCGTGTTCCTATGTTTTCCTTTTTTTTAATAATCTAGTCAAATTTGTTTTCTGGATGTGTGAACACAGCGGAAAATCTGGCATTTTTTTTAGGTTTTTGAAGGTTAATATCTCTTTATTGAATCAATTTATCGTAAAAAGGAAAACATAGGAACATATCAATAGTAGCCATAGATTTTTGGACAAAAAATTATTGCTCTACTGGCATTATCCTGGGAGGAAACAGGGGACTACGTTTGTATTGAAAAACTGCCCTCCTGTTTCCTCTTAAGAACAGTGACACGTGGGTAAACATTCCCGCGTGGTGACTGTACAAGGGACTGGCATGGCAAGTGGCAGCGATTTTTTATAAAACCAAATTCTGTATAGATGTAATCTTCGTTTCCTTGTAAACTCTGATCACCATTCCTTGCAAAATAATATATTTGCTTAAAGGAAATGAAAAAAACGTCAGCGTAGTAACGCCGAATTGACCCTTAAATAAACAGAGATGGAAAAATAAGCCAGATTGTACTTAAGTCGAAGAACGATTGTATATTAAGTTTTTAATATTATGAAACCTGTTAGAACATGAAATACATATACGCTAAATGTAGCGTACAAAATTTAAAATGTTAAACGTTCAGATTCCTAACCTTTGTGCTGTGTGAGCCATTGTACTTAAATTCACATCCCAAGTAGCATACTAGCTGTATAAGAGCTTACTCAGGCATTATACCTCCAATTTGAGCGTTATAAGTGCTGTATAAGGCTTGGTGAGGGGGTAAGATTATAAAGCTTATGTGCTACGTCAGGTAGCATGAAACTGCATCAATGACTAATGGTTATTGGGAATATCACTTTCATTTTAATGTAATCACGCACCAATTAACGATTGCGCATTTAGTACCAATCACTAAATAAGTGAGAGAATGGAAAGGGCTATGTTTGGTATTTCTTTGAAAGATCATGTCCGACACGATTCCGTCATAAAACCAAAGTTATAGGAAACAGTCATACTTATACACACACAAACAATCGCTAAACCTAAACGCATTTCAATGGTCTAGTTAGTTCAATAGGGAATATGCATGATATTTTTTATTTACTTTAATAAAACCTCATTCATATAAAAAACAGTAGTAAAAAAATATTTTTCGAATAACAATAAAAATAACCAAGATATAACGCAACAAAGATTTATCTCTATCTCTTTCTCGCAAAACAGAATATAGTATGGAGATTGTACAGTGGCCGTGTACTATGACGTCATAGTCCATATCGGATCTCTCTCTCTAATCGCTGTCTGATTAGTGCTTTAAAATGTTTATATCTTCCGTATTTCTCGGTCGATTTCAATTTTATTTTGACTGTATGTCATCTTTTTTACGGTATTTTCAAATTTTGTTAAGAAATCTGTTAAAAAAAATTCATGCATATTCCCTATTACGAAAAAAAACGTTCGTAATTAGCACGTTAGTACTTACGCAATTCATAAAGTTGCAATTTCATTGGTGAAAAAAAAAAAAAATTAGTACGAGTGTGAACTAGACCTATATAACGCCGCCGTTCCGTCACCTCAAGACCCTCTTCCTATCGATATCTCGCCCCCGGCAGGGCGGATAACTTAGAACGAGACAGCTGACCCAGACCATAAACAGGCGCAATCGGGTTTTACGTAGCGGCAAAAAGGTTAAAGGCTGGCATTTGAATAAGCATAAAAAAAGAAAAAAGCTGCCGTTCCGTTCCGTCCGGCGAGGGTAAACATAAATATGCTAAACAAAGCTAGTATAGGACATATATTGTAAGTAAAAATGATTTCTCACGTACGTTGAAGGTACTAAATGCGCAATTCCCACACCACCGTCACCCATTAGTAGCGCTAGTGCTGTCCCCCGTCCGAGCAAGATAACCTCGATAGTTTCCTCCCGGCAGGAAACTGCACAGGAGTGAGACCGTGCCCGCCGGCACCGTGTCGTCCAGCCTCGCCAGTCTCGGGAACACGCTGAAGATCAGTTTCGGGTGAGTTCGGGTGTTATCGATAATTTGTGGCGTTTCAAGGTACCACTTCCTTAGTTGCCAAAGTCTTAGCAAACTACTAATTCATTATCATCTATGGTAGGCCTGTGCCCAGCAGTGGGACATATCGATACTTTTAGACTCAAAGGGCGTAAACGCCGCAAGTTCTAATGGCGTTTACGCCAATTGAGTCAGGTCTCGAAACCGGTATTTTGCAAAAACCCCGAAATAGCCCAATATTTTGAATTATTTTATGCTTTTTATGTAGAGCTCAGTAATGTATTTAAGTCATGATTTCGTATTATTAGATTGTCTGGTTAAAAAACGAAATAATAAACCAAAGAACGATAAGAACGGAAAGAATACCGGTATTTTTGTATGGAGCAAATACCGGTTTCCGAGCCCTGATTCGAGTCTAAAGGTATCGATATATAGGTTGATGTAGATCAGTGGCGTGGCGTCAAATATATTCTTAGTAAAGCCGGAGCAGGTTTGGATTACTTTTTCTTCGGGAGTAGTAGATACACTGGTCATATGCTTTAAAATAGGCAAGCCGGTGGGAATCGGGCTCTATAGACGCCACGCCACTGATGTAGATAATGACTACTATAATGAAAATGCTAACAAAAGTATATATATTGTATAAGCATTGTAAAGAATTAAATACGCCTGCGTCTTACGAGGGTTTTATTGGGGCAGACGTATTAGATTTTGACATTCACAGGTGCATTTTACTATCCTAAATTGGAGAATAAAAAACACTGACTTTAAAAAATCGTCCTTATTGACCAGTGGCAAAGTGGTGCGTACCTGGAAACGTCACATTTTATAGCGCTTTGTGTAAAGAACTGATGAGAGCTGAACGTCTTGAAGAGTTCGAATTCGAGACTGCTAGTAACAATTCTAACAAGATGGACTGACCACTTGGTTAAGTTCGCCGATAGTCGATTAAAGTAAAAAGCGTGCGAGCGTTCGCTGTGAAAGTATTTGGGGGAGACCTGTGTTCAGTAGTCGAAGTCCCCGAGTTGACGAGTGGTTGCTTCTATTGCTAATGTAGTCTTAATTTCATCTGCAAGTTATCTGATTTTGGCTGTTTATTTTTTCTTTATTTATAACATTGCACTTTGACAGCTCGATAACGTTATGAGTTATGTTTGTATAAGTGTCGTTTTATTTGTAAACTTAACATTATTTTGCCATGAAGCATGTTTTTTCTAGATTTTTACTTATTATTTAACCAAAACTAAACGCATATTTCCTTTGATTTGAAACATGTTTGTAACACAACGCAAATTAAGATTTCAACAACAACGTTCAGTTTTAAAGAACTTCGAAAAAGTTCCTCAAATGTTGTAATAACTTACACTTACCTTAATACTGATTCATATGTTCTAACTGATTTGAAAAACATAGAAATGTGGTGTAGTCAGTGCTCGATTTACACTAGAGACACTTGGGGCTAACGCCCAAGACGGCATTTACAGTGCCCAGGGGCGGCGCTTAAGCCAATCCGAGTCTAAGTGTAGTTAAAAACGAATAAAGAAACACCATGTGTCTTTACCGTAATAAAATAATATAATATCGATTGGAAATATGCGTTCGCTTCACAATAGCGTTTCGTTTTAGTTGACGCACTGTTCGCTAGACGTTTGTTCCTTAGACGCTATTCGCCCGGCCGGTTGTCGTTGCGCAAGGAAAACATGAACATCGGCAAAGCGATGATCGAGAACTACTTCAGGTAAGGTCACTGTTGCTTTTTATTTTGCTATTCCTCTCGTGACAACCAACTCACTAAATACATTGATCGAAATTTCCGCGATTTTCGACCTTATTACTCTTTGAACATTGTCGATGTTCCTTTGGATTTTATTTGTAAAGTTTTGCTTGTCACTTTTGATTTAATGCTGCATGTGGATGTTAATGTATATGTACATCAGTGGCGTAGCGTAAAAGACATCCTTGGGCAAGTCGGTGCAGATTTGGCGTACATTTTCCTTAAAAGCTGTAGAATAAGGTGTCCATGCCTGATATTAGGCAAACCGGTAGGAATCGAGTTCTTTGGACGCCACGCCACTGATGTACATGTACAATGGCGGACAACCATTGTGTAACAAAGCCTTTGTATTTATTAAGAGAATAGTTAGGTACTTTATAAAAGAAAAACTACCACGTCTCTTCTTATCACATAGTCTAAATCAGGGGTCTCCAAACTTTATTAGCAAAGGGCCACATTGCGCTTCTGAAAATCTCGTGCGGGCCCTACGACATGGTCGACCACGGACTTAAGTAATATTTTTTTCGGCCGTTAGCATCCTTGGGGCATTTCATTGGAGAGCGAGCTCTCGCGGACCGGATCCGGTCCGCGGGCCGTAGTTTGGAGACCCCTCGTCTAAATCCTCACACGGACTGCTTGGAGCATACGAGAAACTCATCATACATCGTAGTTGCTTACGTGCAGATGAAACTCGCGTCGATTGTTGGTGAATTTCTAAATAAAAATACTACATTAAAATCCTCTTTCAGTCCCACGAGTATAGCGGGCAAGAAATCGAACGAGCTCCTACAAAGCGGGCTGTCCAGTCTCAAGTTTGCGGCCACCAGCATGGCGAAGAAATTCGACGAAATGAAAGAAGTCATTTCGGCGAATTCTACGCCGGTGAAGGGCGCTATAGGCAATGCGACCAGCGCGATAAGCAATTTCATTACGGAGGAGGACTCTACGGACGGCTCGTCGGAAATGAATCCTGAAGGTAAGGAATTCGGCGTAATGAAAAAGTCATCTTGGCGAACTTGAAACCGGTGAAGGAACAGGAAACTCTTCCAGTTCGTTAAGCATTTTCTGTACGGACTATACGAATGGGTCGTGAAATATATCATGAGAATAGTTATAAGTTTATAACGTATATTCGATTTCGCATACATTCATCAAAATGAAATAATTCATTTCGTTGAACTCGATCTCTGTAGAGATATGGAGTAAAAAGACGGAGCAAGAAATATAGTAGCCAAAATGATGTAATTTAGCATAAAAGGTTCGACGCAAGTATGCCATATAGAATAATTTTAAATTAACTTTCTCATAATTTTTTCATGTAAAAAATCATCAATTTCTTTTCAGAATGGACGGGCGGCATGAATTTCAGAAGAGCGTCGAGCGACGCCGAACTCGCCTGCGCTATGGAGCGAGGTTCTTTAGCCACTCTACTGTCGCATTTGCCCGATAACCTGTATCCACAGCAAACGGTCAGTATTGCAGATATTGCAATCACAAAATGGGGATGACGACTGGGTTAAAAATATATAATTCTATTTAGTCCGTCAGTTAGATTATGGAAAAATATGGGACACGTATTTTTTGGTTTATCAAAATATTAAAAATCGACAAAGTTATAGATCATAAAACTTCTGGAGTCGGGCTTGTGACGTCACTCCTAGGTGAAAATTGTACCTAGGAGTGACGTCACTCGAAACTTCTAAGAACTCTATCTTCGTCATTTTTTGTTTGTCAAAAAAAGAAAAATACGTGTACAATATTTTTTAATAATCTAACTGACGGACTAAACAGTTTTTTTTGTCGTCTAGCCCATTGTTGAAATTCTGTGAATTGTTATGTAGAGAATTTAGCGAATAAATTATTTTATCTATTCGCTAATAATGCAGATACTGACCCTTTTTTATAACGATTTACACGCCATCTTCACGGGAATTTGACGGGGATATGACTACTACAAAATTCATAATATTTACGCGTCTCCGAAAAACTTTAGGATCTACCAAGGTAGCACAGTGTTTGCCACCTAGCTTGGGTTGCGTACCGTATATTGCCGTCCCGCTCACTCAAAAATTCTATAAAAGAAGGCGGGAGGGACGTCACGATACGGTTTTCGAACGAAAACATTCAGATAGGCCCGGCTGAGTGGCTGAGTGGCTTTTACTCTGTTCCGATTTTTGCAACAGTCAATAAGACTTGTAAGGCAAGTTTTAAAAATCAGTGGCTTTTAATTTTCCTCGAGCGACTTAATAAATAAGACGTTTATTTTTGATAATCGCAGGACAACCCGAACTCATCCCACACTGTGACCGGCCACATGTCGTCCTGTTCGCAATGCCACCAGTGCTACGCGTTGCTCTACGACGAGGACATCATGGCGGGCTGGGCGGCGGACGACTCCAACCTCAACACGCGCTGCACCGCCTGCGGCAGGCACACCGTGCCTCTACTGTCCGTGCAGGTGACTAGTCGACTGTGTCACACCGTGACAGCCCACATGTCCTGTTCGCAATGCCACCAGTGCTACGCGTTGCTCTACGACGAGGACATCATGGCGGGCTGGGCGGCGGACGACTCCAACCTCAACACGCGCTGCACCGCCTGCGGCAGGCACACCGTGCCTCTACTGTCCGTGCAGGTGACTAGTCGACTGTGTCACACCGTGACAGCCCACATGTCCTGTTCGCAATGCCACCAGTGCTACGCGTTGCTCTACGACGAGGACATCATGGCGGGCTGGGCGGCGGACGACTCCAACCTCAACACGCGCTGCACCGCCTGCGGCAGGCACACCGTGCCTCTACTGTCCGTGCAGGTGACTAGTCGACTGTGTCACACCGTGACAGCCCACATGTCCTGTTCGCAATGCCACCAGTGCTACGCGTTGCTCTACGACGAGGACATCATGGCGGGCTGGGCGGCGGACGACTCCAACCTCAACACGCGCTGCACCGCCTGCGGCAGGCACACCGTGCCTCTACTGTCCGTGCAGGTGACTAGTCGACTGTGTCACACCGTGACAGCCCACATGTCCTGTTCGCAATGCCACCAGTGCTACGCGTTGCTCTACGACGAGGACATCATGGCGGGCTGGGCGGCGGACGACTCCAACCTCAACACGCGCTGCACCGCCTGCGGCAGGCACACCGTGCCTCTACTGTCCGTGCAGGTGACTAGTCGACTGTGTCACACCGTGACAGCCCACATGTCCTGTTCGCAATGCCACCAGTGCTACGCGTTGCTCTACGACGAGGACATCATGGCGGGCTGGGCGGCGGACGACTCCAACCTCAACACGCGCTGCACCGCCTGCGGCAGGCACACCGTGCCTCTACTGTCCGTGCAGGTGACTAGTCGACTGTGTCACACCGTGACAGCCCACACGTCCTGTTCGCAATGCCACCAGTGTAGTTAATATTAACACCTTGAGTGCCAAGTGCCCAAATTTTCATACAAAATGAACCCGATAGCAAAGTATAAAGACGAACAAGTAGTCCAAGTTTGGTCGTTTAGGAGCGTGCGACAGGTATTCACACAAACGTGCTATCGCGCGTCTGTGTGAGTGCAATCCATACTTACAACATTCTTACGCATTCTTAAAACTCTGCTTGTAGTCTTAGTACACGGCGCTCACATATTCAAGCGTGCGATGTATATTTTGTAGGAAGAAAGATTATTGCTATTATTTTGGTTCGTGGCACTGAATGTGTTAAGTTTCATGAACAAGTTTCCTTATGGTTTATTGTGTTTTGCAGATACTTCGGGACGGTCAAAAGCAAACAGAAAATGTCAGCGTGCCTTATCTAAATCCCTTGGTGCTAAGGAAAGAATTCGAGTCAATATTGGGTAAGTGCAAGTATTCTTGGCTAAAAATGTTACATTTAATGAATTATTTTTAGTAGTATTTAAGAGCATTGAAATTAGGGATGTAACGATACATAGTTTTGTCGATACGATACCGATACCGATATATTGTAGTAAATAATCGGCGATACCGATATCTTAGCTAAATAATGAAGTATGAACTTTAGATATTTGTGTGTCCTTATTATACCTAAAACTTGGCTATATTTAACAGAGAGTCAACCTTGAAAGTGTAAAGTAAAAATACATAAATTGTCAACTCAAAATTCATTTTTTTTTTATTAAGAACCAAAGATTTAATTAACATTGTAATTATCATTGCACAAGGTAATAGGCCATACATCAATTAAGTCCGAAATTGAAATTACTTTTTGCCGGTTTTTTTTTCATACAGCAAATTCTTTTCGCGTTCTTCAAATATCGGTTGTATATAATCGGCGATACCGATATATCGGTATCTGTATCGTTACATCCCTAATTGAAATATTAATTTGACTAGTTTCATATGTTGGAATGACAAACTTTTGTTATGTTCGCTAGGTAGAGAAGGCGACTCGTGTCTCCTAGAGAAGGAATTCGTGGAATCGCACCCGATCGTCTACTGGAATCTAGTTTGGTACCTGGAGCGAGCCAACATCGAGAGTCATCTTCCAGACTTGCTGTGCGCTGACTACCCGAGCATGTATCAAAGCTCCGACACACTGCCTGACCCAGACAACAGCGGTTAGTATACTCTACCAGGCAGACTGGTCTCTTAAACAGATGGCGGAACCCATCCGGTTGTCTGCCGGAACCAATTTTTGGAAAAGAAGCGAACTAATATCGACCATTTGGCACAATAGTTAACAGTGCTTGACACAGAGTGGTTCGATCTATACACGAAATAAATAAAGTCGAGGTAGTTCGTGCATGTAAACCTACCGGATTATCTGGTATCCCCTTATTTGGTATAAAATCAAATGCTATAAAATCACTTTGTCGAGATTCATTTACGATAATGATTCATTTGGTATAAATCAGAGGCCATAAAAAATTATTTGTATAATTACACTTATTATGATATGATATCAAATGCCATTTTTGATCATTTCGTTTGATATAACATTCATTTGCTCGAAACGTTATTTGTTATAAGTTTTATAAGGTATCACATTCACATTATAAATACATTTTTTGTTCGTAGCATTTTTATAAACCCTTAAATTAGTACTGAAATATAAGGCCCAGGAATTTTAAAGTTTGAAGGAACTCGGGACTTAATTGACAAAATTTGATCATTCTTTTTATAGGTTTTTCGTAAAGAATACGCTACGAGATATTGTATTTTATATGCATTGGAGAACACATACAGAAACACAACAAACGGTAACAAAATCCGATTTAGATCACCCCACTAACCACATGGTCTTGTCTGCCCTACCCCTAGAGTGTATATAGAAAGCCGTAGGCGCAGAGGGAGAGCAGCCCTCGCCCGCCGTAGCAAAGCACAAAGGCACAAGCGTAGCGGCTGACAATAGTACATTGCACAACTAGGGTGGGAATAGAAAGAAAGGCCGAGATCGCAGATGTTTGCGGCCCGAGCTGCAAGCGAGGGACGTAAATATGCGATCGAGGGCTTCCTTTATTACCTCCCGTGTTGTGTACGTCATTTTATGTCTACACTTGGCCAGAAAACTGCTTTTTCCGTACGCGCGTGCGGAAAAAGCCACTTCATGGCAAAGTGTAGCATAATAGTTAATATTATATTACAGGTTGCCGGGTAGTCTGCAGCTGGGACCTGGTCCGGCTGCACGGCGAGGCGGGCACGGCGCTGCACCGCGCGTGGCGCGAGCGGCGCGCCGAGCAACAACGCTCGCGCGCCGTGCAAGCGCTGCTGCTCACGGAGAGCCCCTCCGTCGTTGCGCACAAGTGAGTCTACTGCTTACCCCACCTCATCATCATCATCAGCTTACTCTCTTAGATAAACTATTTTAATTCGCAAATATTGTTGTGCCCAACAGGGTCCTTAGTGTATTTATAGTTTGTAAGTTTCACATCTGTAATACATAAGGAATGCAATAAAGTATTGAGTATTAAGTTACTGCCCTCCGTAATGTCTAAAAACGCCCGTGAAGATACTGTCTGCCATCTTGAAGTATTACCAAAATACGTGTATGTATCACTAACTGACTACATTGGCTCAGTGACCCAAAGAGGATCTTGACTTCAGTCGTGTGGCTTTGATCTCGCCAATTATATTCTAGTACACAGTTCTTTCACCTCTCGGTTCTTCGTCTCCCCTTCAACTTCCGTCCTCGTTCCTTATCGATACCAGAATCTTTCGCCTGATTTCAAAGATTTGAATCACAAAAATTTAGAAAACCTTGACGATTACAGACGTCCATCTTGCTAAGAATTGAAGTCTTTTTCGAAAGCACCTACTGCATACTTGTTCTACATCTGGACTTTTGTTCACAGTGTGGTGCTTGCTGTATTGGACGGGTTATTAAGTAACGACCTGATTGACGCGTTGCGGCGACTGGCCGCGTGGCGAGAGAACACCGCCGGCAACAAGCGTTATCATTCGTTTTTCAGGTAACGTGCGAAACCTAGCCCGTATGTCAGCGACATGAAGCCGAAGGCCGAGCTCCCGCGTAGCACCGAAGGTGCGGAGCGTCACAGTGCCGTCCCCACCTACGCGAGTCCAAGGGCTGCAAGCCCGAAGGGCCAGCCCACCCAGATCATAACTACCCCCAAAGTATCTTACAAGCCGCAGGCCCTCGGGTGAGCGTTAGCGAAGCGAGGCCGAAGGCTTTCGCGTAGCACCAAAGGTGCAGGGAGCGTCACAGTGCGGCTCCCACCTACGCGAGCCTGCGGGTCTGAGGGGCCGCCTGCAGCACCGCAGGGCGAGCCCACCCAGACCATCACTCTCGCTTTCGGGAAAAATCTCCATACAAAATTCTTTGCATGCAGATTTTTCACCAGCGCCCCTCTTCCTTTCGCTTCCCACAACAAATTTTCAACTTGATCTACACCCCCCAAAGAGCTACCCCTACCGCTACTCCTCTCTGATGATAAAGTATAACTCCTTATCCCTCGCGTGGCGCTTGCGCCCCGCGCACCATGCGACAGCTAGTTATGATTTCTAAAAACCGTAATTTCATCCACAGAGACATACTGTTCCTCGCGATGGCCGCGCTCGGCGAGCACAACATCGACCTGGTCGCGTTCCAACGCGAGTACTCGCGCGCGCTCGAGCAGCTCGGCGGCTCGCTGCGCCCGCACGACTACCCGCCCACGCCCACCGCCGTCTGCTGCCGGCACTACTTCCGCAGGCTGCGGCTCGCGGCCGACGACTGACCCGCGGCCCGGCGAGGTACTGTGCCCCCCGCGACCCCAGCATCCACCTGGCCGCGTGCCAGCGCGAGTACTCGCGCGCGCTCGAGCAGCTCGGCGGCTCGCTGCGCCCGCACGACTACCCGCCCACGCCCACCGCCGTCTGCTGCCGGCACTACTTCCGCAGGCTGCGGCTCGCGGCCGACGACTGACCCGCGGCCCGGCGAGGTACTGTGCCCCCCGCGACCCCAGCATCCACCTGGCCGCGTGCCAGCGCGAGTACTCGCGCGCGCTCGAGCAGCTCGGCGGCTCGCTGCGCCCGCACGACTACCCGCCCACGCCCACCGCCGTCTGCTGCCGGCACTACTTCCGCAGGCTGCGGCTCGCGGCCGACGACTGACCCGCGGCCCGGCGAGGTACTGTGCCCCCCGCGACCCCAGCATCCACCTGGCCGCGTGCCAGCGCGAGTACTCGCGCGCGCTCGAGCAGCTCGGCGGCTCGCTGCGCCCGCACGACTACCCGCCCACGCCCACCGCCGTCTGCTGCCGGCACTACTTCCGCAGGCTGCGGCTCGCGGCCGACGACTGACCCGCGGCCCGGCGAGGTACTGTGCCCCCCGCGACCCCAGCATCCACCTGGCCGCGTGCCAGCGCGAGTACTCGCGCGCGCTCGAGCAGCTCGGCGGCTCGCTGCGCCCGCACGACTACCCGCCCACGCCCACCGCCGTCTGCTGCCGGCACTACTTCCGCAGGCTGCGGCTCGCGGCCGACGACTGACCCGCGGCCCGGCGAGGTACTGTGCCCCCCGCGACCCCAGCATCCACCTGGCCGCGTGCCAGCGCGAGTACTCGCGCGCGCTCGAGCAGCTCGGCGGCTCGCTGCGCCCGCACGACTACCCGCCCACGCCCACCGCCGTCTGCTGCCGGCACTACTTCCGCAGGCTGCGGCTCGCGGCCGACGACTGACCCGCGGCCCGGCGAGGTACTGTGCCCCCCGCGACCCCAGCATCCACCTGGCCGCGTGCCAGCGCGAGTACTCGCGCGCGCTCGAGCAGCTCGGCGGCTCGCTGCGCCCGCACGACTACCCGCCCACGCCCACCGCCGTCTGCTGCCGGCACTACTTCCGCAGGCTGCGGCTCGCGGCCGACGACTGACCCGCGGCCCGGCGAGGTACTGTGCCCCCCGCGACCCCAGCATCCACCTGGCCGCGTGCCAGCGCGAGTACTCGCGCGCGCTCGAGCAGCTCGGCGGCTCGCTGCGCCCGCACGACTACCCGCCCACGCCCACCGCCGTCTGCTGCCGGCACTACTTCCGCAGGCTGCGGCTCGCGGCCGACGACTGACCCGCGGCCCGGCGAGGTACTGTGCCCCCCGCGACCCCAGCATCCACCTGGCCGCGTGCCAGCGCGAGTACTCGCGCGCGCTCGAGCAGCTCGGCGGCTCGCTGCGCCCGCACGACTACCCGCCCACGCCCACCGCCGTCTGCTGCCGGCACTACTTCCGCAGGCTGCGGCTCGCGGCCGACGACTGACCCGCGGCCCGGCGAGGTACTGTGCCCCCCGCGACCCCAGCATCCACCTGGCCGCGTGCCAGCGCGAGTACTCGCGCGCGCTCGAGCAGCTCGGCGGCTCGCTGCGCCCGCACGACTACCCGCCCACGCCCACCGCCGTCTGCTGCCGGCACTACTTCCGCAGGCTGCGGCTCGCGGCCGACGACTGACCCGCGGCCCGGCGAGGTACTGTGCCCCCCGCGACCCCAGCATCCACCTGGCCGCGTGCCAGCGCGAGTACTCGCGCGCGCTCGAGCAGCTCGGCGGCTCGCTGCGCCCGCACGACTACCCGCCCACGCCCACCGCCGTCTGCTGCCGGCACTACTTCCGCAGGCTGCGGCTCGCGGCCGACGACTGACCCGCGGCCCGGCGAGGTACTGTGCCCCCCGCGACCCCAGCATCCACCTGGCCGCGTGCCAGCGCGAGTACTCGCGCGCGCTCGAGCAGCTCGGCGGCTCGCTGCGCCCGCACGACTACCCGCCCACGCCCACCGCCGTCTGCTGCCGGCACTACTTCCGCAGGCTGCGGCTCGCGGCCGACGACTGACCCGCGGCCCGGCGAGGTACTGTGCCCCCCGCGACCCCAGCATCCACCTGGCCGCGTGCCAGCGCGAGTACTCGCGCGCGCTCGAGCAGCTCGGCGGCTCGCTGCGCCCGCACGACTACCCGCCCACGCCCACCGCCGTCTGCTGCCGGCACTACTTCCGCAGGCTGCGGCTCGCGGCCGACGACTGACCCGCGGCCCGGCGAGGTACTGTGCCCCCCGCGACCCCAGCATCCACCTGGCCGCGTGCCAGCGCGAGTACTCGCGCGCGCTCGAGCAGCTCGGCGGCTCGCTGCGCCCGCACGACTACCCGCCCACGCCCACCGCCGTCTGCTGCCGGCACTACTTCCGCAGGCTGCGGCTCGCGGCCGACGACTGACCCGCGGCCCGGCGAGGTACTGTGCCCCCCGCGACCCCAGCATCCACCTGGCCGCGTGCCAGCGCGAGTACTCGCGCGCGCTCGAGCAGCTCGGCGGCTCGCTGCGCCCGCACGACTACCCGCCCACGCCCACCGCCGTCTGCTGCCGGCACTACTTCCGCAGGCTGCGGCTCGCGGCCGACGACTGACCCGCGGCCCGGCGAGGTACTGTGCCCCCCGCGACCCCAGCATCCACCTGGCCGCGTGCCAGCGCGAGTACTCGCGCGCGCTCGAGCAGCTCGGCGGCTCGCTGCGCCCGCACGACTACCCGCCCACGCCCACCGCCGTCTGCTGCCGGCACTACTTCCGCAGGCTGCGGCTCGCGGCCGACGACTGACCCGCGGCCCGGCGAGGTACTGTGCCCCCCGCGACCCCAGCATCCACCTGGCCGCGTGCCAGCGCGAGTACTCGCGCGCGCTCGAGCAGCTCGGCGGCTCGCTGCGCCCGCACGACTACCCGCCCACGCCCACCGCCGTCTGCTGCCGGCACTACTTCCGCAGGCTGCGGCTCGCGGCCGACGACTGACCCGCGGCCCGGCGAGGTACTGTGCCCCCCGCGACCCCAGCATCCACCTGGCCGCGTGCCAGCGCGAGTACTCGCGCGCGCTCGAGCAGCTCGGCGGCTCGCTGCGCCCGCACGACTACCCGCCCACGCCCACCGCCGTCTGCTGCCGGCACTACTTCCGCAGGCTGCGGCTCGCGGCCGACGACTGACCCGCGGCCCGGCGAGGTACTGTGCCCCCCGCGACCCCAGCATCCACCTGGCCGCGTGCCAGCGCGAGTACTCGCGCGCGCTCGAGCAGCTCGGCGGCTCGCTGCGCCCGCACGACTACCCGCCCACGCCCACCGCCGTCTGCTGCCGGCACTACTTCCGCAGGCTGCGGCTCGCGGCCGACGACTGACCCGCGGCCCGGCGAGGTACTGTGCCCCCCGCGACCCCAGCATCCACCTGGCCGCGTGCCAGCGCGAGTACTCGCGCGCGCTCGAGCAGCTCGGCGGCTCGCTGCGCCCGCACGACTACCCGCCCACGCCCACCGCCGTCTGCTGCCGGCACTACTTCCGCAGGCTGCGGCTCGCGGCCGACGACTGACCCGCGGCCCGGCGAGGTACTGTGCCCCCCGCGACCCCAGCATCCACCTGGCCGCGTGCCAGCGCGAGTACTCGCGCGCGCTCGAGCAGCTCGGCGGCTCGCTGCGCCCGCACGACTACCCGCCCACGCCCACCGCCGTCTGCTGCCGGCACTACTTCCGCAGGCTGCGGCTCGCGGCCGACGACTGACCCGCGGCCCGGCGAGGTACTGTGCCCCCCGCGACCCCAGCATCCACCTGGCCGCGTGCCAGCGCGAGTACTCGCGCGCGCTCGAGCAGCTCGGCGGCTCGCTGCGCCCGCACGACTACCCGCCCACGCCCACCGCCGTCTGCTGCCGGCACTACTTCCGCAGGCTGCGGCTCGCGGCCGACGACTGACCCGCGGCCCGGCGAGGTACTGTGCCCCCCGCGACCCCAGCATCCACCTGGCCGCGTGCCAGCGCGAGTACTACTTCCGCAGACCTGGCCGACCCTCTCACTGACTCAGAGCGGCCGCACATTGGGCTACTCACATATATATAAATGTGAGTAGCCCAATGTGTATAAATATATCGAGGTAGAAGGAAAAAGTGTATGTACCTCGCGTGCTAAAAAGAAGTGGCGGCCACCTACATTGAATGCCGATGCCGTTAACTTCAATTTCCGTCAATATTATTAGCAGATTTGAAGATCTGATAATAATGATATAATGAATTGTTCAAATAACACCAAATGAAATGGAAAATTTACGTTTTCCATAACTAAATTGTACTTTCGGCGTCAAACGCCAAGGTTGCCATACAAATCGACGAACTATTTCCTTCTATCTCGATATATTTCAGTGGGGCTACTAGTGGCGGCCACAGCCCAGCCACTGCTAGCCGCCACAAGCTGCGAGCGAGGTTTTTCATACATTTTATATGGCATCGGCGCACACCGGGCGTTCGAGCGGCCGCGTTCGGGCCACTGCCACAAGCTACGCGACGAATGCTGTATCGTGCGCAGTTTCTTGACTCCCTACAAATTCTTTATCATAATAAAACGTTTATATTTTATCGTGCCTGTCAGTCTCGTTATTACAATACAGTGCAGGCTATCCACACAGCGACCCCGCCAGGTATATAAGATACGATAACCAGATATCTCACTGTCTTATCCATACATGGGGTGACACAGGCACCTGGAAGTGTGCTTCTTCAAGCTTGGAAGGTTATGTCCCGATTTGCACGAAAGGAACTTCAAGGTTATTTTTTGTGAAAAATTACATCACTTACACACACATCTTAAGCCTCGAGTTCGAGAACTCACTCGTCTATCTATTGCCGATTATCCATTAATATTTCTCACATCACTTTCTCTATTTCAGGTCGCATTTTATAAGGCGCCCTCGACGAAGACAGTGTATCATACATACGGCGAAAGATATATGAAATGAGACAATAAAGTCCTGATCGTATTTAGGTAGTATATAACAGGAGTGGTCGAGAAATATTCTGAATATTATTATATGAACGAATGAGCCAATGGTGATTCTTAAAAAGCGGATAAAAGGACATAATATAGCGGAAATCGTTTGTCGCTGTAGATAATGCTCTATCTCGCTCTCACTTACACGTAAGAAAAGGATAAATTGCTTTATATATGGTGATAAACACTTCTTAACCCGCGGGCTCTTAATATTAGTCTCTAATAACTACATTTTATCATATTCAAGGGCCATAATATTGTATATATATTACTATGGGGAAAAACAATCGCATCTGAAAATGTTTTTATGACCACGTATTTCTAAATTATAAATTTACTATGCACTTGTAGATACAGTTCACAAGAAAATCAAAAAGGAAGTAAGTACATAGTTTCGTATTCTTGTGATTCACCAAATTGAATTTGAATATATATTATTATATCAATATGGTATGTGCATGGATATTGTATTCTACAAACAAGAGTACCGTCCATGTATTGAAACACCAAATTCTGATTATTTTAGTTTTAAAATCTACGAGTGGGTCATGAATTATAGAATAAAATCAACATTTTATATATCCTGAGTATTTATGTACCTACTGCAAAAGGGTTTTTTTTAATCAGTAATTTTACATTGACGATGGTAACTTTCTATATCGCGATTTTACAAAAATGTATAAAATCAAATAGGCCTACGCATCATTTATTGATGCTCCAGTCATTGCTAGAGGACTAGCAAATACCAATCATCTAATATTCTTATATCTATGTCCATTTATAGGAACCTAAAATGTATAAAAGAACCAATATTTTGAAATTATTAATAGACAGATGTATGATGTAAACAAAAATCAAAAACCATCCGTTTTTCTTCACCATGGTCGACGAAAAGTATCAAATTCTCGATTAAAGCGGCTGCATAAATCTGATTTATCAGTGAAAATACATTAAGAGAGAGTTCAGTCAGCATCAAATAGTAACATTCTTTGGCACTGGTCCCACCGCCGGCGAGTACGCGAGTAAAGTGAGGCGAGTAACAGTTCATTGCGGACACCCAAGGGTGGTCTGGCTAGCGACCTGGTTCGACCCCAGGGAACGCCACGGCCAACCACCCGGTCCGACTATCGCTACGCCCAGGAGGGGTTGCGAGTTAGTCAGTGTCAAAAAAAAAAAAAGTTCATTGCGGGCTGACCAGGCACAGTGTGATCAATCGCCCAAATTTACTCGCTTACTCGCCGGCGATGGGAACAGTGCCTTTGCGTAGTAATAATGATTTGTTGCAATATATACAGGGCGTCCCACGGCTATGCCACATGAAGGAATAGTACCTCAAATATTGTGGATAGGATGTTTAGCTGAAAGGGAAAAGTAAGTCATACTGCATTCAAAGATTTTCTAAATTACCTGCTTCGTCGGGGAATCGAATCGACTCAAGTGTGAAAAAATAACACCCCGTATTTTTATGATGACAATCGAAATAGAGGACAAAAACAAATAATTCCTCTTAAGTAACATGGTATCTCAAAAGAAAGGAATAGCGTAAAATATTGGATTTAAATGTTATGAAAATTAATTCTCTTACAAAACAAGTAATTTAAAAAATATTTATCTTTGAATGCAGTATTACTTACTTTTAAAAATAAAATAAAGTCTCCTGTCAGCAAAATATTCTATCTCCAATATTTAAGGTACTTTCCCTTCATGTGGCATAGCCGTGGGACGCCCTATATATATATGCCGCTTTGGATGTTACTATTTAAAACTGACTGAACCTATTTATTGGAGTAACAGTCTATGGGTCTAGTGAAAATAGGTACAAGTCATATATAACTTAAGTGCAAAGGAGCTCAAGTCTTACAATAGTTGTGATCTTTGGTACAGTCAGCACACGGGAATGTTGAGCCACTTGTCAGTGTTCTTAATTTAGGCTTATTATGCAAATCGGGCGTATTTCGGGTACACGACTGATGACGTTTGGTATTCGGTATTTCTATCAAATCGGTTGTCAAAAATAATCTGACGGATGTATAGTGTTATAAGGTAACCGTAGCAACGCCAGCGTCATTGGTCCACAGAGTTCGGTAAAAGTTTTGATTGCAGATTTTTCCCGATGTATTCCTCGTACGAGTCCAGACCCCGATACATAACCTGCTAAATTATGAACAGTGACAAGTGGCTCAACATTAGGTACCGTGTGGTGATTGTACCTAGTTTATATGTAACTTGTATAGTAAGAATTGTCTAAGGTGTCAGAATGCTTGTTCATTCTCTTTACGAACATTCGGACACCTTAGACAATTCTTACTATACCCCTTTTCACTATACTCCCATAACTAGAAATTGCTCGTGTAAAACATTCGGTCGCATATCCATTAGTGTTAGATCGTGGGTGCTACGAGGGGTGATTCGGATAGCCATAACGAAACGAGAATGTACATAATTATATTGTATTTAGATATATAGCGCGCTCCTGTGACGTGGTTACTGGTACAGTCAATATCATATATATCTGGGATTGTCCATGTCCAATAACACTGAACGGCGATGTTAAACAAAAATGGCAAACTAGATTGAGAAGTTAACATACACAAATGTTGCCGCGATTTCATCAGTGCTTAAATATATTAAAAAAAAAATTACTGTGTGTAAGTGTGAGTAAAGTTGTTGATAAAATTTCATCGATACTTACCTATGGCTAATTACTTGTATTCTTCACAATTTTGTTTGCATTCAATGTGATATACTTATCTGACAAAATTAATAAGTGGCATTACAGACATTTTAGAACTAACAATTGTCCCAGTTATATCTGATCTTGACTGTATCTATGTATAGTCCAAATAGATATATTTGCTTCTGAGTGATTTCACTAAACAGTTAACTTCGTAAACGAATGGTACGTATTATTGTATGTATTTGAGTCGCATTATTTCTCACCAATTAGAAGTTTCTTGCAAGTTGTTGTTATTGTTAGTAGCACTTGTGTTTAAACAAATTAAATGCACAGTGTGCCATTAACGAATCAATTGAACCGAAAAATTCTGTTACCATATTAATTCCACAAACATTTGAATTGATATAATTATTACATGGGTAACAAACGACTATAATTCACTAATAACTCATTAATAAGGAGGGTAGAGGTAAGAAGAATCGTCTCTGTATCGAAAAGTGTCCGTCCAAATGCTAAATAGTGGTGGCGCTACTATTGCAGATGGATGGAATTTGGTATCCTGCCACTTTATTAAATACCTATTTTACTAACCAAAAATATTAAACCCTACAGCTCTACCTTCCATATCAGCGCACTTCACTTAGCCTGCAACTGCTAAAAGTGCTATAGTACATTACACAACTAGGGTGGTAATACAAAAAATGGCCGAGATCGCAGAAGTTTGCGGCCCGAGCTGCAAGCGAGGGACGTAAATATGCGATCGAGGGCTTTTTTTATTACCTCCCGTGTAGTGTACATCATTTTATGTCTACAGTTGGCCAGGAAGCGGCTTTTTCCGTACGCGCAGCGTGCGGAAAAAGCCACTTTATGGCCAGGTGTGGCATACAATTCATTTCATACTCCTGCAACGCTAGCGCCATTCTGGAGAGAATTTGAACAATTATTTAGTGCTTTTAGCTGGACCCTCATATAAGATTGTACCCTCCAGACTTTAATTAAAACAATATTTAAGGAAATCAACCGTTTTTGAAGAGTAATGAGGTCGAATATTCTTGCGTTCAGCAAGTTTCGGTTCATCCAAAAATAAGTAAATATATATGATACAAATGTTCAGGTTTTGCCTTTAGGTTCTTGCACGTTTGTATTACATAAACAAATAATGCGACTGCCAAAATTCGAAAGTATTCATGAAGGTGTCAATATAATATAGGTAAATAAATATATTTAATGAATTAAACTACTTTGTCAGCAACAGGCGTAAAATCAACGCTATAATGAGAAACAACTACATATTCCGTAGACCTGTCGTGATAGTGGCCTACAAATACAATCAATTAAAATACTAATTGTGATTTAAATTAAAATATTCATTAAAGGTAATTCTTACATGCTTTGTATATTTCCTACTGACAATTATTTCTCTCTTACTCAATACTCAATGATACTAATACACAAAGAAATGAGTAATAGATATATTTTTACGGATATAATCCAGTTTGCAAGTTTTTTTTTCAAATTTTATTTTAAACTTGACAGATTCGAACCGTAACGTGAGACTTGTTTTGATGTTATATATATAACGAAGGCAATTGTTATGGCAATATTATAGTTCGTAATATAACTTAAGTATGTTGCCAAGTGAGGAAATTGATGTATATTTTGGCAAGAGTATAACTGTATATCCGGTTGTATGTATCAACGTCGCCGTAGACTGTTTAAGCATATTTTTATTTGCCTCGAGTGATCATAATGAGCCATATTTTGTTCCAATCAATTGTACAATCACCATAGTCATTGAAATATATTTTTACAATTTAAAGATGTTGTAATATCATTTAGTCTGATCAAAGGTTTTGTTATTATTAAGATCTTGTAGGAATTAAAAGACATGCAATTATATGATGTACACTGTTAGTTGCAAATTCAAGTATTGGTTAAAATGTAGTTATTTTATTTTGATTGATGAGTATAATGAAAACATATAATTTTTATATAAAAATATATAAATAAGGCTTCGAAAATGTTTTTGTTTCATTTTATATTTTCAGTAGTACCTATTTTACAACAATGTTTAACTGGACATGCCTAGGACTCTGTATAGGAATCTCCCATCATCGTCATAATAGCAATCATTCACTTTGTAAGTTGCGCCTTTCTTGTATGCTTTTTTGGGAATCCTAATTCTTTCTGGATATTCCATGATAGATGTTTGTTGATCCTGATCATCTCCAAATACTGTAACTTCTTTTGGTTTTTCTTCTGGGATATCAATTTCCTTACTTAACACTTCAGTTGGTAATTTGGTTGCTGTCGTGTTTACAGCGCTCAGCATTATTTGATCAGGAAGGTCAATGGCTTTACCACTTTCTAATCTATTTTTAATTTTAGTTGTCATCTCTTCAAGTGTTGTTCTTTTCATATCCTTTACTACTTTCTCCTTATTATACTGTTTGTTAGTATTATTACTGGTATATATGTCTACTTCATTAGTATCACTAGTTTCCATTGTCTTATCACTATTTTTTTCTGCACATCTTTGTACTATCTTTTGAAACTCGCCCATTTTTTCTTCCATTATATCGGATTGAATTGATTTCTTATTCAATGGTGGTATAGTTCTTTCTGAGAATTTCAGGAAATGTTGCCTCAAATCTTCGGGTATGTTTAAAGTGTTTTCTCTAAGTTCCTTCCAGTTCCTCACAGCAGATGCATCATGACGAGCAATGCGTGCTTCAGTTGCTGGCTTCCAGGGATATTTCAGTAATTTCTGCAAAAAGATGTCATGCTGTTGGATCTGGTCTATAGAATGCATTTGTTGGATGTAAGGCGATACAAAGTGAATGAAATGATAGATTTTAGCTGCACATGCAATGACATATACAATTATACAGTCTATAAATAGTATTAGCAAAACACCAAAATTACTAAATGGGTATGTAGTTTTGCCATTAACCCGTTCATCACCGAAAACGATAATTCACATTGTGCGAATTATGAGTCTTAGCACTGAATGTGTTAGGATAAAAGTGTTACAATTGGCCAACAGTTTATAAATTAATACATTTAGTGCCCTGATCCTGATTATCGCGTTACCTTTTTATGGAAAATTGAGCGCTTGGCACTGAAAGTGTTAACAAAAAAATTCTTAGAGTCATACCTTTACTACAGCAGCAGTGACAGGGAAGCTCTCTGCCACTCTCTCCGGCGTCCATTCATCAGGTTGTGTTGTGACTAAATGCCGAATCTGTTCCTTTTCACTCCAAGTCAGCAAGTTCGGCATGTTTTCTTTGAAGTACTTCTCCTTAATGATCTTGTGACGGAGCTCATGCTTGCCGGCCAAGCTCTCCGCTAGATGTGCATTGTAAGTCCCATCCATCTAAAAGAAAATAAGATTCATCAGTATTACCCACCCTACCCAGTGTTTTAAGATCGCTTGGGACCAGACATTTGTAACGAATATCGAATATCAATGTAGTAAGTAATAATAACACAAATTCCAAAAGAAACCCCATGTCAATTACTGTGCGTTTTGGAGAAAAACAATGTCAAAGTTGCTACTTCGAACACTGTTTGAAATCGGAAAAATACGTTTTTTTCTTTGTAAACCAAAATTAAAGGCAACAAGTTGTAACCACATTTTGACACGTACAATGATGTATTGTTTAAGGTTTACGACCGATGTGAATTATGAGTAGGAACACAAATCTTCGCGAAAAATTTAATTTCAGTTTTTATTTTTATTTTTTTTATTTTCGTAGTTCCCGCGATAAATTTTTTCCATAAGTGGTAGCTGATCTTATAATCTATCTGTAATAAAAAAATCGGCCATGTAGTGAATGGATCCGTGAAATTATTTATGATTGAAAAAAATATTCTGAGCGCCTACACAATTACAATGGCAAAAGTACCAACTATGAAATTTATTTATTAAATATTACTATTTTATTATTATTATTTATTTATTTATTTGAATTTATTTATTTATTTATTTGCTTTTAAAGTTTTGTGTTAATTATTGATTGGATGGATGCTATTATTAAAGAAAAAAACCCGATCAAGTGCGAGTCGAACTCCTGCACCGAGGGATCCGCAGAAATTTGTAGGTGGGTCATTATTTGAGCGTTTCAACCGCCTCACTTTCGTGGGCACATCATTGTCGAGATTCCGGATGTAATTTTAAGGTATTTGTTAGTAATCCTGGATATGTACCAAATAGCTCGATATGAGACTAAAATCATAGGGAACTTCGACAATAATGTGCCCACGAAAGTGAGGCGGTTGAAACGCTCAAATAATGACCCACCTACAAATTTCTGCGGATCCCTAGGTGCAGGAGTTCGACTCGCACTTGATCGGGTTTTTTTCTTTAATAATTGCATCCATCCAATCAATAATTCACACAAAACTTTAAAAGCAAATAAATAAATTCAAATAAATAATAATAATAAAATAGTAATATTTAATAAATAAATTTAATAGTTGGTACTTTTGCCATTGTAATTGTGTAGGCGCTCAGAATATTTTTTTCAATCATAAATAGTTTCAAGGATCCATTCACTACATGGCCGATTTTTTTATTACAGAAAGATTATAAGATCAGCTACCACTTATGGAAAAAATTGATCGCGGGAACTACGAAAATAGAAAAAAATAAAAACTGAAATTAAATTTTTCGCGAAGATTTTTGTTCCTACTCATAATTCACATCTGTCGTAAACCTTAAACAATTCATCATTGTACGTGTCAAAATGTGGTTACAACTTGTTGCCTTTAATTTAGGTTTACAAAGAAAAAAACGTAGTTTTCCGATTTCAAACAGTGTTCGAAGTAGCAACTTTGACATTGTTTTTCTCCAAAACGCACAGTAATTGACATGGGGTTTCTTTTGGAATTTGTGTTATTATTACTTACTACATTGATATTTGATATTCGTTACAAATGTCTGGTCCCAAGCGATCTTAAAACACTGTGCTACCATACAAATTTTCAAGCCATTTTTTTTTCATTTTTGAAGGATCTAACAACACAAGATGCTACAATTTTAATAATAAGAATATTGTCAACTGATTGAGATTAGAGACATTGTTTTACCTGACCCCTATCTCAATTGAACCTATTTATATATTCACCTGCATGCCATTTTTATACATATTAGACTTGAGACACATGTGATAAGTGATAAGATACATGAGAGTTTCTTGAACTGTGTAGCAATATAATTACACTGGCATACATTAGAATAAGGTGGCTAAACATCCCATTTTCTGCGGAACAGTCCCAGATTTCCTGTTTCTGTCCCACATTTGAATTTTGATTAAAAATGTCCTAGAATGTGTAAGGCCTTACACAGTCTGAATTTCATAATCTGGATTCATGATCATAATCCCAGTGAATGGCCAGAAAGCCAAAGGAGGAGGTGTGGTGCGTTCTGCAGATTTTAAATTCTGGATAAAGAATGAAGGCAATCCCAAGCACCCTCTCCCCCGTGCGCTTTAAAATCATGTCTCGCTTTGGCTTTGCGTGAAGTTAGCTGCTAACCTAACCTAAAAATTTACAATATAGTAAAGGTTTGTTTTAAAGCCCCAAACTCAATGTTAGGAAGATAAACTGTTTTCTGATGAATCTAAAATCGAAATTTTATCAATCCTTCCTTAGCTTGCGATTGGTCTCAAAAGTGAGAATTAATGCTGTAAAAAGTACAAAGAGAAAGAATAGTCAAATAAATGTAGTTACATTATAAAATTCACTCTCGGACTGTTCTAGAAACTCTTCAGGGTTTCCCGTGACAGGTACTCCTTCCTCGCGGAGTGCTGCTACTCTTCTATCCAGTCCAGGATTGGGGCCAGGAACTTCGAGCCTTCTATTTCTCATTGTTCTCACGATAATTTTATCACAAACACAGTAAACGCGCCTCATATTTAAAGCAAACATTTTGATAATATCGATCAATCACTGGAACTCATGAATTAGTTATAATAATGGTGTAAAAAATGTAAATAACACAAAAAGATAACATGCATCGCATTTAAAGGCAAAGGCAGGATAATGACATTGACAGTTAGTTGATATAAAGTTACCAACATTAAAAAAAATATATTATTAAGCTAATGGAACACTTCGTCTTGGAATAGGCAAAAAGGAATTAAAACAGATACATATATTAAGCGGCCTACTGCAACATTATAGTCGGACTACGCTAAGTTCGCAGAGGTCGGAAAAAGGTTTAATTAAAAAATATAATTGGCAACATGGAGAAACTACAGCAAGAGGATTATTTAATCTTGGTTCTTGGGCGTTTTCCAAAATAAATCCCGGGGTAGGTACTTTCTCAAAATATGGACTTTTGAGGGTTTTCTGGCTCAGAATCGTTAGTACTTTCGAATCTTATACGTAAAAAAAAGTGTCCCAAATTTATTTTCCCATTACGTCACCATTTTGTACTTATGTTTGTATGACCGTGACGTAGTGGAAAAAAAATCCATACAAATTTTGGGACCCCGGGATTTATTTTGGAAAACGCCCACTTGTGTAAAGCAAGACCAGAGCACCTGGGTGTCCCCGGCCGGCGGCGCGTCAACTACACGCCACTCTCGCCCAACACCTGCGAGCCTGCCCACCAGACCAACAGCCCAGAGGAGTCCAGTTGACTCTCACCGGTACCAATCACTTTCTACGAACCCTCGACCGTGTTTTTAGGGTTCCGTACCAAAATGGTAAAAAAGGAACCCTTATGGTGCGACTGTCTGTCTGTCTGTCCGTCAGTCACAGCAAGATATCTCAGGATCTACTGATGCTATCGACTTGAAATTTGGAATAGTGTTAAAAACCGCTAATCCGAGCCTATGGGACAGAAAAAAAATCTTATACCTGTTTTTGGCAAAAGCTTATGCCCTTTTGGGCAAAAGGGGCGCGGGCGGGACGGGGCGCGAGCAGCGGGGCGGGTCGGGGCGCGGGCGGACGGCTCCGTCTCGCATCAACCTGTATCTATCTGCAGATAAAATACTATACCATGTTTATATCGGCAGATGTAATACGCAGATCAATTTATATACGCAGATAATATCTTTGTCATCTGTCGATATATGTCGGTGCCCACAGATACTTCACGATAAAATATAAGTTATCTGCGCTGTGTGTGTTTAGCTCATTGAATTGTATAGGGAGCGATATTGACAGATATGCGTTCAGATACAGATATCTTATCGTATCTGCTTATTGTGTGACACGCTTGAGACAACCTTATTTGCTCCTATTAAACTAATCGCGGCATATGTCGATATATGGGGACAACAGTTTTACAAGAGCAAAGTTAAGTCTGTGCCACCATACAGTTTTTCTTGAATTATTCACGTATCTAGGGGAGACCGGGTATGGTTGTCTCATGGGTTGGTTGTCACAGCGGCCATAAAATAATACTAAACGACGGTATAAGTGCAACGATTGGTGTTAAAAGACTGCAAAACCTTCCGCACTTCAATCACTCCGCTCTCTTTCGCACTTATTTCTTCGTTTAGTATTATTTTATGGCCGCTGTGACAACCAACCCATGAGACAACCATACCCGGTCTCCCCTACTGACGAGTTTGTACGGAACCCTCGGTGCGCGAGTCCGACTCGCACTTGACCGGTTTTTTTTATCTTCTGTTCGCGAGTGCCAGCCCTATCAGGGCCTAAATAAATGTATTAAGCCTTATCATCGTTTAAATAAATTCCTGGTAGAAAGCCTTGGACACTGGCTTGTGATATTGCTTATAATTCGTAACTTGTCTTTTTGACCTTGTGAATTTTACGTTAAATCTCCAATAACTTCGTCAGCGAACTTTAGTTCCAACATTTCCTTAATATTTGCGGCGTAAAAATTACAAGTGGTGTTAAAAAAAATGCCTAATTTGTAACCGGTTTTTAATATAAATCATTCAAATTGACTACTAAAAAAAATACAACTGAGTGATTTTAAGAATACTATTAGGGTACCTTTAGCTAGTATATATATACCCACATCTTAGCCCGCAATGCGCGCCTTGTGATTAACTGAATTCACAAAATGTAGGTACACTTATTTAATGTTTGTTCTTCAGAATCAAGGACCTTTAAAAATCAATCGGAGAAGACGTTATTCTTTTATAAATCACACGGTTCTGAACAAGGACCTTAAAATAAATAGCCGGATGGAGCCTCGCTAACAAAGACCTGAAGCATGTCTAGTCCGCCGGTTATCTATGCGTGCGCGTGCTGCTCGCAATAGGAAAAAACTAGTTGATGTGTTCATATGGCTCGTAAGTAGGTACAAGCAGCCGGCTTACTAGAAATCTAGAAATCCTAGAAAGGCTTCAGTATGGGAACTGCATCACAACTGCACGCCGACTGCGCAGTTGTGATGCAGTTCCCATACAAATCGTAGGGAGTTGCAGTTGGGTTGCAGTCCGTCTGTATCGGCCCTTAGCGAGGCTCCATCCGGCTATTTATTTTAAGGTCCTTGTTCAGAACCGTGTGATTTATAAAAGAATAACGTCTTCTCCGATTGATTTTTTTCATAAAAATATTTACAAATTGTTTCTTTTCTTTTTAAATCCTATTTTGAGATTCCTCAATCTCCTCATGCACTCAATGTCAAATATTTCGTCGGTCAGTCGAATCTTTACAATAAATAGTACATAGGTAGTAGTAGTCATCGTTCCTTGATACCTATAAATAACTTCCCTCGGCCCACTACAAATGCTTCAGTTATCTAACTAAAAAATGCTTCAGTTAACTAAGCTAACCTACCTATATTTTGTTTTATGAGGTTTGACCTTAAGTGGATCACATTATGGACCGTGACCGTATATATAAACCAACAATACCTAGTTATAGGGTACCTGCCTACCTTTTGTCCGATTACACAAAAAAATAGGGTTATAATTATAAATTTATAAGTATTTTTTTGTTTCACCTCGCTGACGAAACTACGGGCACCTTGTTCTCGTACAGTCAAGGGCAAAGATAAATCCACACGTTTCAAAATATGTATACATAAACCTTACTGCCGTTATAATAAGCCCTGTATACATATTTATGAAACTTTGTGGTGTATATGTCGCCGCCAACTGGTTTAGTTACCCATTTGGTTAGCTGCCTAGCCTTTTCATTAAACACACTCCTTATTTTAGATTAGGTTTGTTAGTCAGCTTGTGTCTGTCACCTGTTGGCGGGTCATAGTTTAGTGAAAATGCTAGGCAGTTAACTAATTAGCTAACTAAAAAAGTTGGCTGCGATATATACATATTGGTGCCCTTGACTTGAAAATTGAAATTGAAAAATCAAATCGCCCACAATCTTGTTTAGGTTACACGTGTACCGATAAACCGGTATTGGAAACACGTGAGAGTATTATGTTTTTTAAATGTTTTAAATATGGAAATGCGGAATTTATTGTGTAAGTCCTAAATTACATTATCAATTTAGAAACCAAAAATTTACTTCTTAGCTTTGTTAGAAGTATGAAAACAACACAAACTAACAGTTAAGTTAAGTTTAAAATATTAAACTTAATATAATATTATGTAATAACATATATTGTATTTGTAAAAAAGCATTGCTTAGTTTGGTTGGGCATGTTTGGTGAAGACTTAGGTATAAAACGGAAATATATTTGCCATGTAGGTAGAGTCTGTGCGGAAGGAGAATAGGATTAATTTTGGGGGGGCGCTGTAATGCTTTTGTACCGTATGTGCCGTATTTTCTGTTCTGTGGCCATACTGGTCAGGTTAGTTCCGTTTATCGCCACGCCTATTCTCTTTCCGCACAGACTCTATCAAAACATGAATCCTTTTGATTGTTATGTTGCCATATGTATTTTTTTTTAATATAACCTTTGCAGACTTAGCAGACTCTATAGGTACTAAACTGTTCATCATCATCATCGGTTCAACCAAGACATGTCCACTGCTGTACACAGGTCTCCCCCAAACGCTTCCACAACGAACGGTTGCACGTTTTTAGGGTTCCGTACCGTATTGGGACCCTTTACCAATTACTAAGACTCCACTATCTATCTGTCTGTGCGTCTGTCACAGGGCCGTATCTTTTGAACCATAATAATAGAACCTTTTTTCTTTCCTTTTTGATATCTCTTCCCGTAGTAAGGATATCGTCGCTACCATGCCAAACTTACATATCTGTAATTTTTGAGAACTTGTATTTTAGACCTAAACCTGTATAGGTTTAGGTCTAAAATCCAAGTTTTCAAAAATTACAGATATGTAAGTTTAGCATGGTGGCGACGATATGTTTACAAGGAGGGTCTAAATTAACTGATTTATATTGTTCCATAAGACTATTAAATTAATGTAAAAAGAACAAAGTTCCACCTCCACCTATGTTAATATAACATTATTTGCTTGTAATACCATCAGGAATACGTGGTTAAAAATTGTCGGGTTGCTCGTTTCCCACCGTGTATACGGCACTTTGAAAGTTTGAATGAATACACTCTTTGATGCGGATTATTGTGTTTCTATCAATTTACCCAAATCACTGCATATTCGTTAAGTACTTTTAAATGTTTAAATTCTATTTTGCAAATACGTGGATGGCGTGTGCGAAATTGATGCAATTCGGACACCGCAATGCAATTAACGCTCACTGGAATGACTTTCTAAAAATCACATCCGACGTGTAGCACCGGGCCGCGGGTGCAGGCCCCGCGGCAGAGGCTCACATCAAAAGAAAAAAAAATTGAAAACAAAACTTAAATGAATAGGTAATTTAAAAAAGACTTAAAAAGAACCTAATAGTACCAGATCGGCACGGACGGTGCAACACCGCGGGAAATTTTAATATGGACATTATTGTTAAAAAAAAATAACTCTATTCAGTGTTATATATTTATAAATTGGCGTTTAAGTATTTAATACACGCGAAAATACTATTTTCGCGTGATGATCCATTAAAGAAATATTGGTAGGTACACTTTGAATGAGTAAACTATTTTCATTTCAGTTCAAAATGTCAAATTGTGCCTTTTATTTTGATGTAAGTAGGTACTGTAATGTAACTGTAATTTATTTCATGTACTAACTAAAATCAGAACCATTGACCTTCTTCAACAACTCGAATCCCGTAATTCTAGAGCATATCCACATGAGCATAATGACTGAGGTCATTGACCCCTTGTTGCACTGTAAGTGCCGATCACTACGTACCTAGGACGCAATAATTAGGAATGGCCTAGATCGCAGGTGTTTGTTACGCGAGCCGCAGGCGAGGACCATAAATATGCGATCTTGGGCTTTACAGTAAGTAAGTACTTAAAGTTGTGGACACACCACGGGCGGTAATTATACCGCCCGTGGTTTGTCCACAACTTTAAGTCTTCCATTGGCCAGAAAGTGGTATTTTATTCGCAGCGGTTAGAAAATGCCGCTTTCGGCCTAGGGTGATGTAAAAATTATTATGTAGGTGGTCAGCTGCAGCAGCAATGGTCAGCTCTCGGCTAGATGAAGTGACCTCGACTTTTCGTACAATCTTAGCATAGATAAATGCATTTCGAACTAAGAATTAAGCCAAAACCGGTCAATCGGTGATATAAAACGCGACCAGTATGACCACTAAAGCAACACGTGAGTAGCCGGTTAGTTACTAGTTACACATTATACCCAGTAGTGTAACTCCGTTTAGGCGAAATGGAGAATTACGCAAGTAGCGGCGCGATATCCTGAATAAAAACCCATGTACTTTTTCCTTGCACTTTTTCCTGTCTTGTGCCATCGTCATCCGATCGTTGTCACCAACTATCTTTTTAATAAAACAATTATAGGTGGCCTATACTCGTTGAGAGGTCCTCCATTCAGTGGTTTACAATACAACACAAATATGCTTTGCACACCAGAAAAACACATTACAAGAGCTACAATACATAATCACATTACATAATCACAAACTGCAATTTAAAAAACTGGCCAAGAGCATGTCGGACCATGCTCAGTGTAGGGTTCCATAGCCGTAATTATAAGGTAAAAAATACGATGTAAAAAAGTACAACAACAAAAGAGCGTATCTTCATAGCAATTACGTCCTTTTGTTGAGAAGCGTAGTTTATCGGCAATAACTCAAAAACGGTACATTCGATTTTGTTAAAAATAATTTTCGTTGAAAGTATTAATTAAGCGTTACCTTCGTGATTTTTTTCATATTTCTCGGACGCACGGTTTAGAAAATAGAGGGGCGGGGACACAATTTACACAAATTTCGGAGCGATTATTTCCAAATACATTCACTTAATCAAAAACATTACTTAGGAACCTTATAGTGTTTCTTAAAGAGCTGTCGAACTATGTACCACACGTTGATATTTGCTGAAAAAAAAATTTTTACTGTCTTTAACATGTATGGAGTGCCCCCCCTAAAATATTTATTTTAATTATTTATATACCAAACTAAGTAGCGGCTCATAAAAGACACCTATATTCCAAATTTCATCAATATCCATCATGTAGTTTTTGAGTAAAATGCCTGTGACATACGGACAGACAGACAGACGGACTATAAGGGTACCGTTTTTGCCATTTTGGCTACGGAGCCCTAATAGCCAACTGTCGGTTTTTTTAACTAAAAAAGTGACAAACCGAACCATGATTTACAGATTAATATAAAAAAAAAACATAAATTATAAGTACCTAGATTATTTTCAAAATGTAATTCCGCATATTTTTTATTAATTACCAGGAATGGAACTATTTTTGTATTAAAGCAATAAATAGTTTAAACATTCTTATCTATGACTGGAAGCTCCCTGGGCAGATAACTTTTATATCACGGGCCGCGCCCACAGCAGAGGATCGTCTTCCAAAAAACTCCCATATATCCCCAAAAAGCTGCATGCCTATTGTCGCGCAATGTATATTTCCTTGAAGTTAAACTACTGGCCAACACTGCTAGTTATTTTGTCCTGTTAACTGTGGCCGTATTAGATAGCGCCGAAGCCTGCGCGCGGGCAGTGCAACGCGACGGATCGGCGCAGGCGCGCGTATTGTAATTACGGGTAACTAACTAGTTAACCGATTGTTAACTGACAGTTGTGAGTGCGAAATTACCAGAAAAGTAAGTACCGATATAGGAAGGCGTTTTTTTTGTAGTTAACTTCGATCAATTATTTATATTTCGCACATTTTTGTAGAGAAATCATAATATTTGTTCTAATGTTTGGGTTATAAAAATAATAATATTTATTGTTCACGTTAACAATCTTTTGTATGAAACAATCCTAAGTTAAAAAAAACGATATTTTATACAGGGTGTGTCATGATTAATACTGTAGAAAGGTAATTAATTTAATAACAGGCAACAGCACTGGGACACCCTATATTCTTCAAAAAAACCGGTGCCTAAAACTTAGAATACAACAACAACAATACTAACAGCTTGTAAATAAGAAAGGATAATATTGACATCGCTAACTCGCCAAGTCGGCACCAATTTATTGTGAAAGGTTTCTTATTCTTAGTATATCTAGTCAGATAGGTGCACAAAGTAAATGGAGTAGGTATCTCTAATGCACCATATAGAGCGTAACTTACATTTGCGATTAATATCAACGTTGCTTAAGCACTATAAATTTCTTATTTACAATCATGCCCGTAAGATCGGTTTAATTTTGCTAGCTTTAATTATCACGGAGGTATCATTCGCGCGTTACTCTCGCCGCCCGAGCATTTTCATAAAAGCTTGCATTAGCCTTTTGATAAAGTGCACTTTACTTTCATTTTTCGTTTAAAGGCTTAGTACTAGTCCTATTTCGGGGTATACCTTGGCTCAGAGTTTGCGATAGCGCTGTGATTCCTAACTATCCCGGCGAGCTTCAGCGGCAGATTTTTTTATTAATTTTTTTCGATATTTTAATAGTAAAGTTATTCTGTCATTCGGGACGGGACAGAGACAAACCCAAAAAATTAAAAATTTTAAAAATCGGTCTGCCCATTCTCGAGCAGAATTAGAGAATGGTGTAACTAACCCGACTTTGTTTTATGTATACCTATAGATATAGATTTTATATGAGAATGGTTAAATAATGAATATTCTCAGATAAACTGTCATAAACCTATTCAAAAGCAATAATATTATAAATTTTTAACTGGTTGTTGGGAAATAAACCCGATCAAAAGAGGTCACGGGCGATGCGATGAGCGGGTTTTTGTGTGACAGTTTTGCGTAAAATTAAGAACTTTTATTTCGAAATTTTGAATCTTAAATTCAAAAACTTATTTTTTGGTTTGTTGGTTGGGCCTCGTTTTCTAATGGAGTAACGGAGCGATTAGATGTTTCGCGAATTAATACTAATTATAAGTTTAACTTAACTTATACAGCGTCATTAGGCAGACGTGACGAGGACTATGGTTTGCAATAAATGCTATGACTATGACTAAACTTGCATGCCTGCCGGGATTCAGAACGTTAATGGATGATTGGCTATCGTATTTGAGTGAAACACCCACATGTTTTTTCTTTTCTTTTTAGTTTTTGTCAAGTGTACCTAAAACTTAATTGTCTACAATCATGTTCACCCTCCAACAACTAATTAATATATATAAACTAGCGACCCGCCCCGGCTTCGCACGGTGTTTCGCTATTATATTATGCATGTATTATACATATAATCCTTCCTCTTCAATCACTCTATCTATTAAAAAAAACCGCATCAAAATCCGTTGCGTAGTTTTAACGATTTAAGCATACATAGGGACAGAGAAAGCGACTTTGTTTTATACTATGTAGTGAAGCTCTTTACCTAACTGTCATTACAGCACTTGATCATGAAAACAATAAATTATTATTGTCAATGTCAACGTTTACAAAATTCACAGGTAAAGTGAAAAGTATCGATTCTTGACAGAAGTATTCTAATTCTAGAGTGAACGCCGTAAATGATTTAAACTTTTTTATTTACAACACCGAAAAAAAAATTACTTTAATTTCACCAATACTGGTAGGTACGAAACAATAGGTTTACTGAATCCGTAGGCTTGATCCTGCTCACGTTTCCCGAATCAACCTGTGTAAGCATTTTATCCCGGAATTTATTCCTGTTGTTATTGTTACGAAAGAATAAACAAAACACGATTAACTCGTGCTCTTGTGTGAACACGGGCGGGTGCCCGTCTGGTTGCATAACAACTATTGTCATAATATCATTGTCATTGATCCTAATTTTTTTGGCATAAATTGTTCCCTGTCATAATTATACGGAGTCATAATTGGTTTAACCATAATGTAAAGTGTCATAATACTAATAATTATATTTTTTGTTGTAATAATTGCAAACGTCATACATTTATCAAGCCATAATATTGATGATTATAACTACTTTTAGGTACGATTATTAGTGAAGAGCGAACACAACATACCTCCACTTACTGACCAAGATAAAAAACTGTGACAGAGTCACAGTTAGGTACGACGACGAGCGAAGCGAGGAGGAGTGTTAGGTATCTTGCGATCACAACATACCCCACTTACTGACCAAGATAAAAAAACTGTGACAGAGTCACAGTTAGGTACGACGACGAGCGAAGCAAGGAGGAGTGTTAGATATCTTGCGATCACAACATACCCCACTGACTGTCAAAGATAAAATCCAAGATAAAACTGTAATAGCAATGTTGTGAATAAAGCAAAGTAACTACTGAGAAAAACAGGCTTATGCGTTTTTCAGTTTATGCGTTTATACAGTATGGTTAAATTGTTTTATGAGCAACCAATTTATGTCCATTATAAAGTATGCTTAATTTTTTTTATGCGCATCTAATTTATGCCCATTACACACTATGTTCTTAAACATTATGATTAAAAATGTTATTTGCATAAATGTATGACTATTTACTACAGTTATGCGTAATGATGAGTATGACAAATCCACGTATGGCTATCAAAAATATGACTTTAAACTTTATGCAACCCGACCCTTACCCAAAAGAAACCTTTAAAAAATAGTTTTCAGACCCAGCGTTATGGCTTGGGCCATGACAACGGGAAAATATTTCTTTTAAACGTCTGTTATTATAAACTTTTAATTGCTATAGTCATTATATATAAGGAAGAGATATGATGTATCGCGTCGAGGATTTATTTATTTGACAAAATAAAATTATTAATAGGATTTACCATGTGGGTGTCAATTGTTAAATTTTATGATCTTTTTATAATCGTAAGATACTTATATGATTTCTTATTGGTGTGATAATCTGCCTATTGGTGCAATAATACGGCGAATGGACGAATGTATTTTTTTGCAATACCAAATATATCGACGCATCTTTGCTTCGTTCGATTGCCGGATCAGGACCAATAGAAATGTATGAATGCAGTTAACAAAATTTATAAAATAAGTAGGTAAATAAAAAACATTTTTTTCGTGCCCCTGCTGATTTTTATCCTGTATATAAAATTAGCATAACGGAAAAAAGCTAGAAGATCAGTAAATTTTGTCGGCAAGATGACGTAGAAATGAAGCGAGCATGCTTTGGATCACACGCCATATAAGTCCAACCGACTTAAACCGATTAGACCCGAGATCCTTGTGCTAATTACTAGAACGAGCGTTGACACTAGTTATTAATACATATTTATGTACCACCTTCGTGTACCATAATCACTACTAGCTTATCCCCGCGATTTCGTCTGTGGGGCATTAGAAATTTGTATCCCTTACTAGAGAAATAATCGATTCCCCATACAAACTTTCATGGGGATGAAACCTCCTACGAGTATCATATCACCTTCTTAATGGATGATTTTCGGTATTTCCGTTCTAAATATACTATTTATTAAGATCTGTACAGTACAACGATGGTTTGCAATAAATGCTATGATTATAAAAAGTATTGTGTCCTCGCCAGGGTCTCAAACTATTTATATAGGTATCACATTACATCTAAATCAGTTCAGTGATTTAACCCCTCGTATGCTTAGACACGGATCCGGGCTAACCGTACTTAAATTTTAAGGTTAAAAATTGCTTAGAAAAAATTGAGCGTGCACTGCCTGCAGCGCAGGCGGCGTTAAGGTATCTGCCCACCAGTAGCGTGGCGTCCAAAGAACTCGATCAAATATCAGACAATTAAGCACCTTATTCTACAACTCTTAAGTAAAATGTACGCCAAACCTGCACCGGCTGGCCCAAGGATATCTTTTACGCCACGCCACGTATCAGACACGGTATGACAATGGCTGGTCGGTGACGGAACGTGCTAGTGGGCATAGTCTCATACTTTTCAATACAAAGTTTGTTTTGCCGGACATGTTTACACCTTCAGGCGTCGGCGACCGCCACGGCGGCCTCGCGATTGTAAAGCTTCGCAAAATCTTTTCAAGTTTTTGAAAAAAAATATGGAAAATGAAATGGGACTCGCAAAGTTGTCATCGACGTCCAAGTTTCATCGAGAGTCATTGAACAAGTAACAAATATACAGACAGATACTTTCGCATTTATTTTACTAGTTTGGATTACTAGTTACACTAGTGGATTCACACGGTTTTGCTTTTTATATTGCTTATCCTTCGGGGTTATGTCATGTTTGTGTTTTATAATCTTGTCAATTTATCGGCGTAACAAAATAACGGCGTACCAACCAGAAACAAACCAAAAAATATAGGTACCTACTGTATTTAAATTACGAATTAGGCAAATGATCCTTGACACATCATAACAACCATACAATACCAATGCTTGTATGGGTGTTATGCTAATTAGTATTGTACCTATGGGTGTTATGTTATGTAATCATAGAAAATATACATTCAAGATTTTTTATGGTTTCGAAGCAAAAATAAAATCCATGTATTGTGTACTCTTTTTTCTCCACTTTAAAAGCGTTTTTGAATCGGTTGTAACTTGCGATTTACACACCGTTCCCCTTGTTTTTGACTAATTTTATTTGTCCGACTGTATAACCCGATTCGAATACTCGCATCGCATAATAGTTATAGGCAGTTTACAGAGATCATTGACTTTTCAGAATAATGATACAGTGGAACCTCGATACGTCGAACCTCGATAAGACGAAATCCTCTATAATACGAAATAAAATCCCGTTCCCTTCCCTTTAAGCCCCAAAACCTCTGTAACTCGAAATATTAGACCTCCACAAGTCGAAGTTACCTATGACTCCCTACAAGACGTTTTAGTACATTTTTTACCACTATAACTCGAAATAGATGAACTTTACCTCTATACCTACCTCGAAGGAACCGTTCTTTTGTTTTATAACCTCTGTATCTCGAAGAAAAATTATGGCACGTATCTAGTCTATAGGATTTTTTTCCTCTGTAACTCGATTTTTTTATTTATTTTACCTCTGTAACTCGAAGTTAAAAAGTACAGAAGCCTTAACCTCTATAAGTAGAACATGGGCCCATGAAAACCTCTGTAAGTCGAACACCTCGATAAGTCGAAACCTCGGCACGAATTATTTAGCGCTTCCCTCGAGTTTTGACTTATCGAGGTTCCACTGTATAAGAAACTTATCCTAACATATAACTAGCGGTTCTATGAGCTGTAGACCTCGCTAATATGTCAAATCAAACTCAAACTCATTTATTTCTGCAAGGAAGCCCCAAGGGCTCTTTTACATATCTGATTCTTTTCTTTTGGCGCTTCGGTAAATGAACTTCTGGTGAGAAGCGCCGGAAGAAACTCACCAGTTTCTCTTTTCAAAAATATTATCTACAACAATTGTGACATGATTACATCCAATGACATTAATACAAAATGTCAACTCTTATGGCTCCGCCACTTTGGAAAAAATTCAAAAACTAAAAATATGGCAACTGATTCAAAATAATAATTCTTTATAATTATCGGACCTACTCACAAAATTTCACGAGATTGAGGAATACGGCCGGAGAATAGCCGGACAGACAGAAAGCATTTGTGCTCAAGCTGAAACGGAGATGTTTTTTGCGTTTTGTTAGCATTGCTTATTCTGTGACGTAGTCGATCAATAGATAACAGTTCCGGTTAAAATAGTGCAGAGCCTTAGATTATATAGTTTCTTGTTTCTGTGGTTTGCCCCATCCATAATAATTATTTCTCAGACTCCACACAATTCTACGTAAGATAAGATATGCGATCAATAGATGTCGTGAGATATAATTACCCGATCGAGTCCGCAATCGGATTAAGTGGATTATTGCGGCACCCGACTGCCATGACATACAAAACCTTCATAATAACCATTCATAAAATATTTAAGAGTGTGTACCCTACGCCCTTAAAAGTACCTATACACTCAGTATTATTTACAGTCCGCTACAAAAAGCTTTTCTTTTATTACACGTACAAAATTAACACGTTCGCCGGCGGTACACAAATTATGGAATGTACTAGAATGACAGTAACATTATCTATGATCTTATAGAACGACAGCCTGCTAGAACGACGGTATCCCCTTATTTGGTATAAAATCAATGCGTATAAAATCACTTCGTCGAAATTCATTTACGATAATGATTCATTTCGTATAAATTCAGATGGCATAAAAATTAAAGTGTATAATTACATTTCGTATAAAATTCAAATGCTCTAAAGTCATTTTGTATAATTTCGTATGATATTCATTTGCTCGAAACGTTATTTGTTATAAGTATTATAAGGTATAACATTCATGGGGTATAACTGTTAAACAGAACGACAGCGGCAAGCACCGTACTGTGTGTGTTGACTTACACAAATGCATCGCATCTATGTGAGTCAAAATCAAACTCGAGTTTAAGATTACACTCTGTTTCGACGGCAGTGTCACCGTTGTTGTACACCACATGACAGTAAATTGCTCCGTAATAATGGTAAGGGATATAAACGAGTCGAAAGACGAAGCCGCGGGCAAAAGCAACCTAGTGTTTCATTCATAAAACAGAGTTTAAACTCTAATAGTTTAGGTAACTTTACCACATCTAACCATGCGGTGCCACGCAATACAGTAAAGAAATGTATGGTCACGGAGTCGTTATTGCCATTATGTGAGCTGCGTCCCATTTGTATTGGAAAACAAATTACTGACGACTTAACAGAATGGCGCTTAAAGTCTATTAACGGAGTTGAATACATTATTTTCTATTCAACTTCAAAAAGGAAGCGAGGTTCAGTTCTGTTTGTGCTTATTTTTGCCTGAACCCTCAACTGAACTCTTTCAAACCTAAGAAGTGCTAATTGGCCATCAATACCATGGCATTATCTGTGGGCACGGCAGTGCCCCCGCCAAGTCAAGCAAAACAAAGGCACGGCCGTACCATCCTGTTCTCGAAGCCATTTAGGCCATTATTAACATCCTGTAACTTTGTGCTGGCTAAAGGTAGAACCCTAAATTCTCAGGTATATATATATATATATATATACAGGGCATTATATGACTTAGATATATTCTCAATAACATTCAATTTGAACTAATAGTTTTAGAACTATTGCACGACAAAGTTCCTTAGTTAGCCGGAACCGGCACCGGAAGACCAGTACGTCTAGCATAACTGGCCGCGACTTCGTTTCTCGCGCGACAGAGCATCACCTGTCACTGTCACACGATATTGAGTGGAAAGAGATAGGCATTTGTCGCGCGAGAAAGAGTCGCGTGTCACAGTTGTGCTAGAGGTACAGCGCTGGCTCTTAGGTCGGCATTTTGCTGAGGTGGGACCATTTTGTGTCAGCATTCAACTTTATTGTTTTATTAATTCTTTTTTTTTTACCGCTGTATTAATATGTTGTGTTGCTGTCATAAATAAATGCATGTTCTTTCTTTCTTTATTTCTTTCTTAGTTATGTCAGCGACTCACTCACTCACTCACTGATTATCATAATTCTAAGGTACTTCTAGCAGGCCCACAAGCTCCAAATTTTAAACATAATTAGTTTTTAGCCTATCAAGTCAAAAAAAATAATAATAAAGAACCCTCCACGGTTAAATAATAGGCAAGTCGGTGGAAATCCAGTTCTGTGTCCCCTCCGGTACTGACTTGGTTTAACATTACGAGTACATCTCAAAAATTTTTCGTTGTAGAAGAACTGCTTTGCGAGACTTGCATATTTTTACAAGTAACGTTTTTGATGAGATAATATTTTTACAAGACAAGTACGGCTTAGGAAGTAGGAAGAAATTACAGTACATAAAATAGCGCAGTAATAATCACTAAGAACTAGTCACAAAGTCATAATTAAGCATAAATTACTAGGCAGACTAGTGGTCACGAGTTCAGAATACTTACCTTCTTAGAATAATAACGTTAACAACATTGCAATCTTCATAATGTACCTAGTAAAAACTGTATATCTGTAACATGTTTCTACCGGAACAGGCTATAATTTTTTACAAGTTTTTTATTAACTTGCTATATTGTAACATGTATTCTCATACGTTGTAAGTGCGATCGTATGAAATCTTGCAACTGAATTTTAAGAGGAAACAGTAAGGTCGAGAGAATTGAAAATGCCCGCCTCTCACCTGCAAAGCGCGATAGAGACAACTGCAGCTTGGACCGAAAATACCTTTTAAAATTTCATGAAAACAACGTTTCGTAGTCCCCTGATTTCTTCCCCAAAACTTAACCTATTTAACAAATTTTTTCGTTAAACATTAAAGAAAGGCTTTGGCCGTGTTCCTATGTTTTCCTTTTTTTTAATAATCTAGTCAAATTTATTTTCTGGTGAACACAGCGGAAAATCTGGCATTTTTTTTAGGTATTTGAAGGTTAATATCTCTTTTGAGAATCAATTTATCGTAAAAAGGAAAACATAGGAACATATCAATGGTAGCCATAGATTTTTGGACAAAAAATGATTGCTCTACTGGCATTATCCAGGGAGGAAACAGGGGACTACGTTTGTATGGAAAAACTGCCCTCCTGTTTCCTCTTAAGGCAGCTGATTCAACTGATAGAGCCGGTATTTTCATGCATATGAAATTGGACGATTGGAGGTGATCTGATGATGGAGCTGGAACGTGACCAGATCATCTAAATGACATAAAATAAAGCTATAGCGTGTTTGGGCTCATTTACCGGTTTTGACATCTAGTTTCAATGATTTCAAAAGTAAGGATAGGGCGATCCGTACAGTTCGGGTGGGTCGATTTTCGGCCGCGACATTTGTATGCCAAACTAAATGTATGGCATACAAATGTCGCGGACGAAAATCCACCCGAGTCTATATTCCCCGTAACAGTAAATGAAGCCTTTTACCACGCAATTAGGCATTTTTATAACGTCCGGCTGCGCTGTGCCTGTGCGCTGCGCGTCCCACTACCGCGTTGGTCCTAAAACTGATTTTTAGGACCAACGCGTTGGAACCGTCTGCGCGCCCGTTAGCTCTGTCCTTTATATACGTCAATGTCTAGTTTGCGATTACACTAAAATGCTACAGCCAGTACTACAAAAACCGGAAAGAGCGAGTCGGACTCGCCCACCGAGGGTGCCGAACAAATACCTACTTAAATTTAAAAATATAGTCTTTAAATAAATACTATATTTTTATGATTTAATTACAAATGTATAAGTTTTCAGATTTTTCCCTATACTAGTAGTCACAGACAAATAAGACGGTATTACTTGCCAAATTTCATAGTTCTAGGTCAACGGAAAGTATCCTTTGAATTTTGGTTTCCTTGAGTGTCGAAATTTATGTTTTTTGCGGCATAAACGGCCGTATCCTTTTTCATGTTAACTTAGACGACCTTAACCATAGACTTGAGTATATGGTTTTAATTTCAAGTCGATACCTCAACGCGTTCCCGAGATAAAGGGTCTTGACTTGACAGACGGATATACGGGCGGACGGACAACAGAGTGGTCTTATAAGGGTTCCGTTTTTTCCCTTTTGAGGTACGGAACCCTAAAGAATGGCTTCGTATTTTCTCACCGTAACTTATTTGGTATTGTCTCTGAAACCCAAAGTATTTTATTCTTATTTTTTAAAGTTTACCTGCCTATGTATATGTATTTGTATTTTTTGTATGTACACATTAACCATATTTGATACTTGAGATTAATTAAGTACCTATATACTTATTAACCATGTTTTAACCCAACTACATAGCATTAGCTGCCCTATAGTGATGCAAACATCCTGTATTGTGGTAGTATTTAACAGTACGTTGGTATACTTGAATCTATGAAATAGATTGCAAGTAATGATACCGGCTATTTTGTTGCAACCAGAGTCAGCGGTGCATGTAATTGTGATCATAGTGTAATATTAGGATTATGTACATAATTACGGCTATAAAACTTTGATGAAAAATAATTTGTCTAAATGTTAAACTAGGTACTTATGGTTTCTGACCACTTAATGACAATTAATTAGGTATATTTCATTATCTATTTTCCTCCACAAGATGGTCTGATGACTACCGCCCGTAACAACGTGACCGGGTTATTCTTCAGAAATATGTCTGCGGTCACCTTATTCCTCTGGCCCCTTTTCATACTAAATGTATGGAGACAGAGGAATAAGTCGCAGACATATTTCTGAAGAATAACCCGTCCGTTCGTTGCGAAAGTTTTTAGGGAGACCTATGTTGAACGTCTTCAGGTTGAAATGATGATGATGAGTTAATTCCGGGATATAGCCATCTTAAATTATAATGTACGGGAACGATGTATGGGAACAACAGTTTTTCAAGAGCAAAGTTAAGTTGGTCCCACCATACAGTTTATCTAGAATTATCCGCGTGTCGACTGACGAGTTTGTACGGAACCCTCGGTGCGCGAGTACGACTCGCACTTGACCGATTTTTTCTACTTAAAAAGAAAAACGAAATACATTTGTCGTGCGAGAAAGAGTCGCGCGTCGAAGTTGTGGCTATGCTACGCTTTGTCGCGTGATAAATAAAGTTATAAAGCGTCACGTTCTGACGAATAGTGTGTGAGAGTGTCGGATGCTTTATCTTATCGCGCGACAAAGCGTTACAGAACAGAAAATACGGCACATACGGTAGAAAAGCATTACAGCGCCCCCCAAAATTAATCCTATTCTCTTTCCGCACAGACTCTAGACTTCGTTCGCGCGCGACAGAGCATCATCTATTACTGTCACACTATCAAAATAGTCCACTCAATAGTGGCAAGCGATAGGTAGCATTTGTCGCGCGACAGAGTCGCGTGTCACAGTTGTGCTATAGGTACCGTTTATAGGGGTAAATACTTTTCCATAGTCTTTAATTGCCAAATGCGTCGATAAATGCGTTTGTTGATTGATCTCATCAAGTTTCTCATACACGTAATAACCGCAGTCAATTAATTAACAGGATCCTGGGAAAAACCAATGCGTCAGAATCTTTCATAATAACTGTTTTTTGCTAATCAATATTGCGGTTTGACTAGTGTCTTTAAGTAAAAAAACATAGAAGTAGGTATAGGTAATAGGTATGACTGATTGACTACTTACGTCAATGCATGAGGAATACACCAAAAAGTCTTTGAACTTTGGTTTACGCGAACTTTGTCGCCAAGAACTAGGTACCGTCAGGATTTCGAAGCTACTGAACAGAAAAATCTGTAATAATTACCAATTATTAATGTCATCCTAAATATTACATCCTAAATATTGGAAAATAGTAACGAAACTGATAATTTTTTTTTCAATATTTCCCCTATATTTAGTTTGGGCGTAACGAAACTGAGATTCAAAATTTGTACGGAAATTTTGGACATTTTGGACAGCTTTTTTTTATTTCATAAATGAAAAGTGCTCATGATTCTGAGTATAATGACCCAATTCTGACGTTGGGTCATCCCCTAGATCCGGGGATTTTTTGTGCCTTTATCATGAGTCTGAGCAAGCCCCGTGCCGTTATCGAAACTACGCGAATTATTTAGCCTGACATTCTTAATTTTCTTAAGCTATTTGTAAAATTTATTTATTTTAATGACATCATTGGTGATATAATTGACCAATAGCTACTTTTATTACTTGAAATTTTAGCCCACTCGTATCATAATGTACCATAATATACCTAATGTAATAAATAATTGAATTCCGATGAAAACGAATTATGTATGTATATCATTATGTGTCAGAATGTGTCAAAAACTTGTTCAACCTAACCGGTTGGCAATTAACTGAGTAGCTGTAATCCATAACCTTGACTGGATTTTTGATAGTAGGTATTTACATAAAATTTTATTACATAATATGGTATTTACATAAAACTCACCTTTAAGGCACGAAATCACCAAGGTGGCAAATTCTGGGTTTCAAATTTTAAAATATTTTTTTATTTATTTTTGTTTTACAAACCAGTCCTAACCATTAATTATCTTATCTTTAATTGATATCTGAGCGGGCCAAGCTGAAAACGAATAATTACACGAATTCAATACTATTTAGGGCCGAGAAAGGTCATTCCGAGAACGTTCCAGGACGTGACGTTTTCATATAAAACTTTGTAAAAACTAAAAATAGTCATTAAAATGGCACTAAGCTCATGATAATGTTTAAGAAATATTTTATTAAAATTCAATTACTTTTTCTTTTTTACAATTATCGGCGTTCCCGGAATGACGGTGAATTAAGGTACGGTGTAAAAAATTCTTACAAAAACACACTTACCACTCAGAATTTCAAAAATTTAATAAAAACACACGAGGCATCCACTTGCACTTAGATGCTTTAAATAATTACCCAATAGCGCTACCTCTTGCATTTTTCTGAATAATGTTATTTAAAAAAATGTTGCATTCCCGGAATGACGACCAAAATTTCGGACAAACTTTCAGATTAATTAAAAAAATAATAATAATCTATCAACATAAAAGCTTATAAATATGATTTTATTATAATATTAACCAAGTTAAAAAGTACCTATAAAGCATTAGAAATTTTAAATATGTATTTTAACTGTTGTTGTCAGCAGATAACGACTTGCGGACGCGTTCCGGGACTGACGTTTTGGAGGTAAAATGTGAAAAAAAAATTCAATCAATAAATTAAGAAAAAATCTTTTCAGGTACCTACTGATTAAACAAGTTAATTCGAATAATCTATAAAGCATTATTTCAATTAAAATAAATAAATTCTATGATTTAATTTACTTAAACACGAATTCGCCACCTTGGTGATTTTGCGCCTTAAGATGCCTAGATGATTCATATTATATCAACCTGGCAATGTTGAATTCTTTGCATTATTTAGCAAAAATTACAATAAAAATCATAAAAGTCGGGAGCAATTAATAGTACATTACTGCAGAGGCCGGGAAATAAGGGGTTGCCGGCTGAGTACATATAGCTGGCCGAGCGAAGCGAGGCCAGATAGTTACGAGGCCGGCAACCCCATTTCCCGCCGAGGTATGTATAGTGCTTTTCTCAAACATGCAATGAAATAAATAAACTTACTATAATAACCTTACTTAATATTTTATAACACAAACAAACCGGCTGTCAGAAAGTGACATTAGTGACATTATATCCATAGACACAAAAGCTGTTTCAGTTCACATTTTTACCGCGAATATTTAGATGAAATATTTTAAATGTGTATTCTTGTGGTTTAGTTTGCAATTTATAATAATTGGAAATTGTTTATAATGTGTTATTTGTTATGTTCATGTCAATTTTAAATAAATAAAACTGAAAAATATAGCAAAAATCGTTTTTTATTTTTTTAATGGCTGAATGCCGTGATGCTGGGGCCCAAATAAATGTGGAATGGAAATTAAAAAAAATACATTGCCGGCCTAGGCCAGCAATGTAAGTATGAAATTCCATTCCGTGCCAAGTGTCAAGCCGCATAGGAAACGAAGTACTTTGTGGCCTATTTTTAAGCACGTAATGTCAACATTTCATGCCATGTTTGAGAAAATACATTTTTTTGTTTCTAATTTCGAATAATAATGACCAAAAACAGTAAAAAACTGCGACAACCAAAACTTGCTAATAACTAAGATCTGCATATTAAGTTTAGTATAATAGTAGATATAGATACATAATAATTGGCTTAATGTTATTCGTCTTATTATTTCGTATTATTATTAAGAAATAAGAAAGAAATAAGTAAATAAGAAAAAACGACGCTTGACGCGGAGGCGTAAATTTTAATGAAAGAAACTTATCGCCAGGAAGGAGACACGGACGGATCTATGTAAGGAATCCGATGCCTATTGGACTTAAACAGATTGTCGCACACAGAACCGTCTAGTCATAAGGGCACACGGGATCTGTGCCCAGGGCCACACTCACGGGGACCCCGAAAGCAGCGCCGGCCTAGGCCTACATGGCCCCGGTGTAGAGGCTGGCTAGCCTAGACAGGCCCCAGCGGTGGGCCATTCATATAACCCCAAAATTGCTTACCTTCTCAATACCAAGTGCCTAGGGGTCCTGTAGGCTTATGATGCTACGCTTTGTCGCGTGATAAATAAATGATAAAGCATCAGTCACTCTCACACACATATTGTCAGAACGTGACGAAAGCTTTATCATTTATTTATCGCGTGACAAAGCGTAGCCTACTGGTTCTCTAAATATGGCCCTGCCCGAATGATCGATTCGCTCACAATATACTATAAATCAAGGAACTTAAAATAAATAGCCGGACGCAGCATCGCTAACAGAGAACTGAAGCCATTTCTAGTAAGCCGGCTGCGTGTACTTACGAGCCGCGCGATCAACTAGTTTTATCCTACTACCCGCAGCACGCGCACATTGACCTGACCAACCAGTGTTAAGCAATTGGCTGACTAAAGGAGCTTCAGTTTTTTTTAGCGATGCTACGTCCGGCTATTTATTTTAAGGTCCATGCTATAAATACTTTTGTTATTATTTGACTTATTTTTACTTCCCACTGGACTCCAAATACTTGTTTACCCGAAGGCACAGACTAAGACGGCACTTGTCGTACAAACAAAAGAGCGACAGGACAGATAATGGAATTGGACTATAGTCCAAGTGACCAGTTATTACTTATTAGTAGGTAAACAACACAGCTGTACATATGCACCTATTCACATTCAGGTCAGGTACAAGGTCTCACGCGCTGCGACGCACGAGCGATTGGGTTGCGATGTACTATCTTAGATCGTTTGGGTGATTTCTTGAAATGTAGCCGTATCATGCAGGTCATGGTTGATTGCAGTGATTAATTAATAATGTAAAGTGCTTGAATACTTATGTCGTAGAAAAAAGATGATGCGACGGGTTGAAAAATTGGATGACTTAGGTTGGGTTAGCGCCTCGGTGGCACTATTGGTAGTGCGCCTGTGTTGGTCCGGAGAGCCGTTTGAAATTAAAGAAAACGCACGGAACTCAAGCAAAAGTAGGTAGATTAGAAAACCTCATTGGTACATACGCAGCGACCGCTGGGATTCGAACCAACGGGCTTTCATATATATGAAATTAGTAGTAACATCACGAATCAACGTTCCTTTTCACATGTCTCATACGGTTACGGAGCACAGACCAACAATGCATAGACGTCACGGCATATTAAAATGAGGCGCCATTTGTAATACATTTTAAAAGGTGTCTGATTGTATGTATGCCGTAATGCTCAATACAAAATTTAGTATGAGACAATCGCCACTTTCAGCAGACATCTGAGCAAATATGACCTGAGTATATATGTTCAAGTTCATATAATAAGCGTGGCGTCAATCAAACAAATCCTTGGCTGAGCTTTGCGAACTGATTTGCAGTACTGTTTCTTGAGAAACAGTACAATAGCGTGCTGAAATGACCTATACAAACACGACCTGAGCTTCGGACGCGAAGCGTGAGCGACTAGCAGCTGTTCCAGTACCTCTAGCACAACTGTGACACGCGACTCTTTCTCGCGCGACAAGTGCTACCTATCTCTTTCTCATCGATATAGTGTGACAGTGACAGGTGATGCTCTGCCGCGCGAGAAACGAAGTCGCGGCCAGTTATGCTAGACGTACAGGTGTCCCCTTCAGGGCCCGGGCCAATTTTTTGTTTAATGTCTCTTGCGGAGAGGCACAACATCCGACTACTCAAAGAGGCCATTTAATTGACCAAACAAGATCATCACATCAAAAAAAACTATACAAACACATAACCCTCCTTTTGGGCTTCGCCGCAGTCGGGTAGAAAGGCAAGTCGGTGAGAATGGGGCCCTATGGACGCCTCGTCTATGGGGATATAAGATATAAGACAAGGAGCAATACAATAGGATAATGAAATAATGAGGGTAGGTAATATCAGGTCGTAGTACTCTCAATGGTTTTATACCACACCTGGCCATAAAGTGGCTTTTTCCGCACGCTGCGCTTTCTGGCCAAGTGTAGACATAAAATGAAGTACACAACACGGGAGGTAATAAAGAAAGCCCGCGATCGCATACGTATGTCCCTCGCTTGCAGCTCAAGCCGCAAAAATCTGCGATCTAGCCCTTTCTTTGTATTACCACCCTAGTGGTGTAATGTACTATTAACGCATTAATTTATCTTTGGGCCCCCATTTGATGTTATGTATGTACTCATATAAATTAAAAAACTAGCATTTAACCTCAGCATCGTCATTCTCGTTACTGGAACTTTATACAGGGATATTAAGAATCACGTGTGGTGCATACAGTTTTGTGTATTATGTAAGAATAAAAACATACTTAATATGGAAACAACGAGTTCGTGAGGCATCGGGAAAACCAAACACTCGAAGTTTATTTGACTTGATTTCGACCGGAAAATAATATTGATCTTGTAACGACAAACATTGGTATTTCCTTAGCAGGAATATTTGTCCAGTAGGTTAGGTATGTAGTGTTGTCCTTTCAGAGTCAATATTTGAGGCATCTGCATAGAGTAACAATTAGAACATCCAAGGTTCTAAGATTTTCCTACTTAAATACGTATCTAAAGAATCCGGCAGTTATTTGATCTAAAAACTTTTTGCGATGTTTTTATGTCTCTCTAGGCTGTAAGTGGCAGGTTTACTGCCCGTCTCGCAGTAACACAGCACGGAGAGGAAATGCCACTTCCTAAGCAGGGGAAGACAAATAATCTGCTCACATCACGGGCACGGCTTTGATAAAGAAGGATCCTGACCTGATTACGTATTTATGATGGGTCACCTATTTTTGGCATAATTTTATGTGTCCGAATGTTCTATTTGCCCGAATACTATTTACGCATAATTGTTATTTTTCATCACACTTGCTCGAAAATGGTGTCATTACACGTAGGTTTTGCGGGCCGTAAATGACCTATTACGCCCTAGGGCGTAATGGTTTTCTTTTTAAATTTAAAACGCTGGTTCTGTTTTACTCTTATTTGTCATGTTCAAAGGAAACGCCAACGTACTTTTTTAACTTTTATTACTGAAATATTTATTTAAAGATAACTGTTATTGCAAATACATGTAAACACATATTTCTGTAACATTAATTAAATGTTTAAATAGTGCATTTCAGTATTTTGCAAAAATAAAATCAACCATTTTAAGTCTTTGCCGCTATGGTTTCCGAACGTGACGTGAATCCGCATTGTCTATGGATAATGTCACTGTCAGTTTTACAATTTTATTTAGGTTAAGTAAGGTTATTTTAATCAGATTTCCTCACAAGTGTGATGAAAAACATTGTGTGTGCCACGGGCGGTAAAGGAATTACAAACTCGTGTTATTAAAGCCCTCGGCTTCGCCTCGGCCTTGTAACAAACACTCGTTTGTAATTCCTTACTTACCGCCCTTGATACACAATGTACTATTACAGATAATATTGACTTTTCAGAATAACTATAAAAGAAACCTAACCTAATATGTTCTAGATGGCTGATGTAAAAGATTTTGCAAAATATTTTCCGTTAAAGCTAGAGAAAAATTATGCGAAATAAAATTCGGGCTAAACAATACATTCGGACAAATAAAAATATGCCAAATAAGGGGCACCCATTTAGGATCGCATATAATATTATTAAACTGCGATCTGGGTTACCTACTCTTTATTTAACCGTCTTGAGTGCGGAATATACCTACATACTTCTAGCGTTTACCCGCGGCTTCATCTGCGTTGTTCCCGTTACTGTCCCAAGGGCACCCTTTTACCGGGATATAAAGTATTTCAATCCAGAACTTGGTCTACTTGCATGCCAAACAGCTCAATCCATCTTGTTACCTCGTTATTTAGTAACAAACATCCAAACATCTTCACATACATACATTTATAATATTAGTGTGGTTTCATCATCAGTCTCCTAAAGAACACATGTTTCAACAATTCATCCTGCACCTAAATAGTTTTCCACTGCAGATAGGCACAGCAGCCTAAAGGCTATTATGTCAGTTTAGTGTTAGTCTCGAAACTATTTATACGTATAGATTTCAACACGTTTTTCATTTCAGAATGCCGGACCAAGACTTTGACCACGAGAGGGACTTGATGACGTTTAAGGACTGGCTGGTGAAGCAGCCTCATTTACCACAAGAAGTTGGTGAGTGTACTAAATTATTTTTATTTATGTACCTACTTATATCCAGTGGCATACGTACATAAGCCAGTCGGGTACCCGGAGCGGCGTATGTAAACGTGAGGTAAACATCTGCATGATTCTAGTCCGTAGTGTTGTGCAAACACTTAAAAAAACACTTCAAAGCTCGCGCAAATATAATTTTAAGTGTCTCTTGAAAATGTATTTCCGTGTTAGTAAGTACAAAAACAAGATTTTTTGTACTTTTAACTAATGTGGAATTAAATTTGTCTTGTCTGAGTTCATCGTGATTGTGGATCCTGATCGATGGTCATCGTTCTGGCACAAATGTATTCTCACCATCGAATCAGGTTAAAATCCTTGAAGAACATATTCTTCGCCTGTAAACTCGTCAGTCTATCGTGACACAAACTAAGCTTCCCATAACGAAAACGTTTTCGGGATCCGCACTCAAATAGAAAAAGATTTCAAAATCTAAGTAAGTCTATTTTTTAATTTCCATTGATTTATCGTTCGGACAAATGAATGGAAATTACGCTATTAAGAACTGTGTGTGACCTTCCAAATTTAGTGTTTAATTTAGTTAAAATATGGACTAAACCTACTTATTTGTCCGTTCATTAACACGACAGATAACGGCCAAGACGACATTAGCACGCACTGTATTTAACGGGTAAGACCTGTGAAGCATAAATATCGTACCTATGTGTACGCTGGAGAGTTCTCTTGTGACTGATTACATAAGCAAACAGTATTGGGAAATTTGACAGCTAAGTGCATTCACCTTTTGGACGGCGGGTTTCGAAACTTGGGATGCATATTTTATTGTACTGTCAAATATTCACGCGTATGGCGAAATTTTCGTTGTTGTTTGTGGGAAGAAACCGTAAAGATTTTGTTCGTCTCAACATTAATCAAAGAAATTAATGAAAACTTGAGAGGTACCTAAATAAGCTGAAGAAGCTATGGTAGACGCACTCGTCTACCATAGCTTCTTAACCACCACTTCTGAACCAGTGGTTCGGACTTGCGCCTTTCTAGTGGAGGACGTGGGTTCGAATCTTCGTACTATAGTACATTAACATTACACAACTAGGGTGGTAATACAAAGCTTTCTTTATTACCTCCCGTGTTGTGTACATCATTTTATGTCTACACTTGGCCAGAAAGCTACTTTTCCGTACGCGTAGCGTGCGGAAAAAGCCACTTAATGGCCAGGTGTGGCATACATTAGGTTTTCAGTACAAAATATGATTGGACATTTAGCTTTAGCTTTTCGGTGAAGGAAAATTTCTTGAGAATACCAGAGTGACCCCTGCATACATATGCGAAAAAAATCAGTCCCTAACCCGCGCTGGGCTAGCGTGAAAACTACAGCCCATCCACACTATTCCACACTCATCTATGAAGGTAAGCCATCTAGCAGTGGGACGTATATAAATATAGGCCGATGATGGTCACACCTTGATGTCTATGGCGAGATGATTTTGACGGGTAGGGGTCGGGTTGCATAATCTTTATCAGCATATGTTTGATACGCATACGTGGATTCCGCATACTCATTATTGGGCATAACTGTAATAGTCATACATTTATGCGCATAACGATTTTAATCATAATGTTTAAGGATATACTGTGTAATGAGCATATAGTAGATATGCATACATTTATTCAAGCATACTTTATAATAGGCATACATGGGTTACTCATACAACACTATAACCATACTGGGTAAATGCATAAATAGCAAAGTGCATAAATAGATTGCTCATACAACATCATAACCATACTTAGTAAATGCATAAATTGCTAAGCGCATAAGCCTATTTAACATATTAATCAATTCTCATTACTTTCAACATTGCTATTATAAAATTAGTAAGAACCTTAACTAACCTAACCTACTTTTCTGGCAGCGATTTGGTTCTGTGTGAGGTCACAGTTCAAACCTAACCCAACCTACTTTTCTTTCAGCGATTTGGTTCTGTGTGAGGTCACAGTTCAAACCTAACCTAACCTAACCTACTTTTCTAGCAGCGATTTGGTTCTATGTGAGGTCACAGTTCTAACTAACCTACTTTTCTGGCAGCGATTTGGTTCTGTGTGAGGTCACAGTTCAAACCTAACCTAACCTACTTTTCTGGCGGCAACTCAGTTCTGTATAGCGATTCGCTTTGGAACGCCCACCCTTTGTATTGTTTTTTGACCAAATCGTAAACTTTACAATTTTTTTGGTTTAATTTCAGACGGACGGACAAGATGAGTTGAATTGAAAGTATCCTGGAAAATAAATCCAAATACGACAGCAAGTACGCGTTTTTGCAGGCAATTGCCAATAATTTAAAATTAAAGTAAATGCATGTAGACAAATTAATATAAACAAAGATAATTAATGTAAACAAATTTAATTTATTCCACACCTGGCCATAAAGTGGCTTTTTCCGCACGCTGCGTGTACAGAAAAAGCCGCTTTCTAGCCAAGTAAAGACATAACATTATGTACACAACACGGAAGGTAATAAATAAACTCCTCGATCGCATATTTACGTCCCTCGCTTCCAGCTCGGGCCACAAACATCTGCGACCTCGGCCTTTCTTTGTATTACCACCCTAGTTGTATAATGTATTATAATGTAATATTGTGCTAAGAATAGTAATTAAAAATACTTCAATAATATAGAACATTATATATTTTTTGAAAAACCATCACAAGCCCATTATTATAATTTATGCAATACATTATTATATTCATCAATATTATGTCTAAATAAATGTATGATATTTACAATTATTACTAAAATAACTTATAATCATCAATATTATGGCTTAATAAATGAATGCAATTTACAATTATTACAAAAACAACTTATAATCATCCATATTATGACAAAATAAATGTATGACAATACAGCTTATGGTTAAACCAATTATGACTCCATATAATTATGACACAGAACAATTATGCCATAAGACAATTTATGCCAAAAAAAATATATGAGCATAAACTATATGCGTAAACAGTTATTCCAATCAATAATATGACAATAGCTGTTATGCAACCAGATGGTCCCCCGATTTTGACTCTATTTTATCGGCGAAATTCAGCTAAAACCGGGATGAACGGAAAAAAAGTGGGGTAGCCCTTTTCCCAGTAATGGAATGAATGGATAAATTAGTCTATTGAAGTGTTTTAACTTCATTTTCGCAAGATGTATGTACGTAATTAGCAGTTTATCGTCAGTTTCAAATGAACTCGTTTGGTTATAACGATATAATCGACACTGGTGTTATTGCTGTTGTAATAAAACGAACGTTTCCGTCGGAATTCATTATGTTGACTGCTGTTCGCTAATTACGGAAGATACAGAAAGCATTGTTAATGCTTTATTAATGGACGTTTAAATACCTATTGAATTAATTTCTTTGATAATAATTGTTATGACCCGTCCATAATATTGACGAACACGCCTGGCCCAGGTAAGAAAACCTCGTTAAGAACTTTATCTGGGAGGAACTTAGGTTAATTGGTCGGTTTTCCATATAAATGCAAAACAGGGTCATCATTCGCTTCCACGATATAAATTATATTTGAAATGTGGTTTTTATAGCTTGATACATTTTGTCTGCGTGAAACGACATGAGAACTCTCACCTGCACTGAGATAGCGACGGCCATCTGACCTTAGCCTGAGGGCAGGTTAATTCTCGTATGATTTTAAATTTATACTACTATCACTCAAATACTACTAAATTTAAAACTAAAATACTACTAAAAAAATACAATACTAAGTAACTAACTAAATTAATCCAACCAGGTAAATGTATATTACCAGGATCTTGGATTCTGACACAAGAGAACGCCACTCTACCTTACTTTGCGCCAATTGATGGCGATGGCGTGGAGTTTTGAGGGCAGAAGTCTTTGTAGACTTCGTCGCATCAGCGGTATCTGAGACGACCAACCGGACGTTTTCCACCAGATCGCCCCACATACGCCACCTTCAGTGCACGATCGTTCCCCGTCCTCTCCAGGTGACCGAGGTTTTGAATTTATACCAAACTTACTATTGCAGACGAGATTCTTCTGCGGCGGTTCCTGCATAGTTGCCACTACAGCATCGAGCGAGCGAAGCGGACGCTGGACTTGTTCTTCACGATCCGCTCCACGGCGCCCGAGCTGTTCTGTAAGCGGGACCCCTGGGCACCCGAGATCAGACGCGTCTTCGAAATCACGTAAGTATTTCATTGTTTATCCTTCAATCACCGGTAAACGTTTTTAGGGTTCCGCAGCCAACAGGTGCCAACGGAACCCTAATACTAAGGCTCCGCTTTTGTCTGTCCGTGCGTCACAGGACCAGTCAGTCAGACAGGCTCAGTTTTGAACCGTAATAGGTAGTCTTTAAATTTTCAGAGAATGTGTATTTCTATTGCCGCTATAACAACAACTAATAAAAAGAAAATAAAAGTAAAACTAAAAGGGGTCTCCATACAAGAAACGTGTTCTTTTTGCGTTTTGCTCGACGGTGCTACGGAAACCTTTCCTGCGCGAATCCGACTCGCATTTGGCTTGGTTTTTTTTTTATATCCTCAGGAGAATTGCACGGTTTAAGTTGCAGTGGGCAGGCCATAATAGGTAGCCCTAGAACGGATAACCGTTGGCATAGTAAATTCTTGGAGCGGCTACTGGTGATCACGCATAAGTAAGTGCAGCGTAGGACGGCCCCAGACTCGGCGGGTAGACGACCTGGTGAGAGTAACGTAAACACTTTGTATTAGGAGGGCAGAGTAGCGGGGAGTCGGTGGGTGCAACGCAATCTCTATAGGACCGCACTCTGTGGGGATCTATAGTAGAGGCCAGTACAGTACTAACTATGCGTGAGTGCATTGCACATCCGTGGCTGACAGACAGATAGATACAATGTTTCTCTAATTTTATCGACTTATCATTTCGTAGAAAAAATCTTTTATAGAGCAAGTTTTTTTCTTGGATTGTTATGAATCAAACCAAACCTAAGGCTGCGGCTCCGCTGAGGAGGAGACGAGCGGAGCGGAGAGGAGACGTGTAGGAATCGAGTCACATTAGTGTCCGCTGACCCCTTTAAAAAAAAGTAAAAAAGACATGAGATTTTTTTTCCGTCCAATAGGCTGGTGTTAGCGGTTTTAACACTATTCCAAATTTCAAGTCGATAGCATCAGTAGATCCTGAGATATCTTGCTATGACAGACGGACAGACAGACAGAGTCGCACCATAAGGGTTCCTTTTTTAACATTTTGGTACGGAACCCTAAAAACGGTCTCGGTCGGACCTTAGCCTCTGCCTCAGTCGAGCTGCTGCCTAGTTAATGGTGACTAAGTAACTAGCTTTAAATAGGTATTTCTTTGATATTTAACCTGTGGTTATTGAAATGCCAAACACACGGAAACTACTAAAACAGGTGACCTTCGCAGGTTTTGATCATGATGTGCAGGGGTCGAACAAAAAGTGCGGATGACGTTAAACCACTTATAGAATGATTTCAAATAGTATTTTTGATTTTCATACACAATTATCACTTATCATTTATCAACCTCTTTATTAAACGATATCGCCACTTGAAATGAGTAAGTACGTTTTTGACTGACACATTGTCAATCAGATGAACAATAAATTGACTATATATTACTTTACTCTTTGAAATTGACTTCGTTATTGTTTAGCTATTGTAACTTCACGATTATATTTAGCTAAAATTTATATTTACTAATGTATAAAAAAAACGCTGTAGAATGTCATCTTTACTCGAATATTGTGGCAATTTTCCGTTTTTGGAGGTACGTGACAAACACGTATACTTACTGCTCTTGCTGTAATCAAGATATACCAACGAAGGTATTTACAATTATTTTGTTACTTCATTAATACTACTTCGTTACACAAACATCACCTGTGTGCAAGATTAGGTACGTCATTTTTACGTCATCCGCACTTTTTGTCCGACCCCTGATTGATGTGTGATGTATCTAAAGAATTCACACCAAACATCAATTCACAAAAGAAGGACGTCATAATTGTAAAGTTATTTTTAACTGTGGTTTGCTAAGTGGAGAATTCCTACATAATCTAACAGCCGCAGTCTGAGCACGTACAGTCGGCCGACGAAGTAGTGTAGTGTAGACTAGAGCAGCGGTGGCAACCTGCGGCCCGTGAGCCTCCCTGGCTATTTTGTATGTAAAGGTCGATATATTCAGAATTTTATGAAATCACAAATTATTAACAAAGTGCCGCGTCAATTTCTTCAGCTACTAGGTATGTGGTTGCTAAAAGGTTATTGAAATTAGTTAAGTGTCTCTTTTTGCTTTGTCGGGTAAAACGTACGGCCGTTCTATATTTAAAACCCGGCTCACCTCTATACAACTGCATACTTGCATAGAGGTCATAGGACGGCAGCGCAGTAAATCAATCTACCTGTACACCGAATTTAAGAGGAAACAGTAAGGTCGAGAGAATTGAAAATTAGGTATTTGTAAAATGTGTCGCTATCCCGCACTGCCCGCCTCTCACCTGCAGAGCGCGATAGAAACAACTGCAGCTTGGACCGAAAATACCTTTTAAAATTTCATGAAAACAACGTTTCGTAGTCCCCTGATTTCTTCCCCAAAACTTAACCTATTTAACTAATTTTTTTCGTTAAACATTAAAGAAAGGCTTTTCCTTTTTTTCAATAATCTAGTCAAACTTGTTTTCTGGATGTGTGAACACAGCGGAAAATCTGGCATTTTTTTTAGGTTTTTGAAGGTTAATATCTCTTTTGAGAATCAATTTATCGTAAAAAGGAAAACATAGGAACATATCAATGGTAGCCATAGATTTTTGGACAAAAAATGATTGCTCTACTGGCATTATCCAGGGAGGAAACAGGGGACTACGTTTGTATGGAAAAACTGCCCTCCTGTTTCCTCTTAATAGAACTCGATCAGCACAACTCTTTGTCGTGCAATAAAGTCTGCCGTCCATCCCTGTCCATTCAATACAGTGTGACAGTGATAGGTAATGCTCTGTCGCGCAACATTCGGACTCGCACCCAGTTGTACTAGCTCAGCTGGTCAGCTGGTTTTTGCGTGATTACCTACAGTTTTGTTGCATGTATTATATTTAGATAGAACCTGTAGTGCGGGGGGTGCGGAGCGAGTCGCGGGTGGTACCATACCAACCTGAATCGCGCACATATCGTGCTCGGGGTATACATTTCAGGGCATGCATTACAGTGCAGCGTCATCGGCGTTTGTTTCACCTGATAATACTACCGCTACCACTTATTTTATTATACTGTGTTATAACCATAGCACGATACCATGGCTACATTTTCGGAAGGGCCAGTACCTGCTATCTTGCGAATTTGCAGAAAAATTATTTGAATTTGGACTCGAAACATAATTTAAAACTACAAACGCAAGACAAGTTAGTCCCGAATTATTTTGTGAAGATGCTCCTGTTGGTTCTTATTAAACAGCTGTTTCTAAGCTTTTGGGTCATTCTCATTTAGATCTGTGACAAAAAGTTAGTTGCTAATACTTAATTTTTTCTTCTTTTATACACGAACCGATAGCTTGACAACGGGGCTAATTTAAGTATAAGTATAAGAATATTTAAGTTCCTGGAAACCCTTGAATAGGGAATATGCATGATATTTTTTATTTACTTTAATAAAAGCTCATTCATTTAAAAAACAGTAGGAAAAAAATATTTTTCGAATACGTATAAAAATAACCAAGATATAACACAACAAAGATTTATCTCTATCTCTTTCTCGCAAAACAGAATATAGTATGGAGATTGTATGGCGGCCGTGTACTATGACGTCATAGTCCATATCGGATCTCTCTCTCTAATCGCTGTCTGATTAGTGCTTTAAAATGTTTATATCTTCCGCATTTCTCGGTCGATTTCAATTTTATTTTGACTGGTATTTCATATTTTTTACGGTATTTTCATATTTTGTTATGAAATCTGTTAAATAAAATTCATGCATATTCCCTGTACTTATGCAAACGGGAACCAACCCACACAAAATATTCTATTCTCTAAAGTTGCAACTGTTAAGTTGAAATTTCAATGACTTTTTTGTGTGGGTTGGTTCCCGTTGCATAAGTACGTCCATATGAAAATGAGGCCGTTATTCCCAAGCCTTTGCATACTACAGGTTTATAGAACCTAATGAACTTTCATTCCAACCTCCACAGAGACCTGTTGCCACTTCCAAACAAGACGAAGGACAACTACCGGATCTTCATCTACAGACTCAACAACCCGGACCTGGATTTGTTCAACTTCGTGGACGCAGTGAAGACATTCTTCATGCTGGGCGACGCGAGGCTTACCGAAGACGATGATATCCCGGCTGGCGAGATACCCATATTCGACGCGGCGAACGTCTCGCTCAAGTTTATTGGGAAAGTGAATCTGTCCGTGCTGAGAAAATACATGATGTACACACAGGTAAGGCAAAATACGTCATATGATTGGTTGAATAGACGCGTCGAAGATGGTCGTTTAGGAGCGCGTCACGTATTCACACAAACGCGTGATAGCATGTCTGTCTGTGTGAGTGCGATCCATACTGAAGCATTCTTAAAACTTTGCTTGTAGTGCGTAAGCTGCAACAGTTAAGTTGAAATTTCAATGACTTTTTTGTGTGGGTTGGTCCCCGCCGTTTTGGTGGGTTGGCTATCTTCAGTGTGTGCGTACACGGCACGCACACACTGAAGATTTACCTTTCGCAGGAAGAAAAATTAATGCTATTATACTGTGCCTGTGGCAACATTGGTAAAATAAACCAATCAATGGTGTGTTTGACCAATGTTGCCAGCTTAGACTTCCAAAATTGTAACTTATAGCTTCGTGAAGCGGTCCACTCCACTGGACTCGCCATTTTGCTAGTTGATCAAATGAAATTGACAATATTTCAAATTTTCTACTCCTTCATTTTATGAGCTGGATAGAAAATAGGTGGAATTTTAAGCTACCCGTATTTTTTCTTTTTCGTTTTAACTCAATTTTTCAATTAAAAATAGCAGTTTGAAAAGTAGCTCATTCTAAAAGGGCGTATGTAAAGTCGCCGTCAATAGAATTTGCTAACTATGTAAACAAAAGGCGTAACTTTGTTTTGTCACTGTTTCTCCTTGAATTTTCACACCACCTCATCAAACACCACTGAAACCATACACTATTTAAACGGTCGTTGCCGTAATATACAAAACCATACAATAAATAATTGAATCTTGGATATTTCATTAAAAGTTTAAAATTTAATTATACATGGGTTATTATGACATAATGGAATGACATTTTTGTTTCTTTTAAATTCTACAATTGTCTATGATGATAGCGTTGTGACTAAAGTTGGTGATATTGTAAAGCTGCTACACACTACGTAACTTACGCTTTGTACTAAGAAAATAACATGAAATATTTAGACGGCATCATCGATAGAGCTACGGATGAAATAACGGCACCTTTTGTGATAAATACTGGTGGATACATAATCTTCAAGTAACGATTCGTCTTCTGATTAAGCAAATTTAAAATACCTGTTTCTTGCGTTCGATACTTTAATAGTCCATATGTTTTGACAGAAAAGAGTAAAGTAAGAGTCTTCCCCATCACTAGTAAATTCATCATTCAGAGACAATTTCAATATAGCGGTTTATTTACAAAGTTAGCAAATTCTATTGACGGCGACTTTAGAAAATGACGTCACTTTCCCAACTAGAATCCAGAGCGACAATTAGGATTAAAAAAATAACTGTCAGGCGTTACAGCGTTGTCAACATAGGAAGTTCGGGAAGACAACGATGCTTTTGCTCCTCTTATTTGGGCTGGATTATATTTATCACTTGCCGATGTGTACTCCATCATCATAATTTCAACACGCGGCAGATTCGTGCTATCAGCCTGAGAAAAACCTTCTGATGTCTTCATTATATAAAAAAAATCGGTGTCCGGTAAAAGAATGCCAAGTTAATAATGTTTGAATGCGTTATCGGAGTCCAGTGGGAAAGTGCCAAGTCTTTTAAGGTCTTCGAAAACGTGCAAATGAACCAACGGTAAGAAAATTAAACCTCTAAAGCCGCTAAGCAGTTGTAACAATTTTCAAAACAAATAAACGTCAGACGGCAAGTACTTATGTCAGAAAATGACAACCGGATACCATACACTTTTTAATCGTTTCAGCACTAAGGTCTCTCTCGATAATGCAGGGAAAATGACGTCACACTTCCGGTTCACACTAATTGACGATTTTTTCCAAAATGAATGGGAAAAAAAATCCAAAAATATTTTTTTTGAGCATAAAATACAGTTTTACCCAAATGGTTTTCAAATTAAGATCTTTTGAAAATATGAAATGTTGTCAATTGTTATGTGAATGTATGCAAGGTTTGTCGTATTCCTTGCCAACTGTTTTAATTCATAAGGTGATTTGACCATAATGAATAGGTATGATGGCGCATCAAGATCAAAGTTTTTCCATTTTCATTATATGTCGACTTGTTAACGATCAGTCCCGGAGCAATCCCGGACTGTGTAGGTACCTCAAAATAGCAAATCCAAAAAAACTGCGGACATGCGCATAATAACTGCTATTAACACCGGGTACATGTTTGTTTTTACGTGGTAGGTATGGAAACGCGCAGAAGTGAACCCGTAAGAGGTTAGATCGCTGTGGTGTGTGGGTAGACTATACAACTTATTACAACTTTACATGAAAGAAACATTTTTTGTCTCTTCATTGGTTTTTAATGCGGGTAAATTACGCCACATTTTATATTACATTATATAGATACAAGAAATCAAAGTACATAGAAAAATTAAATGGCACTCACCTGTGTACTGACCGGGAATCGAACCGATCCAGAGGTAGAGGGATCGGAAATCCAGAGGTACCGGGTTCGATTCCCGGTCAGGACACAGGTGAGTGCCATTTAATTTTTCTATGTACTTCGATTTCTTTTATCTATATATGTTATTACAACTTATTTTATTTTAAATAAATAAAAAAAAAACTAAAAACTCGCAGCACGCAGTCACGTGATGGCGCTTGCAACAGTGCCGAAATATTGGGAACTCGTAAAACAAACATACATGGTAAATACCCCGGTGTTAATTTAATAGTAGTTATTATGCGGTCGTGAGGTACGATTTTTTTACATTCGTAGATTCTTTTGGCTCGGAGAACCAAAGTGTCTTCTACATGCAATTTTTTTTATTGTTATTTACTTATACACCTACAACTCACGAACCTGTTTACATTAATATGTATCATAGTTCATATTACTTACTTAGAAGTCGGGTTCAGGATTTAGGCAGTCTGTTTTATTTATTACATATCGTCACTACAAAATACTCGTATCTGATACTAATTCCAGGTAAAAACGCAGTTAGTGTATATGAATTTTCTATGTAACTTTGACCTTTTTCTCTGCGATGTTTTTAGATACGAGTTCTTTTCAAAGTACCTAGTGACGATATGTTTGCTCTATTCCTCGATCATGACTGTAACATCAAAGATCCACAGACTACAAATATAGACATTAATCTTCCCGCACCTATTAACTTTCTACATTTGAATATACATATTAGATTATAAAATACCAACGACCTACTTAATACCGTTTGTTTATAATTAACTTCAGTGACAAGGTAGTCAACTGTGATGAAACCTTTTTAATAAATTTTCTTGAAAGTTGTAACCCGTTGCGAGTACACAGATTGAGAACATAACAGTAAGATAAGTAACAAATGTCTGGATTTTGTGTAGCAATACTACATGCTTTACTACAAATACTAGAAAATCGTATGTGCTTGATACTTTCATAAGGAAAAAATACAATTTGTGGTAAATTTCAAGCTTTTGTCTATCAGTTATACTATGCACGGTAAATGACATAGCAGATTATTATAAACGAGCATGCCGTTTACCATGCAGGGACTCGGCTAGGGTATGACTGATAAACACAAACTTGAATTACCTACCACTCATTGTAATTTTATAGAAATCGGTTCACTAGTCTGCGTGATGCGCTTAGAGTATGCTCTAAGGTGATGCGCGAACAAACAAGCAAAAAAAACAAACCGAAAGATAGACAAATAATTTTCGTTTTATTGCTTATTGTTTACGCTCCCTAGTGATTATTTTTTTGGAAAATTCTTAAATGTACGAATATAGTCGTTATTATAATATGTAGATAGATTTACCTTATTACCAAAATACGATATACTGTGATGTCTTGAAGGCCCGAGACATTGATACGTGCCGGCGTAGAGGTCGCGGTTGCTCAACGCATCGCCCACGTGCGAGGAAATTGCTGCTGCATGTAGCGTTGCCAGGCGTCCGGATAGAGCCGGACATAGTTAGGCCTTTTGATTGCGTGTTCGGCCAAAATAAATGGTGTCCGGCTCGTCCGGTATTTCGTACCTATTAATACTGAGACACGAAATCCTCAGTAATGTAGGGTGTTCGGCCTCTTTACCCAAATGTCCGGCCAAACTGGCTGGTCTGTCCGGCTATTAGGTTTGGCGACCTGGCAGCCCTAGCTGCATGTGCACTGTAGTCAAAGTAAAAAGACGAACATGTACCTAGTCCAACTTCGGGTGTTTAGGAGCGCGCGGCACGTATTCCCACAGCAAGGACGGATCCACCGTTGTGGGCACGATGGGCATGCCCACAACCCATAATCTGGTTGATCATTAGCGAATTCGTATTCCGACTCGCACTTGGCTGATTTTCAGGTAGCCGTGACCACTTCCTTTTTTGAGGGCTACAGCACAGTACCTATATTAGCAAAATGTTTTCTTTCTACAAAAGGTACCTACATCGCGCGCTTGAATGTGTGAGCGCCGTGTACCTACGAACGCACTACAAGCAAAGTTTTAAGAATGCGTGCGTTACAATGCTCCAGTATGGATCGCACTCACACAGACATGCACGCACCTGTGACTCTCTTGGTGTTGCAGGTGTCTATGGGCGACGGTGATTGCTTACCATCAGGCGACCCGTCTGCTCGTTTGCCCCCTATTTCATAAAAAAAAAAAAAAAAACAGACATGCTGTCGCGCGTCTCTGTGAGTGTGTATCGTGTGTGTCTGTGAGTGTAATTACATGTCGCACGCTCCTAAACGGCCGAGAAGTTGGACTACTTCTTCGTCTTTATACTTTGCCAGGGGCGTATTTTGAAAACATCCGTCACTCTCACACACATATTTGCCAGGACGTGACAAATGCTTTATCATTTATTTATAACGCGACAAAGCGTAGCATCATAAGCCTTACTGCACGTGTCATGATCATGACATATCGTGGCTGTCATGTGCTAGTCGTGTAGTGTTCTTTGACCAAGAGAGCGCGAAGTGCGAGCGAGCGAACCGTTTTCTTTTCAGTTTGACCAAAAATAGTTTCGTAAGTCCGGTCGTCCGGCACAGTGTTGGCATTAATCCAATACAAATGTAATTGGATTATCAATCCCATTACATTTGTAATGAATACATTTGTATTCCATTAACTCGTTAATTCCAATTACTTTAATTGGGATTAACGAGTTAATTGTTAATTGCAATTACTGTAATTGTTAATCCCAATTAACCATAGCTTCAATTACTTTGGTATGACGGTTATATCGAGGGTGCCTTTCAATGTTTTCATAAAAGGTCTCCAGGGTCTGATGACGGAGCCGGAAGGTGGCCATGGGAACTTCGTAATAAAACGTCGGAACCCCATCGTGTTTGGGCTCATTAGTTTCGTATTGACGAGTACTCTGAACCGAAATGGTATCCAGGGTCAGATGATGGAGCCGGAAGGTGGCCATGGGAACTCTGTAATAAAACGTCAGAACCCCATCGTGTTTGGGCTCATTTGTTTTGAATTGACGAGTACTCTGAACCGAGATGTTATCCAGGGTCTGATGATGGAGCCGGAAGGTGGCCATGGGAACTCCGTAATAAAACGTCGGAATCCCATCGTGTTTGGGCTCATTTGTTTTGTCTTGACGAGTACTCTGAACCGAGATGATATTCAGGGTCTGATGATGGAGCCGGAAGTTGGCCATGGGAACTCCGTAATAAAACGTTGGAACCCCATCGTGTTTGGGCTCATTAGTTTTGTATTGACGAGTACTCTGAACCGAAATGATATCCAGGGTCTGATGATGGAGCCGGAAGGTGGCCATGGGAACTCCGTAATAAAACGTCGGAACCCCATCGTGTTTGGGCTCATTTGTTTTGTCTTGACGAGTACTCTGAACCGAAATGATATCCAGGGTCTGATGATGGAGCCGGAAGGTGGCCATGGGAACTCCGTAATAAAACGTCGGAACTAGAGATGCAGCGAATATTCGGCCACTATTCGGTATTCGGCCTATTCGGCCACATTTTGACTATTCGGCCGAAGCCGAATAATGGCATAGTATTCGGCCGAATACCGAATAGTAAATTAACACAAAGTCGAAGGAAAAAGAAGGATGAATAAATATTTTATGCCACACCTGGCCATAAAGTGGCTTTTTCCGCACGCTGCGCGTACGGAAAAAGCCGCTTTCTGGCCAAGTGTAGACATAAAATGATGTACACAACACGGGAGATAATAAAGAAAGCCCTCGATCGCATATTTACGTCCCTCGCTTGCAGCTCGGGCCGCAAACTTCTGCGATCTCGGCCTTTCTTTGTATTACCACCCTAGTTGTGTAATGTACTATTAATAACAAATTATAAACAGTAATCAATATTAAATATTAGGTTAATCATCTTTCACATCAATTTCAAACATATATAGAACAGTAGCATAAACAACGAATTAGAAATTAAACTACAAATGAAATTAAATTTTTCAATGGCGCATTTTTCTATCATAGGCTGCCTACGACGAGTTACAAGTTGCAACCTGTACCGAGATTCACGGCGCCGCTCACCCGGGCGTTCGAATTTACTTCATTTTAGGTAAAACCATTGGCCGAATATTCGGCCGCCGAATATTCGGCTATTCGGCCGTCGACTCCGCCGAATATTCGGTATTCGGTATTCGGCCAAATTACTATTCGCTGCATCTCTAGTCGGAACCCCATCGTGTTTGGGCTCATTTGTTTTGTCTTGACGAGTACTCTGAACCGAAATGATATCCAGGGTCTGATGATGGAGCCGGAAGGTGGCCATGGGAACTCCGTAATAAAACGTCGGAACCTCATCGTGTTTGGGCTCATTTGTTTTGTCTTGACGAGTACTCTGAACCGAAATGATATCCAGGGTCTGATGATGGAGCCGGAATGTGGCCATGGGAACTTCATAATAAAACGTCGCAACCCCATCGTGTTTGGGCTCATTTGTTTTGTCTTGACGAGTACTCTGAACCGAAATGATATTCAGGGTCTGATGATGGAGCCGGAAGGTGGCCATGGGAACTCCGTAATAATACGTCGGAACCCCATCGTGTTTGGGCTCATTTGTTTTGTCTTGACGAGTACTCTGTACCGAAACGATATCCAGGGTCTGATGACGGAGCCGGAAGGTGGCCATGGGAACTCCGTAATAAAACGTCGGAACCCCATCGTGTTTGGGCTCATTTGTTTTGTCTTGACGAGTACTCTGAACTGAAATGATATCCAGGGTCTGATGATGGAGCCGGAAGGTGGCCATGGGAACTCCGTAATAAAACGTCGGAACCCCATCGTGTTTGGGCTCATTTGTTTCGTCTTGACGAGTTCTCTGAACCGAAATGATATCCAGGGTCTGATGATGGAGCCGGAAGGTGGCCATGGGAACTCCGTAATAAAACGTCGGAAGCCCATCGTGTTTGGGCTCATTTGTTTTGTCTTGACGAGTTCTCTGAACCGAAATGATATCCAGGGTCTGATGATGGAGCCGCAAGGTGGCCATGGGAACTCCGTAATAAAACGTTGTTTCGTCTTGACGAGTTGGTCAGAGTACTGGTCAAGACGAAACAACTTAGCTCAAACACGATGGCGTTCCGACGTTTTATTACGAAGTTCCTATGGCCACCTTCCGGCTCCATCATCAGACCCTGGATATCATTTCGGTTCAGAGAACTCGTCATGACAAAACAAATGAGCCCAAACACGAAGGGGTTCCGTCGTTTTATTACGGAGTTCCCATGGCCACCTTTCGGCTCCATCGTCAGACCCTGGATATCATTTCGGTACAGAGTACTCGTCAAGACAAAACAAATGAGCCCAAACACGATGGGCTTCCGACGTTTTATTACGGAGTTCCCATGGCCACCTTCCGGCTCCATCATCAGACCCTGGATATCATTTCGGTTCAGAGAACTCGTCAAGACGAAACAAATGAGCCCAAACACGATGGGGTTGCGACGTTTTTTTACGGAGTTCCCATGGCCACCTTCCGGCTCCATCATCAGACCCTGGATATCATTTCAGTTCAGAGTACTCGTCAAGACAAAACAAATGAGCCCAAACACGATGGGGTTCCGACGTTTTATTACGGAGTTCCCATGGCCACCTTCCGGCTCCATCATCAGACCCTGGATATCATTTCGGTTCAGAGTACTCGTCAAGACAAAACAAATGAGCCCAAACACGATGGGGTTCCGACGTTTTATTACGAAGTTCCCATGGCCACCTTCCGGCTCCATCATCAGACCCTGGATATCATTTCAGTTCAGAGTACTCGTCAAGACAAAACAAATGAGCCCAAACACGATGGGGTTCCGACGTTTTATTACGGAGTTCCCATGGCCACCTTCCGGCTCCATCATCAGACCCTGGATATCATTTCGGTTCGGAGTACTCGTCAAGACAAAACAAATGAGCCCAAACACGATGGGGTTCCGACGTTTTATTACGAAGTTCCCATGGCCACCTTCCGGCTCCATCATCAGACCCTGAATATCATTTCGGTTCAGAGTACTCGTCAAGACAAAACAAATGAGCCCAAACACGATGGGGTTGCGACGTTTTATTATGAAGTTCCCATGGCCATATTCCGGCTCCATCATCAGACCCTGGATATAATTTCGGTTCAGAGTACTCGTCAAGACAAAACAAATGAGCCCAAACACGATGGGGTTCCGACGTTTTATTACGGAGTTCCCATGGCCACCTTCCGGCTCCATCATCAGACCCTGGATATCATTTCGGTTCAGAGTACTCGTCAAGACAAAACAAATGAGCCCAAACACGATGGGGTTCCGACGTTTTATTACGGAGTTCCCATGGCCACCTTCCGGCTCCATCATCAGACCCTGATCATCATTTAAGACATATCTAAGTGGATGTGAGCTCTGCTGTTCCTATTTTTCAAAAAGATGTCTTGCCTACTTATGATGCGTAGCTAAATCAATTGTTAATCTCAATTAACGATTAACGATTAACAATTACGTAATGGTTAATTGCAATTAACCATTACTTTTCAGTAATCGTTAATGGTTAATTGCAATTAACAGATCAATCGTTAATCGTTAATTGTTAATTGGGATTACATTTTTGCCAACACTGGTCCGGCACTTCTCCCCGACAGGTCGCATTTCTCAAACAATTGTCATAAAATTCTGTAAGCTTGATACGCGTAAATATACCGTTTTTTTATCGATTCAGTTAATTCTAGTAACTAATATGTCCATGTGTGTGTTCCAGGAAGCGATGCCCATCAGACTGAAGCAGGTGCACGTGATCAACGCGCCTTCCTACATCGGCAAGATCCACGGGCTCTGCAAGCCCTTCCTCAAGGCGGAGGTCGCTAAATTAGTAAGTGTGGGCACAAACTCATAGTTAAAATTGAAGTCCTGTTAAACTTTAGTGACCTAGGGGCTGAGATCGCCTCAGAGTGAGAGAGAGCTTGACGTTTTAATGAAGTTAAGCAGATATTACTGGACCTAACCATACCTAACACTCTATTTGATACCGTGTTCGGTATGGTGGTATTCCATATAACCGTCTCCGTCACTTGATACAAAGACAAAATAATATGTTTTATGCCACACCTGGCCATAAAGTGACTTTTTCCGCACGCTGCGCGTACGGAAAAAGCCGCTTTCTGGCCACGTGTAGACATAAAATTATGTACACAACACGGGAGGTAATAAAGAAAGCCCTCGATCGCATATTTACGTCCCTCGCTTGCAGCTCGGGCCGCAAACATCTGCGATCTCGGCCTTTCTTTGTATTACCACCCTAGTTGTGTAATGTACTATTGTTCTATAGGGCACAGCGATAGTGTTGTCGCGTCACCTAATTTGTTCCTAATTCGAACTGCTATGGATTGTAATTTGCTCATGTCATTTGTTTTCTGATAAACACAACTACGGAGTCCTCAGGGCTAGAGTGAATTGCCTAGCTGTTACTGAACCAGCGTCTCAACTCATGCCTCATTATCGCTAACCAGTCGCGCTACTAAAAGTGATTCGCTGGTCAGTTCGAAAAGTAAAATAACATTTGTATTTGTACGTGTTATCCAAGGTGCCCTCTTATTCCATTTTACCTTATACCTTCCTCAATATTAAGGAACATGTATTTACGCTCGTTTTCAGATCAAATTCCACGAGCCCAACTCGGAGAGCTTGTATAAGGATGTGCCTCGGGAGCTCTTGCCTGAGGAGTTCGGCGGACGCGCGGGCTCCATCGAGCAAATCAAACGCAACTGGATCAAGAAGATCGAGGCCAAGAGGTACGCGTACTGGTCTAATACTTAGGACTTTTTTTGCGCGGGGATAGGATATACTCATATCGCCAGGCCGATTCTCATGTCACGTTTGACTCTGCTGGGGATACCATCCAGCGTATTACATCTGGATGCTTCCTTCAGTAGCCTACGAACTAAAACCTGACGCCCTAGGTAGAGTGTTTTAGCTGGAGCCGTCCGCGCCATCGGTATACGCTTAGTGTCTCAGTATGTTTTTATTTGGTGTGAAAGTAGAGTTGGGAGGGAGTGGAGTTTGGAGATTGTAGCTTAACACGAGTATTTAGTATCTACCGCAATATAGGGGCCTGGCGTTGCAACCAGGTTGCTACCCATGCGAAGTCAGCCACCCTGTGTCCCTGAACCACAATGCCAACATGAAGCTGCAGAGGAAGTGGCATCGTATTATAAGCGTAGCGAAGGAAAACCTTAATCTGCCACTGACTTCATTTACCTGGTTTTCAGAGATTGGTTCCTGACAAATGACCAGCGCTGGGCGGTAGACGAGGCCCTTCGACCCTCCAACTGCAAGGATGCCGCCGACAAGGTCAAGGACCTACCAGGCTCCTTTAGGACGCTAGCTTTAGATTGATATATCATAGGCGTTAAAATCACTACAGGGTACTTTTTCTAACTGCTCACGGTACCTTTTTTATAAGATTAGTCGAAGTGTTTTTTTTAAATATCTGAATACAGAACTTTAAAAGGAGACTGACTCATAATTTTTCAAGGTTATCGTAGATAAATAGTACATTGGTTACCTAGGGCGGTAATACAAAGAATGTCTTAGATCGCAAGTATTTGACGCTCAAGCTGAAGGAAAGGGCGATAAATATGCGATCTGAGGCTTTCTTTATAACCGCCCGTGGTAAGTAATAGTACATTACACAACTAGGGTCGTAAAACAAAGAAAGGCTAAGATCGCAATTTTTGCAGCCCGAGCTGCAAGCGAGAGACGTAAATATGCGACGGCTCTCTTTATTACTTCCTTTCTTTCTTTCGTGTTGTGTACCTACATCATTTTATGGCCAGGTGTGGCATAATACTCGTAGTACCTAGATTGTGTCATAAGGGAGCAAAATGATGTATTTACGGCGAGGGCGTATATTGAATCCTGAACGAAGCGAAGGATTCTAATGTATAATCTAGAGCGTAGTGAGGGATGCAAGTGTTAACGCCAGTGGTGAAAATAATTTTGCTACCATGTGACACATACCTACTGCTTTTCACACCGACTATGAGGAAAATAACGAAATATATAGTTAATCAAAGAGCATCACACATTAATATTAATAAAAATTAAATGTTAAATTGTTCTATTATTATTTTATAAAACGATTATTATTTTTACGGAGACGGGCCGAAAATACCACTTCCATAAATATAAATTTATGGCCCTCGCCTGCGACTCTGACCGCAAACACCTGTGATCTGGGCCATTCCTTATTATACTACTCTCTGTATGTGTAATATACAGTCGCCATCAGATATATCTGAGCTGTCAGTGTACTCATAAATATCTGAACACGGCTTTTCATAGCAATTTTCATAGCATTAGAGCCGTGTTCAGATATTTATGAGTACACTGACAGCTCAGATATATCTGATGGCGACTGTACCAATAAAGTTGTCTATTATTCAAATTCAAACTAAAAATACCCTGTTGTCCTTGAACAGAAAAGCACCACTTTGATCCCTCTTATGAGGGAGCAAAATACTTTATTCTGAATATGTGTGAAAAAAAATTACGTCTCCCCCAGGCCAGGAAATGGGATATTCCGCACGCGTAGCGGGCGGTAATTGCCACTTTATGGCCAGGTGTGCCGTAAATAAATAAATTCCCGTCGACTAAAGCGACCTCTGGTTTGACACCGACACAATTGTTATGTTGCCGTCATGTGAATATTGTCGTCGCTGTTCATGACATGACTATTACGCATTCTTTTGCTGTCCTCATTACGTTTTAAAGGTTTTGGAGATTTTAAAAATGTTGCGAGAGGCGGTCCTCTACAATAAAAAGGTTTAAAAAACCCTGCCTATGATGATAACGTATGTCACGCGATAAATAAATGACAAAGCATTCGTTATCCTCGCTTTTGCATAATTGTCGTAGTTTGAGATGGCTTAGTTAAATAGGTAAATATTTGCTTACTTACTGGAAAAAAATAATATTCGGTTAAGCCGTTTTCTTGGTAATGAGCATTTATACAGTCAATGAAAACTGCTATCATACAACAAACAAACCGTATCCATATTATTTTCTCCCTTTAGTCAAAGGGTATAAACTACTTCTACTAAATACGATTGTTTTTTACAGTATTAGAGTTATTAATAACAATTGGGTAGGTAAAATTAAAAAAAAATAATAATTTATATTTTTATTCGATAGTTCTAAAAAATGCGATTGCATTTCTATTTCCTGTAATTTTTCAAATTATCTTTGTACCTAAATCCTCGATATGACAGTTCCGAAGTAAGGACGACAAAATGTCGTGTGTGTGTGTGTGTACAAGTGTCATTTGCGACAAAACCAAACAATCAATCATTTTGTTTATTTGTGCGTTCGTTGTTATAAGATCTTTGTGCTGGTCTTTAGATTGAAGAAAAAAGTAGAAAGAATTGCATGTATTCTAGAGCTTCACCCTTGATGTCAAAATAAATACATCAAAATGAGTTCGTGCCCGGAGACTAGAATTTGCGAAATAGCATTGATCCTTGAATATTTTTAGACGAAATTAGTACGTACTCGTCATTATCATAAAGTTAGCTTAGCGATAACTGTAGGTATGTAGGTAGGTGTAGGTACTGAGGTTGGTAACCTATCCAACTTCTTTTATAATAATTTTCATATTTGTTTACATTTTGTTTTGTCACAATTGATAGCTGACAGCCGACAGACCTCGCATAGACAATTGTTTTGTTTTTAATACAAATTTAGGCACTAATTTTGTCAGCCTGGCTTCTTTATTATTTATTCAAGTATCAAATTGAGATTTAAAAAGAATATTTTGGAAAAATTACAGGGAAGAAAAATGTAGTAGCAGTATTTTCTAGATCATTACGTCGGGAACTATCGAGCACATATATAAATTACACATCTTTGAAAAAAATTTACCTACCCAATTGCATCATTCCATAGCGTAATTTCCCGTCTTGTAGTACAGGTTTATGCGCTTTAAGTTTAAGTTAATATCGTGTGCGGGATTTATGCTTTAACTCTAGGTACGATTCTATTATACGTAATTTTATTATTATTATTATTTGAATATTCTAGTATTATTCAGTTTTGAAAGTTTTAATTTGTTGCTTGTGATCATTAGTTAAGTGTGGATTAAAATAAAAGTATTTTAAATGTATGGTGTATTTATTTTATAAAATTGTAAAATATCTTAACATGTAGATTACCCGTTTTCACGGAGCAAAGTAGTCGAGGCTATCTCTGCGCAATATTCAGGCCGTTGACTGGCGGGAAGTGACTCAGGATCGAGACAAATGGCGCAATCTCGTGTCGGAGTTTTTGGCCTTCACGTACCTCTAGATTGAAAATGGTAAAGCGCGTATATGGATTTCACAATCCATATACGCGCTTTACCATTTTGAATCTAGAGGTATGTGAAGGCCCAAGTCACCTTTTGGACGGATTAAATTGACCAATCTACGATCACTGTGAATCGCCGGTAGGTCACCGTTTGAGGCCAATAAACTTGTTTGACCACTTACTTGTTCCGTTGACCTGTGGCCGAAAACACACTTGTTATGTTTCATTCATAAAAAAGTAAGATGTTAGACTTCCGAAACAAAATGTAGTTGAAACCATCATCATCACAGTTTAAGAGCTTTGCTCTTGTCGGAGTACCTAGATGCCATTTTGTGCGGCCCTCAGACATGCATTTTAGGTCCTGGACCACATTAACCTTTTCGAAGTTGAAACCAAGGACCTTAAAATGAATAGCCGGACTTAGCCTCGCTAACAAAGAACTGATGCACCTCTAGTGGGCCGGGTCGCTTAACGGTGGTTGGTCAGGTCAATGTGTGCGTGCTGCTCGTTATAGGAAAAATACTTGTTGATGTGTGCGTGCTGCTCGTAAGTTCAAAGCCAGCGGCCCACTAGTTACTCCCGGCTATTTATTTTAAGGTCCATGGTTGAAACGGTAAAAGTCGGGTAATGTGATCGCACACAGCAGACGATCGAATGCACATAATTATGTTGACTATGTATTAACGCGACAAAATGCATGTGTCATTCCCAGGCAAAAGCTAGCAATCACTGTTTACCATAAAGCCGAAATTCGCTTGTTTTTCTTCATACCACTGACAATGACAAGCAGTAACTTAACTACTAAGGCTTCCAATCCCGAGATTTTTTGTATGGTCAATACCGGGATCCCGGGATTGGCTATTCAAAAAACCCTGGACTGGAAGCCCTAGTAACTACTAGTACTTCCTCGTAGTTACTAGGGCTTGCTAGGGCTTCCAATCCAGGGATCTCGGTATATACTATAAACGTTAGTTCAATTGCCAATCACTTAAATTGAAACTGCAAATAGGCAAAAAAAGCAACTATTCCAATATTTCTATACGTTTCCGAGATAAAATGTATTATGTGTGCCCTCACGGGACGTCATGAACTGACCTTCAAATTGGTATAGGTATGATTATGATTAAAAGCAAGTCTGTAAAAAGTGAAATTTAAATGACAATTCTGACGTTAGCTCACCCTCCAGACTCGAGAATTTTTAGTGCCTTTATCTTGACAGCCTAAGGAAGCCAGCGCCCATTTTGAAAACTACACGAATTATTCGTACCGTTATCCTCATGGACCCCGCACAAAATGTATGAAAAACTCCGTTCCGAAGAATGGGCCATTGGAGAGTTAAAACGGGAAATAATGACCAGTTTCGGAAATATGGCCATTTTAGTTTTGGAGCCACAAACAAGATTTTTAGGTCATATTGGGCATTTCTCCAGAAATATGTCTGCGACTCATTCATCTGTCTCCATACATTTAGTATGAAAAAGGGCCATATGAATGAGGTGACCGCAGACATATTTCTGGAGAAATGCCCTATTATCAGTAATTCAACATGCAACAAAACACATTTACCTCACTGTTTATGATCAGATTTCAAAATAAAGTCTCACGGCATGAATCAAAAACTGGACGCAAAGATTACTTCGTAAACGCTCCATCGGTCAAAAAATAAAATAAAATGCCGGAATTTGGTAAAATATTTGTACAAACTTTAACACGGAATTACATTTTTCTCGAATTTAACCAAAGAGGATAATTTATTAAAGCGTTTATAAGTACTTACATTCATTTAAAGCGTTTATAAGGATTCACAAGGTCAACTGCTACGATTTCCTCACAGCTACATAGGTATAGTGAGACAATAACGAGTACCTTTAACAGAATACTTTATTATTTACCTTCATTTTTACAAAAGACATTTCTTTCAAGTTTTGATTGCTTAACAGCGTTACCAACTCTAGCAATACCGATATCGATAGGTCGTCGACGATATCCTCTGTCCCTTTCACTCTACAGTGATGAAGCGAAAGAGATAGGGAATGTCATCGAACTCCTACATATCGGTAAGTGTGGAAACGCACTACGATTCCTTACTTCACTAAATAATATTATTTGAGATTTCATTTTAAGTAATCAATATTTACTTTGATTTTCGAAGTCGTATACCTAATAGACTTTAGTATAAAGTTACTTGACTTTAGTAGGTACCTATAATAACTAAGGACCGCATTTAAATAAAGTGCACTCAAGTGAGATGCTCCACTCAAATCAAATGTCTAACAGTCGGTTCCGTACACAGAATAGACAGAAAAAAAAAGTTTATTTATAGTGCCGATTCTAGGCTGACATTCAATAAATTACATCTTTAAAGTTGTTGCTCAATAATAAAATATTGATGATATCAACTTTGATATAATTTATTCACCAATACTCTTTGCTACTATTTACATAAGAATTTGTAAATAACAATAAGATACTGGTCCTATTTGGCTTAAAATAAAGAAAGTGTCCTTATAAAATACCCAAAGAGCCAGAGCAACATACTCGTAAGCAACACTCAAGAAATGAAACGGTTAGCTCTGCTCGATGACCGGAACTGTCACTAATACCTATGATTTATAACTTAACTTAAAAGGTTTAGAATCCCTGATTCTGTGCCCCTCTAGAGTCTATTGTTATCAGGTATGAACTATAAGTGACGTATAGCTCGAGGTAACTGAGTCTAGCGGTGACCTTGATTGCGCAGTAGCAAAATGGACGCCGTTAGTAGTGCCACAGAATAAGAATCATCCAAAGTACGTCACACGATTTTTCAGACTTTTAAACCCCCCCCATGTCACACTTTTCCTAACATTGTTAGTATAGGCTGTCACATTTGGCTAGACCCCTCCCCCCCCCCCCCTACTTACTACTACGTACACTTACAGAAGCCTCTCTCCCTAACAAAACTGCTGTTCACGAGGCACATTATACAACATGTAAATCCAATACGAGCACACGATTAAACCAGAGATATGGTTTAGTAGTGTAATCATTAATTACGAGGATCTTTTAACGATCATCGTTACAAAGACCAAATACTGTAGCCACTGTAGGATCTTCCCTGTCCCGGTGCCCCCAACGTGGCGTCATCAAGGTTTTCTTTACGAGTCCGTGCTTCCACAATGGGGTCACTTCAATATACTGATTGCACAGTTGGGACTTGTGACATTGTCCGATAGTTTTGTATGGGGACAATGAACGTGTTAAGTTATTAATTTTTGATAATTTACTGAGCAGCAATGTACCGCACGCATGCATGTTATGACATTACGAGATACGAGCCTTTTTAAAGTAACTGTCAACAAGCGTGTCCGTCAACGTCAACTTGAACTTGTTGGATTACATTGCGGGCCGAATTATTTTGTTTGGTTAATATTTTCTTTGTAATTTTCAGCATAAGTTTTCGCAATATACTTTTTAGGTCCTATGTTAATCACCGTTTAGAGATACGCCCATATTGAATTTACACGTTGTATAAGAGACGGGATACCCACTCACACGCCTCGCAATGCGGCTCAAAATTAGGTAATTTCAACTAAATCTAATATTGATAAAATTCCAAATTCATAAGAAACAGTTCTGCTACCTAGTCAATAGACAGAGTTTTGAAGGATCCAGTCATTGCGCTCTCCATTCCCTTTGGTTTCTTCTTCATGTCAGCCTTCCAGAGGTTGTCATTCAGGTATATTTGTCTGCAAAATAAAGATTTAAGTTAGATCGCGCTGAAAGTTAATTCTTCATCATCATCAGACGTCCACTGCTGGACATGGACAATATGGACATGAACATGACCGGCACTGGACCGATCATGTTGGCGTTATTTGGGGAAGACGACCTTCATCAGGTCATTATTTGGCTTGTTTCCTGCCCTCCGTCAGCGTCATGCTTCCGAAATTTCGTTTTTCCAAAAGCCACTATTCGTTGGTGGAAAATTTCGATTAAAAATGTGGGTAAGTAGGTACTACTAGGTTAAATTAGTATAGGTGTAGAATACTTTGTAAAGGGAAAAATATCCAACAGAATGCTATAATTATTATTTACCTATAATGAACTTGGAAGAATGATTCAGAGAAGTAAATATTTTGTGAGCAATATCGATTGAAAGAGGGGCAATAAGTGCACAAGCACAATGCATCCATTGGCTCAAATTGTATTAAAAAGGGTCTATAGTAAGTGTGAAAACCCTTACATAACGATAGTAAACTATATTACAGGAAACTGATGAAGATTTTCCTTGAATTAAGGAAAAGAGGTCAATATTTTTTGTTGTCATGGGATTTTTTTATGTGCCCAGTGGTTATTATAAGTATTGTATTAGCACCATTACATTGTCTTCCTTGTCTGAGGTCATTTTAGCAATGTTCTAGAGATTTTAGCTTTCTTTCTTTAGCTTTCTCGCACAGAGGCTCGCCATAACGTTACAGCGATTACCTGGTTAGGATGACAAATTATAGGTCTTGAGCGCTAAATTACAAAATTTTCCCTTTGGGCTTTTTATGCCCCGACAGACTCTCGCAAGAAGTCCCTCGCAAGGAACCAAAACGCGGTTGCCTTTTAATGTACTTACCTCTACGTTACCTAAAAACATGTTTTTAAACTTTCATCCCGTTATGGTCGGGAGTACGTCACGGGACTGTTTTATAACTAATCGAGAGCTTCATGCTAAAGGGGCGTATAAGCAAGCGTTTTGCTTTGCGTATACGCCCCTTTGGCCTGAAACCCTCGATATGTAGATGGAAGATTTAAGTGATGACTTTTGAGCACCTTTTACTACTGCTATTTTGGAAAAAGGACTTTAAGGCTGCGTTTCCACTAGAGCTAGCTAGGAGAGGTAGCGGAGCAGTGTGCGAGAAAAAATCCACCAATGCCGCGCTGAGCGAAGCTAGGCACGTTGATTGGTGGATTTGTTTCCTCCACCGCTCCGCGCCGCTCCGTTACCTCGCACACCGCTCCGTACCTCGCACAGCTCTAGTGGAAACGCAGCCTAAAACTGATTTGGCTTTACCCAAGGGTATGTTCGACACTACATCACTGATTCGGCGCTGCTAAAGTATACAGACAGACAAGTATTCACTTTTTGACCATTTAGGAGTGCGCGATAACTATTCAAGGTAGATGCGCAGACGGCGCGATCCGCACTGACGTCTTACGCATTCGTAAAACTTTGCTCGTAGTGGGTTCGTTCACGGCGCGCACACAAGCCGCGCGATGTACATCTTGTAGGAAGAAAAAATACTGCTATTATACTGTGGCTCTGTATCAGTGGCGTGGCGTGGCGTTAAAGATATCCTTGGGCAAGCCGGTGCAGATTTGGCGTATATTTTCCTTAGGAGCTGTAGAATAAGATCCTCAAATGCTTGATATTATGCAAGCCGGCAGGAATAGAGTTCTTTGTACACCACGCTACTGCTCTGTGTAGTCCCCGTACCTCTTGTCTTGTATCTTGTTGACCCAGTCGAGGTGCTGCTGGCGCATGCTCCCTGCGTCGCCGCCGTACTCAGATGGCAGGTACTTCTTGTCGATGGCGGAGTGAAGGCTCGCGTAGTCCGGGTGGAACTTGATCTGAACACCAATATGACGCATACATCGCAAGACACGTTTAGCCTAGGACCACTTAAGTAAAGAAACAAAACGGAATTTAAGGTGGGCTATTCTCCGAACGTTTTTACCGCGCGGTTCTAAAATTGTTGTCCGACGATTATTTACTACAAAGGAAGGACAAATCGTAATAATTTTGATAAAACTAGACTTGATCTCGGGATTGTCTTTCGGTTTCATAAAAAGTTAACTCTTTGCAACGCCTTTTTTAACAATAAGTATTTACTGAGACGAGAATGTCGAAAATAAAACGCCGTGAAAATGCTGAATATTGGCCCAGGCTCTATTGCAGCGTGTGGTGGTTACGTGCGCGTCTTCCGGCTGCTCCTCAGGTCCTCGGGCGTTCCTGAGCGCAGAGAACGATTAACGCTCAGCCGGCAAATATTTATGTGGTGCAAGTTGTTTTGCACGCTCCTTATTAGCAGTTTAATTTAAACACCGATCCCTTTTTAGGGTTAAAAGGAACCCTTATGGTGCGACTCTGTCTGTTTGTCTGTCTGTCTGTCTGTCCGTCTGTCACAGCAAGATATCTCAGGATCTACTGATGCTATCGACTTGACATTTGGAATGGTGTTAAAAACCGCTAATCCGAGCCTATGAAAAATATCTTACACCTTTTTTACTTTTTTTTTAAAGGGGACCGAAATGGGATGTCGTAAATCAAAAGTTGAGCTAACATATCGAGTGGGGTATCAAATGAAAGGGCTTAATATGTACATTCCAAAATCATTTTTATTTTTTTTCTTAGACATGTAGTTTTTGATTGAAGACAAAAAACGTTAAAAAAATACCACCCCCTATTATCTCCGAAGATACTGAACAGAAAAATCTGTAATAATTACCGATTATTAATATTATCCTAAATATTACAGGAAAAATAAAATGGTTTTCCTAACTTGCAGCGTTTTTTAGAAATTTCCAAAAATCGTAAGACAACCTTATTTGCTTCTACTAAACTAACCGCGGCATATGTCGATTTACGGGGACAACAGTTTTACAAGAGCAAAGTTAAGTTTGTCCTACCATACAGTTTTTCTTGAAATATTCACGTATAGCTACTGACGAGTTTGTACGGAACCCTCGGTGCGCAAGTCCGACTCGCACTTGACCGGTTTTTACTTATTTATATGCTAGGACGATAGGTGTACCTAATTCCTGATAAGCCTCTTTATAATTCTAAACCGGTTCTCTTACTCTTCAAACCGGAACAAATACAATAACGTATTAGCGCACCTACTTTAACAGTTCAACCGTCGGATGGACTGTGGGGTAATTTCCATCATATAATAGTCTACCTACCCTCGTATATCCACTCCTTTTTCTTGGACCAGCTGGCCATTCAGAAATTACATTACAGTTATTTCATGAGTATTAATATACCATAGTGACGTCGTACGTGTAGAATGTAGGCATTGTGAAATTTAAGATAAGAGGCACAACTCTCGACTGTCCAAAGTGGCCATTTTATCGACCAAAACCCAGACGGATAAAAAAAACTGTTTGAACTTAATCACCACTTATAGTAGAGCTAAGTTTGCAGGTGAAAAGAACAAGTAGTAAGGTCAACCGGGGTAATTGCTTCTATGGAGACAAATGCGTTTTTTTACAGATTACATTAAATCTGAACTCTAAAATTATTTACTGCCTGTAAAGTACAGCGTATACTACAGGTATAGGTAATTTCACGAAAGTTGAGGCCACGCACACAACAACACTGTCATGTAATGACAGCGGGATTTGTGTCCGTCAAGATAGCGTACACCGTAAAGATATTCAGAATCTGATGCAGCCAATAAATAGTACCCAAATAGTACCGACGAAATACCTAGGTGAAAAAAATAGTACCCTTAAACTTTTCGAAATATAAGGCCTGTTCACGGTGTACGCTACCGGCGTCAAGCTGGCGTACACCGTTTGTATCTCTGGAACGGCTTTGTTTTTGGAAACGCTTTATATCTCAAAAAATAGTACCCAAATAGTACCCTAGGGCCCTAAAATTTTATTTCTCTAGCTATCGTAGAAGCCGAGATATAGTGAGCTCTTTCTATAAGGAATTCCCGGGTACGCCAGCTTGACGGTGTGAAATTTTGTACACCGTTAAGTTATGGAATATCTCGGCTTCTACGATAGCTAGAGAAATAAAATTTTAGGGCCCTAGGGTACTATTTGGGTACTATTTTTTGAGATATAAATCGTTTCCAAAAACAAAGCCGTTCCAGAGATACAAACGGTGTACGCCAGCTTGACGCCCGGTAGCGTACACCGTGAACAGGCCTTATATTTCGAAAAGTTTAAGGGTACTATTTTTTTCACCTAGGTATTTCGTCGGTACTATTTGGGTACTATTTATTGGCTGCATCAGATTCTGAATATCTTTACGGTGTACGCTATCTTGACGGACACCGGGATTTTGAAATTACTGTTCTTTTTTCGTACCGATAGCAGGTTCAACAGTGAATTGCAAGATAGACCAAAAAGTTTGTTTAAACAGCCTTGTGTTTATTACTCACTCATTCATTTCATTCATTCACTTTTTTTGCAATGAGTACTTCATGTAGCTGTGTGTGTAATCATTCACCTCAACTTTCGTGAAATTACCTATAGGTACGTACGTTCCGTTCCGTTCCGGTGACTCATCCAGCCAGCAGTTGTGCTGCAAGTGCAAGGACGCGGAGGCGTTGAGCACACGAGAGAGGAAGGGACGACGCGGCTCATCGCGATTGCTCAGGCGGGTATCCCGGCATGATACCAATAGTCGTCCAGAGATGTATAGGAACACTTAACAGTCCCTGGCCGGATCTATGGGTTCCATGGCGGGAGGCGCACCTGAGCGAGCACACTCGTGTTTCCCTCGCCGTCGTCTGGCCGCTCCGGCATGATCAACCGTCCCTCCTATCCCAGACCCGTAGAAATAATTTTAAAGAGTTCGGATTTAATGGAATCTTTAAAATACGCATTTACCCCCATAGACGCAATTACCGTGGTTGACCTTACATTAGATTACTTACCACTTCAATGATGTAGGCGGGTAGGACTGGCTTCACCAGTGCGAACAGTTTCTCGTAGTAAGACGGGTAGTTGACCACATTCACTGACTTCACTCTCACCGGCATTCCTTCCTGTATTACACAAACAATATTTTTGGCTGATTAAATAATGCCGTCGTGAGACCTAACTCCGCCTGGGCCGCGTATCGTTGCCTGGTTGGTTTTCTTAATCTCTTCAACATTTCTAAAAAAAAATGCTGTTTTTTGATTGTGAAGTTTTCTGCCAATTTTATGTTATTTCAACAGGAAAGTGAACTCACTGACGTGACGCTACTAGACTAGTTTACTATGCGTTAATTGTTGTAAAAACTCGAGAAACGCTCCGCTCAGGTTGTAGTGTAAATAAATACTCCAATTACAGAATACAATAGATCTGATAATGTAATAGAGACGATACATAATTATAACTCGATTATGCTAGGTCATAATCGCTTATGTGTTCTGGTTCCACGAGTACTATTGACATTTTTTTTTCCATGTATGTGGTTCGTAACAAAGTATTTTTGATAATATACGATCAAGGTTGAATTTAGAAGTTTACAACCATTCTCATTGATAAAATCATGGCTTATAGGATAGAACAGGAAAAGCGGTTAAATAGCAAACTGTAATTAAATTGAAACTTGCGTGTGGATATTAAAAAGTGTAGTAATAAATCTAACCTGATTCTAAATATAAAAAAACTCCGCCAAGTCTCTCCCTGGCGGTAGGGTACCCAGAAGGCTGGCAGCATTGCCAAAGTATAAAGACGAACAAGTAGTCCAACTTCAGACGTTTAGGAGCGCGCGACTCGTATTCACACAGATGCGCAATAGCACATCTGTGTGAGTTCGATCTATACTGGAGCATTCTTACGCATTCTTATTTCTTTGCTTGTAGTATGTTCGTACACGGCGCGCACACATTCAAGTGCGCGATGTAACTTTTGTAGGAAGACAATTTACTGCATTGCCACGCTGAATGGCAATGCTGATCCTCTGTACCAGGCAGGAGCTTAACCGTTAAAAAGTTGCAAAATTGGAGTATTGGAGTATGCAACGTTGGATAATATCTCTTATTTAAATATTCAAAATAGTCTATTTTCCTGAATCGCTGAAAAATACACTTTTGGCTTTGACAATCCGTCAAATGATTTTAAGCTAACGGAAGACGAGAGACTTTACATAGAGCCACACTTATCACACTTTTGCGAGCGAGCTGCGGGTGAGTTAGAAGCGAAGTTCCATACAAATGTCGCTCGTTTTGTATGGAACTCGCCCGCAGCTAAGGAAATGAAAAACACTTGGGTAAAAAAAGGGAACCTATTGGATCGCATAAATTTAAAAGGCATAATTCATCATTTGGGATAATTAATCATTCGGCATAATGCATTTTTTTCTTAAACTGTTGAATTTTCAGGACTGTTTAAGGCCTCATCCTGTTAAATAGGTTAGGTTAGGTTAGGTTTGCGTTATAATAATCCTGAAAAGTTTACGTGTTCAGAAAAAAAAGCTTTATGCCAAATGATGAATTATGCGAAATGATGCATTATGCCTTTTAAATTTATGCGATCCAATAGTAAACCGTAAAAAAAAATACCGTTAAAATTGTAATCTAAAGAACAAGGTATAGGTGCCTCTCAAACGTGATTGTTGGCGGAATACAGTGTGCCGCGAGGCATAGTAATGTAATCCAATTCAGTTAATGATACCTAATGAAGCCCAGTGTCAGTTGATTTCGTGATTTGCTTCTAAATGAGAATAAGAAATATAAATATATCATGCTGACGTTACCGCATGTCTAGTATCATGGGCGTACGCAGCATTTTTTAGGGGTGGGGTAAAAGGAAATAAATGAAGTAGAATAGTAGGAAATAAAAAAACTTTTTCTATAAATTCTTAGCTTCGGGTCAAAGAATAGGGTGGGGCAAATGCTCCACCATAGTACGCCCATCTCTAGTATGGTGACAAAACCGAGCCAGAAGTTCATATTCTTATACCGAAAATAGTGGTGCTACTAAAACCTGGGGGAGGAGGGGTGTTAAACGACTGTTGTATAATTTGCAATTGCATGAAGGAACCTTATTGACAAGAACTGGCACACCTCGGCTGAAAACGACACATATGTAACTAACCTAACCTAACTCAAAACCGCGTACATTTTCGTAAAGCCTGGTAGTGTTCTCGTACCTCGTACAGCAGACTACAAATCTATAACGTATTTGTACGAGGAACCTCGTACGGTTGGCAACCCTGTATCTCTCTCTTTTCTGTGAGAGCGTCTTATCAGGCGAGTGTTTCTTATGGCAGGACCAACACTTGGCTAGCGATTTGAGGGAAAAGGAGTCACGGGCAAGATGCAAAGATTTGAGTGTGTTCACTCTGAGATCCTTGAGTCCTTTACAAAATCCAGCGTAGTCGGCTACTACCATGAAAGTTTTAGTGGCCAAACATGACTCTTGGCTAAGTTATTTCCACAAAAAAAATACAGAAAAACGGCTACGCTACTTACAGGTACGAGCACATGGTTAGTTTGTGAATTTTCCTTGATGTTACTTATTATTTCTCGTTTGTCCATTGGTTAGCTGGAAGACTTTTATTTTATTTGAAGAATAAAGTGTTTGGTTACATATATACATATATTTTTATTTAGTCCCATCTCGTAGCCAGATGTGGTAGCTAGCTACGGAATGGGAAATGCGCTTTCCCATTATGTGGCTAACTATCAAATGTAGCTCCAAGATAGGAAAATCGTTCCCATCGTTTCGGTATACTTAGCTAGCCACAAGATGGGAAAGCACAATTCCCATTTCGTAGCTAACTACCAAGTGGGAACGATTTTCCCACCTTGAAGCCACATTTTGGTAGTTAGCTATAAGATGGGAAAGCACATTTCCCATTTCGTAGCACCAAATCTGGCTACGATATGGGACTAAAAGTTCCGTTTCCGTGCTCCGTTTGGGCCTAAGAAGGTTCCCACTACTGCGCTCGTTCTGTGGCTGCATTCTGTCGGGTAGCTATGCCCGATTCCCTGAAGAAGCTACGCTTCAGGGGCTACAGCAGCCAGAGCTGGCCGTGATCGCGCAACCTCGGAGACCAGAGCACCTGGGCGTCCCCGGCCGGCGACGCGACACTCCACGCCACATCACGCCCAGCACCAGCGGGCCTGCCACCAGACCAACAGCGAGGGGATTCCAGTTGATTTTTCACCGTTCCAACCAGACCTACTACGATCCCTCGACCACCTACTCTTTTATGTTATCGGGCTTACGAACATAAAAGAGTGCCTATTCTATGTAAACCTATTCTATCCTATGTAAAGGGATTGACAACTGAGTGTGAAAAAACGTGCCGTTTGTAGTTGGCATGGTGAAACTTTACAAAGAGCGCACACTGAGTTGAAAAATTAACCTAATACGTACCAGTAAATAAAGTATGAAATCCCTGAAGAACATAATGTTGACCTTGGGCAGGATTCTAAGGGTGTAGTCCTTGATGTCCATGACAATGATGTGTCCCTCCGGGTAGTATTCCCGGTCGTCCAGCCAGTAGTCGGCTTGCAGGGAGAACGCCTTGATCAGGTCGTAGAACACGAAATGTTCTAGAGTCGGGTCGTCCAGTTGGTGGATGAGGATCTCTTGGTCGCCCGCCATGTATGTTGCCACGTTTCTGAAAATGATGAAAGCGCTGGTCTTGAGCAAAGTATAAAGACGAACAAGTAGTCGCTTGGGCCGTTTAGGAGCGCGCGACACGTATTCACACAGAAGCGCGATAGCATGTCTGTGTGAGTGCGATCCATACTGGAGCATTCTTACGCATTCTCAAAACTTTGCTTGTAGTGCGTTCGTACACGGCGCGCACACATTGAAGCGCACGATGTACTTTTTGTAGGAAGAAAAAATATTTATTTTACTTTGTCCTGAGGTTCTCTTTGATAGCAGTCTTGCGTGTTTAACCCTTTTTCTCGCAATGGTAAGTATACTCAACATCGAAAACAAAAAAATCCTGTCATGTTATTGTCAATTATTTTTACGATTTGTTTTAATAAAACAGTTATTTATATCCAAACCTATCCTTACCGTATCAATTAATAACTCAGGTGCAGGTATTTTGATTTTTAGAGGTAAAGTGAAGTGGAGACTACCACTAACCGCTAGACGCAAGTTCGAAATAAATTTGGAAAAAATATTATTTCTTATAATATTAATTTAACTACCGATGGTACAAGTTTTTGAAGATGTCTGCTTGATATTTTTGTGTATTTATAACAAATTAGAAGAAAATCCAACATTCTACAGGGTTACGAATATGCATGTTGAGTATTCTCAACATTGCGCAACATTCTACAATCTACTCTGGACCAAACCTGTTGAGTATTCTCAACATTGCGAAGTTAAGGTTATAAATGATAATATTTGCAACACAATAAAATATTCACTATCACCGTACTAAAGCGCCTTTTTTGTCATTCAATTTCGGTTTTTAAACTAACTGTACACATAAGTAAAGGTCATATTTGCTAGGTTTGTTTCTTTTCGTTTACTTACTCGATGAAACGGGATTATATCGGTCAATTTAAGTTATGGTACTAAATATTGTCAGGAAATACTGATTCTTCTGACAGCAACAAAGAAATACGATCAATTATGGCACAAACATAACACCGGCACTCTATGGTATGAGCTCATAATCACGTTTCATGTCATCTTAGTTCAGACAATGAAGCTTGATCTGGCAATATTGTAGGAGTATAATATACCTTAACAGTTATATAGTCCATATATATAGATTAATTTAATGTTGTTTTTACCATCTGATTCTGCCATAAACTAAAGAAGTGAATTATTTATGTGTTTCTTGCCAAAAAATATAAAAATCAAGGTAAAATTTACTCTAAATAGTCAAACAAAGTTGTTAGACATATCAATAAACGAATAACTAACATTCGCAGCTTTATAGCAAAGTTTTGAGCATTCCAACAATTAAAGTTTCTGTATATGGCTTGTTCAATAGATTTATAGATTTAAAACAACCAAAAATTTACAGTAATTTCTAATCATAATGATCTTAAGTTCACTAAAATACTTTGTAAGCGTCTTCCAGTATTTCAGCGATGTGCTACAGAAGAAAGTTGACAACTACTTAAACAAAAAGGAGACTGAGACAGTTCTGCGGATAATGATTTTCTTAATCATGATCCGCAGGACTGTCTCAGTCTGCAATGGAGGTTTTTAACATGGTTAATTAGTATAAACTACAATAATATGAGGCACGTTGCTAGACTGGGCTGATACAGACTTGAGGAGTTGAACTGGGGAAACGGGATTAGAGAGGTTGAAAACTAATCTGAAGAGGACATTTAGGGCAAGAAACCGTTGGGGAGAGTTCGTGATCATCAGAAACCATTGATAACGTTCATAGACACCTTTATTGCAAGGGTAGTGCTCAGTATCCTGTAATAAATGGCACAAAAAGAGGAGGAATCGCTTCAATAAACTTTTTATCAAAGTTATTTGCACAAAACATACATTGAAATTGTTTGTAGTGTGAAAGAAGTTAGTTATACTCTATTTACGACATTAATTAAATAAAATTATTTTAAAGAAAGTAGTATTTTTATATGAACTTAAATCCCTACAAAATGCGCAGTGTTGAGTATGCTCAACGTCTATTAAGTTAACTGAATTGTTCAATGTTGGACAATGTTGAGTATTCTCAACATATATTTTCTATAAAGTTATTTATGTATGATTTTTTTTATTATTTTTCTCAGCCTCATGAGACCCCTAATTACGCATTTTAATGCCTAGAACAAAAGAAAATTAGAAAAAAATATCTTGAGCGTTAAAGGGTTAAGTGACACTTTTATCCTTTGTGAAAAGGTGAGGGAAGGGTTGTTGGAAGATACAATGCTCGAATACCGGAGATCCTTAAATAAGAAGGTGTTTAAAATATCAAAGAATTTCCAACAATCTTGTTAAGTTTTGTTTACTGTCCGCATAGTAGACTCTTTTGTCGATTTAGTACTGCCACCAGTTCCTTCATTTTCCATATAATACAGAATGATTCTTTGATTCTCTGTGTGTTTTGACTGCAAGGTTCGAAAATAACTGTTGTCCCACGTTTATTTGCCGCAACAGTTAACCCGTCGTCATTTTGAACAATATTTATTGAAACGAATTACGAAAATAAAACGCAACAAAAACGCACAATATTAGCCTTATAAGGCTGCTTTTCCACCAGGGATGCGTAGCGAGAGATGTGTTTTTGGTGGTAACCAATGGCAACACTTCATTTACGAGTACCTAAAGGGTTGCCAGATGGTCGGGAATTGGCGGGATTCTCCCGATTTTTTGTATGTCATCCTGACTCCCAACAAAGAATAAAATCTCCCGACAAACGACTTCATTTTAAAACTTAGTCCGGTCCACTCAAAGTGGTCCTGCCAGCGTAAATTTCTGCTCTTTCAGGCTAAAAAAAAAGCTCTTCAGGGCATCTCCCGACCAAAGTCTCAAAATCCCGACATATTGTTTCCTGCTCCCGATAATAGGGTAATTCAATCTGGCAACCCTAAGTAGGTACCTATCCTCGCTCCGCTGAGTTGTTTTCATTGGTTACCACAAACACATCCCTCGCTACGGATCCCTGGTGAAGGAAACGCAGCCTTACGCTATATATGTAGACCAGCGGTCGGCAACCGCTTAGCAGCCAAGGGCCATATAGTAGCTTAGGAATTGACGCGGGCCGCATTTTGTTAATTATTTGTGATTTTATACTATTCGGAATAAAGCGACGGCAATACAGACCGGAATATAGGGCCGCAAGGGAGCGGTTCAAGGGCCGAATGCGGCCCGCGGGCCGCAGGTTGCCGACCGCTGATGTAGACCGATGTAAACGCGGGGGTTAAAAGGCTTTATCCACGTGTAATAGAAGAGTAGATAACCAAGAGTTATAAAAAATAACCTTTAATAACTTTACGGTTGAAAGGTCGTGCATGTTCAATCATTATGGGGCACGTAATGGCTGGAATTAGAATTTAAGTATGGGATCTAGTACAATGTTGTTACAATAGCATTACTTTGTACACATAGTAGTATCCTTATTATTTACTGTGTATGATTGCATGATCATAAGTAGGTAAGTATGGGTAATCGGCTCCCAGAGCAAGTATGTTGAAGTGGTAACAATGACCAATTATTGGTGTGGCATCTAAGTAAGTAGATAGCTCCAAGACCCATAGACAAAGGAGCTAAGAGACTGAAGCCTCTGATCGTTCTTATTGTTGGTCCGCATAAAGTGAAGCAGCCACCATTTAAGTTCGCCGTAAGCTATTCGATTCTAATTCGTTGCGGGAGTTTTCGGGCGAGCCTTAGGTTCAAAGTAGATGCTATATTTGAAACACATTTCAACTCAAATCCCGGCGCATCCCAGTATGGTCTAGTGCCAACCCCAGAATGTAGGGTTACCGATTCGGAATTCCACGATGGACACCTAAATAACGGCATCTCAGGAGCCCCCTCCCCTGCCCTGAAAAACAACACTAGATACGCCAATGCCTGCAAATTTATCCACTTTTAAAGCGGTTTTGCACAAATAGATGCGACCAATTTCCAATAAGTACCATTTAATATAATCATCATTAGTATCAGACGGTGTTATTTCTGACTGAACTAACACATAAATACAAAGAATTGTATGTTTATGTTACGACACATATTGTCATAGGAGGTACATGTTAACAATTAGCATATACTTATGATAAATACGTTTTATTTGCACAGAGGTACATCAGACGACAATTGTGGCATAGGGTCGACAATTACATGTGACAATCGGAACTATTAAAGGATTCTTTTTTTAACCCATTTGCATACGCTTAACCCGTTATTATGCAAATTTTTCCATAGCACTCGTTTCGCCATAAGATAATTGGAATTAAAATGACAAAAAATGGAACAGGAAACTCCGCATGATGTCATCAGTGTTGGATATCGGATGATAACAACGATTCCATGAAATATCGAAGAAGAGTGCAAGTGCAGCTTTTTATTTAGATCATAGGTTCCCAAACATTATTGACTTGCCCACTTAGGCATGATAAAAAACTATCAGCGCCCCCCGCCACAAAAAAAATCTCTACGGTTGGGGGGGAGGTTCGACGATCATGCTGACGTAGCTGAGGCCCCTGCTAACTGCGCTATTTGGAGATAATACCACCGAGACAGGAATAGTAGTGTGTTCTTATCCGATCCGGAGTACATGGTCGCATTAGCAGACCAAACTCAGACCAGCACAGCCAAAAAAAAAGTGTGTTCTTGCTGTCGGAAATACCTACATGACTAATCCAATGATGCTACAATCGAATTAATCATTTAGAAATCTATTTACTGCCCCCCCCCCCCCCCGATGGCATCACGGCTCCCCAATTATTTTTAACAATTTTAACACTGCTCAGTTATTTTTTTCGAAAAATCTCTAATGTACCTACAAATACCAGTATTTCTGCGATTTGATTATATGTATTTATTTATTTATGTATATAATTAGATGACGTCGTTCACTTACTAAATAATAATTCGCACTGCTCGGATGTTTGAAGATTGAATGGTACAACGCCTTACGGTATTAAATCCGCTATAGTCATGGGCGTTATTTAAGGAGTGGGCAGAAGTAAATTACAATGAAGTAGTAGGATAATAGCTAACCCGCTTCAATTGGATGTAAAAAAAATCTTGTAACTGTTTTAGTTTTTTTTGAAGGGGTCCGTAATGGGACTTTGAAAATTGAAAGAAGGGCTGGGCATTTCTCCAGAAATATGTCTGCGACTCATTCATCTGTCTCCATACATTTAGTATGAAAAAGGGCCAGATGAATGAGGTGACCGCAGACATATTTCTGGAGAAATGCCCGGCTATTATTTATGATCCAATTATAAATGTAAAGTTTCAGATTTTTCCCTATAGCATAAAACGGTATTACCAGGGCTCGGAACCGGTATTTTACAAAAACCCCAAAATAACCCAATATTTTGAATTAATTTATATTTTTATGTAGTTCAATGCAATGATGTATTTAAGTAATGATTTCATATTATTAGTAGAGATGGGCCGACTACGGATTTTGCCAACTACCTAGTCGGCCGACTAATCGGTTCTCAATTTGCCGATTGATCGGCCGACTAGTCGGCATTGCCGATCATAGTTATTAGCTATGTTCGGGTGCAATCGGAAACGCTCGGTTCGCTTCGTCTCCCCCTCCCCGCCTCGTGTTGTCACGCGTTTGTGTTTTGATAAATTTTTAAATGAGTTAGTACGTAAAATATAAAATAACTAAGAAAATAATGGTTTAATTTCTTCTATGTCCTATATTCTCCGCTAGCCAATAGTGCCGAATATTTGGCATTTTTTGCCGACTAGTCGCCGACTAATCGGCCGACAACAAATGATGCCGAATAGTCGGCGTTCCCGACTAGTCGGCCCATCTCTAATTATTAGATTGTCCGATAAAAAAATTAAATAATAAAACAAAGAACGAAAAGATCCGAAGAAATACAGGTATTTTTGTATGGAGAATATACCGGTACCAAGCTCCGGGTATTACTTGCCAAATTTCATAGTTCTAGGTCAACCGAAGGTACCCTATAAATTTTGAATTCCTTGAGTGTCGAAATATACGTTTTTTGCGGAATTAACGGCCGTATCTTTTTTTCGGGTTAACTTAGAAGTTTGATATTTTCACCGCTTCAAGGGACCGTACTCTACGGTTACGCTGTATGGTTTTATTTCCAATTCGATACCTCACAGACAGACAGACAAACAGACGGACAACAAAGTTAGGACCACTTTGTTAAGGGTTACGTTTCTTCCTTTTGAGGTAGGGAACCCTAAAAACCCCAAAATTGGCATATAATCACGTACACAACACTATAAAAAATGGCAAAGCATTTTAGAAATGCTCACATCTGCATAATACAAGTATCTACGAGTATATCTTTAAAAAATCTACCGAAACTATCGTATTGTCATGGCCGTCTCAAATCGTAATCAAGTAGTAAACATGTACGAGTACATACAATGCGTCACAGATGTAAACATATAGGCATATTTGCTTGCGTATAGAGTCCGACCGAAATTTCGGTTTCGGTTTCGGCCTAGTTTTGGCAAAAATAAACGGGTTTCGGCTGCCATCCGGCCGAAACTACGGCCGAAACCGATACTGAATTTGATTGGTTTCGACTGCTATCGGACAGTCTTAGTTTCAAAAAGCACAGATAAACTATTTGAAATAACAAGTTATAATATGTCATATTAATGACTCTAAATATCAGAGACTAAATGATTAATAAAATATGTTATTACAAGATGAGGATTTTTTTATTTTCCCACGAAAACATGTCCTTAAGTATATGGAAGTTTCGGTTTCGGCCGTGAAAACTACTTTCGAGCAAGTGTGATGAAAAATATATTATCTGCCATACTTTTAAAGTCGTACTGTATTGTTAGTCATAATTATCGAAAGTCATACAAACCTATTTTCTATGAAACCGTTAAGTTTTCAGAATTTTTATAAATCAAACCTAACCAATCCTATTGTTTTCTATACGCTTGCGTTTTTAAATATCCTGAAAATATTACCGTTTTAGAAAAACAAATATTTATGACTTTAGATACCTAATTATTGCTGCCAATTATCATCATTTAATGGGTAATTCCATGGCAAAAAGTAACGTCAGTTAACAAGAAAACATGTCCTTAAGTATATGGAAGTTTCGGTTTCGGTTCTGGTTTCGGCCGAAACTGAGAGCAAAGCCGAAATTAGGTTTCGGATTTGGTTTCGGCCTTGAAAACTAGTTTCGGTCGGACACTATACTTACCTACGTATTGTCTTTACTACTATAGCATGTTTTGAAGATATATTTTAACCAATAGATAGTCGGGTCAGTCAGATATAAAAACCGGTCAAGTGCGAGTCGGACTCGCGCACCGAGGGTTCCGTACAAACTCATAAGTAGATACGCGAATAGTTCAAGAAAAACTGTATGTCGATTTGTTTAGTAGAAGCAAATAAGTATGTTATGATTTTTGCAAATTTCTAAAAAACAGTGCAAGTTAGGAAAACAGTTATATTTTCCCTCTAATATTGAGAACCTGACGTGTAATGATTCTATTTAATAGCAAGGACCATTAAATCAAGAGGACTGTCATTCTCCACACAAAAAGCTGTTCCCCGAATTTACAACGCCATCTATGTATAAGCTTGGTAAAATAATTATAATATTATTTACAATTATTTAACTTTGCAAACGTGACACAGTATTTAAATGTATTTAAATTTATTTATTATTAGCTGTTTACGAACTAATTGTTACTATACTATGTTTCTTTGTTTAATTATAACATCGTTAAATGTTTAGTGTTTTAGCGCCATCTAGTTTTGCCCGGAAATCCCCTAGCGTGAAACATGCCATCGCTTAGTTTTGCTACTCGCCGCTAGGGATTTCAAGTTTTGAAAATTTCTAAAAAGGTATTAAAGTTAGCAAGACCGTTCTATTTTTCCTGTAATATTCAGGTTGATATTTATAATTAGTAATTATGACACATTTTTCTGATCAGTAACTTCGGAGATAATAGGGGGGGGAATGGTACATAAAAATGTATAAATCAAAAACTACTTATTTAAGAAAAAAAATAAAAATGCTGTTTTAATCTACAAATTAAGCCATTTCATTTGATACCCCACTCAATATAATAGCCCTACTTTCAATTTTCAAAGTCCCATTACGGAGCCTTTTAAAAAAAAAGTAAAAAAGGTACAAGATATTTTTTATGTCCAATAGGCTCGGGTTAGCTACTTTTAACACTATTCCAAATTTCAAATCGATAGCATCAGTAGTTCCTGAGATATCTGGCTGTGACAGACGGACAGACAGACAGACAGACAGACAGAGTCGCACCATAAGGGTTCCTTTTTTACCATTTTGGTACGGAACCCTAAAAATGATACAGGCCTATGACAGATGAACAGACGGACAGAAACACAGACAGCGGAGTCTTAGTAATAGGGTCTCGTTGGCACCCTTTCGGTACGGAACCCTAAAAAACGTACTAGGCCAAGGTTTCAACTAGTGATATCAATGAATTATTTTTGCCTTTCATCTGAGCCGTTAGATTGTAATGAATGAGGTACAGTCAGTTGCAGAGAAGGGTGATCCTCTGTCGACACATAGTAGTATATTGTGTATCTAGGGCGGTAAGGAAGGAATTACAAACCAGTGTTTATTAGAAGTCCGGGGCGAAGCCGAGGGCTTTAATGACACGAGAGAACCTACGTGTAACAACACTACTTTCGAGCAAGTGTGATGAAAAATATATTATCTGCCATACTTTTAAAGTCGTACTGTATTGTTAGTCATAATTATCTAAAGTCATACAAACCTATTTTCTATGAAACCGTTAAGTTTCCAGAATTGTTATAAATCAAACCTAACCAATCCTATTGTTTTCTATACGCTTGCGTTTTAAAATAACCTGAAAATATTACCGTTTTAGAAAAACAAATATTTATGACTTTAGATAATTATGGCTGCCAATTATCATCATTTAATGGGTAATTCCATGGCAAAAAGTAACGTCAGTTACCAATTAAATTTTATTGATGGCGTAAATTTAATTGTCAATATATCTAGGGGTTAAAATAATACTTATCTAGAGAAAAAATGCTACTTACATTTGCATCATAAATAAACAAACACGCAATGAAATGGTAACTTGCTTTACATTTTCATGGAATCACTGTTGTTTTCCGCAATAAGTACCTACATATTTCCACAAATAAAATAAGAAAGTGACTAGTTACTTTTAAGCCGAGTTTTCACAATACGAGTGAAATCATCAGAGTAGAAATACATTGCGGGTCTTGTGTGATCTATCACATAACATCTACGTTGGTACTACGCCATCTATAGCTACTCGGATTATTTCACTCGTACTGTAAAAACTCGGCTTTACCATCAGGCGCCGCGCTACTGAGGTCAATCCAAGGTCAGTTATAGAATTAAAAAAAATACATTTTAGAGTAATAAATAATAATTAAACCTTCACTTCACAAGGTTGTATATTGCTATGCGATCTCCACAGTATTACCGAGACAGTCTGGCAGCTTGTAAATAATAATTCTGATCAAGAACCTTAAAATAAATAGCCGGACGGAGCCTCGCCAACAGAGAACTGAAGCCATTTTTAATAAGCCGGATGCTTGTACTTACGAGCCGCACGCACAGTCGCACATATCAACTAGTTTTTGCCTATTACGAGCGGCGCACACACATAGGTAGCCGACTTATTAGACATGCTTCAGTTCTTTGTTAGCGAGGCTCCGTCCGGCTCCTTGTTGCAGGTCCTTGATAGTTTAAACAAAGGAATGCTGCCTGTCTCGCTCTAGCAAAACAATATGTAGTAGTTTGTTTAGTCCTAAGATAGATGTTGAAGCGAGTAGTCGCATTAAAGGATAGTACCTATATGAAAAAGTTTTATTTAACTCCAGTCGCCCTCCCAGACGCACTGCCAGTTAAGACGAATACAATTAAACTGGAAAGGACAAGGCCTAACTCGATGAATGTGAAGAGAAAAACTGACGGAAATAATTATTCTACAAGTCATTCCTTTATACTTTATACTCTTTATAGCAAGGAAACATAACCACGACGTATTGGAATTAAGAGACCTCGAACACTAAACACACCCATAGGTATCTCATGTCAATCAAATCTAAAGTATCTAAACTACCTATATACAAACAAACAACATACGACCTTGTAATAAATTTGCCGCCATAAAGCAAAAGGGCACATCTATTTTTTTTGTTTAACTGAGCTGTATATATTCTGAAAAAGTAAATTTCACTGATACCGAATTTCATACACAAGTTCAAAACTGTTTGAAAAAAAAATCACTAAACTAGTTATGCAAGTTTTTTGAAAGAAGAAAGTACATTTATTTGTGACAGTAATAAGTTATAAGTAGAGAAAACATAAAAAACAGGAAAACGCAAAATAAAAAAATCTCGCTGCCACACCTCAGCATAGTGCCAAGAGCCGGCGCTGGTCTTCCGGTGGAACCAGACAGGGATGACCTCACGGCACGGCGAGTTGTTCATTACTTATTATTTGAGGTCAACAATTAGTCGAAGCACTATCAGTGTGCTATACACACGTGGTGTTAGCGTATGGTGACACAGACATAATAATATATGGTGTTAAAGTTAATATATGTTGCGTGGATTATAAGAAAATCTTAAATTTCGGAATTACACACAGAAATATATCTAGAAGGAAACAGTTCGTCGATTTGTCTGGCAACTGGCAACCAAGCGTATAACATTTTTCGCTTGGCGTTTGATGCCAAAAGTGTAGTTTAGTGGTGGAAAACATTTTTCCATTTAATTTAGTGGTATTTGAACATTTAATTATACCATTATTATTAGATTTCAAATCTGCTAATAATATTGACGGAAACTGAAATTAACAGCGTGCAAAGTAGGTCGCCGCCACATCTTCTTAGCACTCCAGGTTCATAGGTACAATTTTTTCTTCTACTTTGATATATTTCTGTGGAATTACCTACCCGATGTTGGGATTTACCCCAACGCACCGTAAAATTTGTTTTCAAGACTTTGATCGCTTGAGCGAAACCGTTTGGGAAAACAAATTTTAAAGTAAGACAATAAAGATGCACAAACTGCAGGACAACTGAACCATACTGAGAGTGTTTAGAAATCATAAACCCATCAGCTGGCAGCAGGGTGGCGAAAGGTCTTTTTGACAGTAGGCGTCAAGATCCACCAATCACACCACCTGATTTTGTCATCTACTGCCAAATAGACCGTTCGGAACCCTGCTACCAGCTGGTGGATTTCTGATTTTTAAACACCCTCATTATTCCTTCTGCCCAGTGCTTCAAGCGACTGAACAGCAGTAGCAAATACATGGCCCGGTAGCCATGGAAACGAATAACTATCGGATCTCACACAAGGTTCTTTATGATTACGGAGCTCTTTTACGCGTCCATAACTATATATCACGGTCAAGTCAAGGCCAATGGTTCGCAAACTGGACAAAACACGTGAAATCGAACGCTTGAGTTAAACCAATATTTAAAAAGCTGATTTAAATCTGGCGGATGATGCAATTTATTCATCGTTCTCGGATTTAGGTGCTTAAACGTATTCAGTCAACTACTGTGATGTAGGATGGTGTGTGTTTGGATATGTGCCGTGTCGGTGACATGAATACCAAAATAACCTATGATATAATTAGGTATGGGATTTTTACCTTTTAATATTTGTTTTTAAAGAACTGACTTCTTTTGAGTTAACAATTACACGCGTTACTATCAAATGCCCAAATCGCTACAGGTATGACTAATATTTAAAAAGTTCCCTCGATTTCTACATCACACACACATGAACAGATCCTGCCTTGATGACAATGGAACCACATGGGACTACCTACTTAAAAAAACGATTCTAAATCAGTTAAGCCATTTTCGAGTAATGGAAACACACATTCCTAAGTACTTAAAAAAGGATCCCGCTGAACTGATAAATTCCCCCCTTTTTGAAGTCGGTTCAGAATAAACTTCAAAGTGATATATATACCACATTTTGGGGACTATCAAAATCGATTTGTATCAATTTGTTTTTTGACCAACTGTAAAAGTGAGAGGTTCTCTATGTAATTGGATGTGTTGTACCTATATGTGAATGTGACACATACATATACACCGTGGGCCTGAATAACCCGAAAATTTTTAACCACATATTCCTGATGGTATTACAAGTAAATAACGTTATATCATCATAGGTCGAAGAATTTTGTCATTTTACATTAATAGTCTTATGGAACAAAATAAATCAGTAAATTCAGCCCCTCCTTATAAACATATCCTTACTTGAGGAAAAGATATCAAAAAGGAAAAGAAAGCTAAAATGGAAACAAAAGGTATTTTTTTTGGACTCGTAGTCGCTTACCATCAAATACACTGTTAATTGCTGTTTAGTTAAAAGATTTTAAAAAATTAGTAAAAGTACACACGGTCACATTTATAAGGGCTTGTTTACACACTTGGGATTTTTCATTTATAAAATAATGAATATCTCGGAAAGTAACCGTTTTTCGACTATGCATCACATAACTTTTTTTACTCCTAATAGTTGTTTGAATCTGTAGTTAAAGTTTTTCGGATTACTCGTTCCCACAATGTATAACTCATCAATCAAGATCAAGCGCGATGCGAACGCGCCGTAAAGGTGACCTCAAGCATGCAACTTAAAATGACTCTTGCGATGAGCTTCCAGGCCGCCCCTTCCGGCTGCCAAAGGTCGTTGTAATCAAAAAGTCGCGGAGGTCAACATGTATGTCCAAGACCGCGTGTAAAGTCAATTCTGAACCTGCCAATTTCCTATAAATAAATAGCGATCCGCCTCCTGTTTTGCGGATATATATACTTACACCATGGAACGATAACATCTAACAAAACTGTCGTTAAAATTTGCCCCATAACGCCCACTTTTTAAAGTCAATACGTCGCGTCTTATGTATCAAGTGATATTGATAACTAACTTAATGTTTACTATGTGTAGGTACCTAAGTCTAAAATCATTTATGACAAAATATTAGCCTTAATTTTGAGAAGACTGCAATTTTGAATAGGTTGCATATTATGCATATCGTTTACAAAGCTACTGACGTGATAACTTCATTTGCCGCTATTAGTGTCCGACCGTCCAAACTCCAAACAATACATTTTACTTTTCATTAAATTGTCGAAAGGGCATCTACGCGTTGGCTTCGGCTCCGCGCCTCCCAAAGGTCTGGGACACCTTTGTACAGTGAATGGGTACCTAAAAGATACCTAAGTTCCAATACCTCCCACACGTATCCCAAAGGAGGACATACTACATACCCAAACAGCATCGGGCGAAGTAAGCAGCTTTAGTAACCGAAGTATTGTATTGTTTTTTATTTTATTGCAAGCCATATTGGTACATATTTTATTAGCTGACGTAACACATTCTAATATAATCGACCATTGTTATTTGAAAATCAATTGTTTTCTTTATGGAAACATCATTTCGAACTAATTTTGATGTTCCATAAATTGTATTAGGTAAGCAACTGACTAAGTCTGACAGAAACACGACTGACAAACAAAGTCTTGGACTTATGTAAGGTAAATATAAAATAACCGGTCAAGTGCGAGTCGGACTCGCGCACCGAGGGTTCCGTACAAACTCATAAGTAGATACATGTATAGTTCAAGAAAAACTGTATGGCGATTAGTTTAGTAGGAGCAAATAAGTATGTGTTAAGATTTTTGCAAATTTCTCAAAAACGGTGCAAGTTAGGAAAACCGTTATATTTTCCCTGTAATATTTAGGACGATTAATAACTGGTAATTATTACAGATTTTTCTGTTCAGTAACTTCGAAGATAATAAGGGGGGAATAGTATTTTTTTTAACGTTTTTCGCCATAAATCAAAAACCATTACAGATCCCTTTAAAAAAAAAGTTAATAAGTGACAAGATTTTTTTTACATCCAATAGGCTTGAGTCAGCGGTTCTTAACACTATTCCAAATTTCAAGTCGATAGCATCAGTAGATCCTGAGATATCTTGCTGTGACAGACGGACAGACGGACAGACAGACAGAGTCGCACCATAAGGGTTCCTTTTTTACCATTTTGGTACGGAACCCTAAAAACAATGCCGTTGCCAGGATATGTGCCCGTATGTGTTGCGAATTTCATGATAAAGCGTTCATCGTCACATTCAAAGTGGGTTAAAGATGGCCGAAAGTATAGGTACGTATACGACTAGCCAGAAGCGGGTCGTCTGCCCTAAAGAATACTAATTCCAGTGTCTTTGAAACAGTTGCAACATCAGAGAAACAGCAAAAGTGTTACTGTGCTATAGGTATTTATTATGTACGCGTACAACTCTTTCACGTCGTGGTGAATTACGATTAAATTTTCACACAAAAGCGACGTTTCAGCGTATATCCGCAAAACAATTAGGAGGTTTATTGTTTTGTTTACTAAACATCGTGATTTTATAGGGTAATTCATTGATTACGTGAAGCGTTTAGTGGGAATATTTTTTTTAGAGTGGTCTTTTGTATTGGGTGTACACTTTGCCTTTCATTAAATTGCCGCAAGGGCCTCTACGCGTTGGCTTCGGCTCCGCGCACGCCTCCCAAAGGTACGGGACACCATTGTCCCGTGAACGGGTAAGACGTACAAATAATAATAATATTGTGGGGAAAATCTTACACGAATCGACCAAGTCCAAAACTAAGCAATGCTTGTACTATATGGGTACTAGACGACGATATACATACCTATACACCGTGAAATTTTAGTGGTTGTTTTCCGTTAAAGGGCATGTTCAGTATCGTGTTCTGATTAGGAAAAAGAAGAATAAAAAAATTTTTGACGTAAAAAAAATTTGTCTCTTGTATGGAGGGTCGGCTAATTTGAACGACCTGCTCCATAGAAAATATTTTTTTTTCGCGTTAAAAAAAAATACCATTCCCCCCTATTATCTTCGAAGTTACTGAACAGAAAAATCTGTAATAATTACCAATTATTAATGTCATCCTAAATATTACAGGAAAAATATAACGGTTTTCGTAACTTGCACCGTTTTTGAGACATTTGCAGAAATCGTAACACATACTTATTTGTTCCTTCTAAATTAATCGCCATACGGTTTTACTTGAACTATTCATGTATATATTTATGAGTTTGTACGGGACCCTCGGTGCGCGAGTCCGACTCGCACTTGACCGGTTTTATTCCTAATCAAAACACGATACTGAACATGCCCTTTAACGGAAAACAACCACTAAAATTCCACGGTGTATAGATAAATAATACTTAATAGATAGAAAACATCCAAGACGCAGGACCAACTCGTGTGTATTTGAATTTGAACTTACGTGATATGGAAAGCTGTCTTCATCTGGGCAGAGCAGGGATCCCTCTTGTTATAGATCTCGCTCATCACACCCCGCGTGGTGCAGAAGCGATCGATACACTTTTTCGTTCGCTCCAAGCTTCCATAACAGCTGTGCAGGAACTTTTTGATCATCAAATCATCTGGAACAGTTGCTGCATGTTAATAAAATTTAGAACTATTCATTTATTTTATTAAAAAAGCATTCAATTAACATATGAATCAAACTATGTTTAAGCAGACAATTTATATATCTGGGCATTTTTATTTTAAAATGTACGATTGGGCAAAACTTAAACTGCGTTTAAATACCGTCTAACCAGTCAATTGGTGACGAAATATATGGAGTGTGACACTAATCGTCAGTTTTGTGACGACCACTAATTTTGTGTTAACTGCAAGTCAAGAGGACATTTTAAATAAAAATGACCATCTGGGCACTTTGCCGGTGATTTCCATGGCATTGGTTTCGCACGACATTTTCGAGTATTTGCTATACGACCTCAACGTCAACCAGATATCTGCAAATGTCATGGAAATCTCTCAGGATTTTGACATCACGTAATGATTCCACCGAAGTCAATACCACGGCAATCACCGGAGAAATGCACATTTATTGTATTGATGTCGGAAACTGAGGGACTTAACAAAAAAATTGCAAAAAAACGTTTAGTTTCAAATTATGCTAATAGATGGCGCTGATTTCAAAGGCCCAATACAATAAGGATGACGACTCGGTTTTATTATATCATTCTATTAAGTCCGTCAGTTAGATTATGGAAAAATATTGGAAATGTATTTTTTGATTAATCAAATTATTAAAAATCGACAAAGGTATACATCATTAAACTTCCGGAGTGGGAGCTTGTGACGTCACTGCTAGATAAACATTTTAACAATTAACAAGTATTAGTATTTACGTTAATAAATGAATAATTTGTCAAATAATAATTTGTAATATGAGTTTTTTCAAGTAAATAATTTGTGTAATGAACAATTCGTAAAACGATATTTTGCGAATCGACTTATTTGACATTAATTCATTTGCCCAACGTTGTTTTTAAAATGAATATTTGTGAAACCTTTTTTTTGTGAAATGATTGGCTACCATTGTATCCTCGTTTTTATGTGATAAACAAAAGAAATATACGTGTACAATATTTTTTAATAATCTAACTGACGGAGTAAACAGTTTTTTTAGTCGTCCAGCGTATTGTACGTTAATTCTGTTTTTTTGAGACCACTCAAGTCATTTCGAGCATACAAAATGTATCAAGCTATAAAAAAAAACACTTTTTTAACATAATGGATGCCCTGGAAGCAAACGATGACCCTCTTTATGTTTGTATGGAAAACCGACCTACTCAATTCACCTTGAATAAGGCAATTGTCACTACACAGATAGCAAATAAGTAAACAGGCTTCCTCTTTTTTTAGGGTTCCGTACCAAAATGGTAAAAAAGGAACCCTTATGGTGCGACTCTGTCTGTCCGTCTATCACAGCAATTCTACTGAAGAACCGCTGACCCGAGCTTATGGGATGTAAAAAAAAATCTTGTAACTTTTTAGTTTTTTCTAAAGGGGTCCGTAATGAGACTTTGAAAATTGAAAGAAGGGTTATTATATCAAATGGGGCATCAAATGAAAGGGCTTAATTTGTAGATGAAAACACTATTTTTGTATTTTTTTTAAATAAGTAGTTTTTGATTTATGGCGAAAAACGTTAAAAAAAATACCAATCCCCCCTATTATCTTCGAAGTTACTGAACAGAAAAATCTGTAATAATTACCAATTATTAATGTCGTCCTATATATTACAGGAAAAATATAACGATTTTCCTAACTTTCGCCATTTTTGAGAAATTTGCAAAAATCTTAACACATACTTATTTGCTCCTACTAAACTAATCGCCATATATATAGTTTTTCTTGAACTATTCATGTATCTATTTATGAATTTATACGGAACCCTCGGTGCGCGAGTCCGGCTCGCACTTGACCGGTTTTTATTTGTAAACGAGAAAAAAATAATTAAATAATATGAAGGGCATGAAGGCCGGCTACCTTTAGCTGATACCAGAACCGGATTGCTTTTGTTGTACGGAAAATCAAGGTCCAAAAGACGGAAATCGTATGAAATAATATCATGAACAAAAATATGAAGCTATGTATGATGTTTTCCTTTGTTTCCGCGTTTATCACTTATCAATATAAAACAATTATGAAAAAGAATGCAATTAAATAACCGAATATAAATCAAATGTTTCTCTAAGAGCATCAACTAGTTTAATAATCGATAGGTAGTAACTTGTTCCACGTCAAATCACCTTCATCGAGAATCCCCGCGATTTATGTCAACTTATTTTCCGAGAATATGCTTATACAGTCTTTATACTAAAAAGGCACGATTAAAATTCAGATGCTGACTAATGTTGAATTTTACAACATAGTATATGTAGTCAAATGGATTGGAAAATACTAAATTATCATAACACAAAAGAAATAAACAAAAAATGTATAAAAAATATAAAGTTATGAGACCACAAAGTTTAAAAAAAACGATATTTTATTTATCGTCTTAAAGAATAACCACATTTTTATTAAAAAAAAACCGACCGCGGTGCACTTTGAAACTGCATAAAATCCGCCATTTTGTTTATTTTAACGAACTTCATACCCAGTGACACTTGCACCATCAAGACGAATCTAATGAATGATGTATCATTTATCAAAATCGGATGTGCCGTTGAGTAGTTACGAGCGGACACAGGAACGGACATACATACATACATACATACAGGTCAAACACATAACCCTCCTTTGGGCTTCGCCGCAGTCGGGTAAAAATTAAAGTCAATTTCGGGATATTAAATAACACTGAAAAAATAAATGTATAACAACTATGTGCTTAAACGTACTTTTTCGTGCTCAAAATGGCAAAATGCTATTTTTTTCATACAGACTACAGCGACGGACGGAACTGATGGTTCCTACCGTTTTGTATAGAGCGTTTTCAATGCTTAGTGCGATCTGCTACTTTTGATTACAATTTGTGGCTGTTATACTTTTAAAAATGTATTAGGTGTCATATAGATATTTGTTCCTCACAAATAGTAGAATCGATTTACGACAGAAAAAAAAAATCGAGTCAACAGGCGAATTATTTACTTACCCAAGTCTTGAGGAAGATGGGGCTCTTTCGCCAGCCATTCTCTGATGGACGTGACGTCGTGGCCAAACTCAACGGTTTCCTGCGGCATCTCTAAATCTAGAAAAGAAAGATTTAAAAGGGTCATACAAATTTCAAAAAAACGTCTTTCATGTGCACTAAACAATGATAGTTACCGACCCGAATACACATCACTATGTTTTTATCATATAGGCCTAGAATTAGAAGAGTAAGGTTATTTGCCTATAGGGGTCCAGCTAGAAAATTAGGCTTTTAAAGCCCCTTATTTTGTTATGTCCACTGGAAAGACGCGAACACGTAACTAATACCACAAAATCTGTATGACCCAAAAACATTATAATGAAATGGAAAATAAGTAAAAACAATATTTTCTCTCACATAAAGGGTAAAAACTTTTTCAAAATAAGAGTATCCTTTGTAAGTATAGGGATACCTGTGTGATAAAAGGATTTAATAATTAGCTTGGCACCGACGGTGATTAAATTTTAAGAAATTGCAAATTTGTAGGTTTAAAAAATATATTTCGTGTTCGTTAAATTCTGTAAACTAACTGTGATCTCCTATTTAATTTAACTTTTGATTTAAAGGTGTAATTACTTCTTTATTGCAAGAAAGTACACTAAACGAACAAATACAAACAAGATAAAATTTAAATTAGATTTAATGAATAGTGATTTAGGTACTTTTAGGTACTTTTATTTCAGTTTTAAACCATTATTTTCTTTCTGTGTAATTCTGTTATAATGATTCTACTTAATAAATTCTTTATTGCTATCAAATTTGTGTGTAATTTATGATAAGGTAGTAAGTTAGTCTATTTTGTGTTCTGGCTGGAATTGTATAAATAATTTTCTTTTTACGATAAGATTTAAAATTACGAGTAGAAGGAGAGCTATCGGATTTGTTTTTGATTTTTAATTAGTTTCTGTGTTATTTTTTTAGCGTTCCGTAGCTAAAATTGCAAAAATGGAACCCTTACAGTTTCTTCACGTCTGTCCCTCCGTATGTCACAAGCATTTTTCTCAAAAACTACAGGATCTCAAAAGCTATTGATGAAATTTGGAGTAGGTTATGCCGCTACTTAGTTTAGTATTTTTTTTTTCGATTCAATGAATTCTGTGGTTACGGCTACGGAACCTTACACTAAACATATATCTGGGGGCACGGCAGTGCTCCCGCCAAGTCGAGGAAAACATTATATGTATAGTCCCACATGCGCTTGGCCGACTTTTTTGATGGTACCATACCAACAGAACAAATAGGACAGTATGAACCCTGTTAGGGGATGGCAACATCTTAAATATTATAAATTTAATTAGTAAAACTGATAGATATGGAAATAAAACTGAAATAAAATCCCAGCCGAATCCGACATCGGTCGGATATGTTGATATATCAGATTAAGACTTCCAGAATATTGATATTACGTAACGATGTCAAATTGGTTAAAATTGGCGAGAAAGAGTGAAGGTAATCTATAATTTGGCAGGTTACAACATTCTTGCCTACAATGCGCGTTCGGCATTGGTTGGTGTTACAAAACACTGCTTAGCTTAGATGATTTGACCCACATTTTATTATAATATTCTGAATATACCTTCGATAGCTATCTTGAATACATTTTAATTTAGGTACAAGGAGCAAGCAGAACGACTTTAGGTAGTAATTTTTCATAACTAAGCTTTTATATTTAAAAAGAGTCCATAATCGAAAAGCTTATTTATTCAAAATAAATATAAAACTAACAACTCGAATCAAAATTTCATTTCAAATTTCAAACCGATTTAGATGAAATTTTGTATGGATATAGTTTGAGACCCTAAGGAGGACGTAGGACAGTTTATCTCCCGAAGTCGCGGGCATTAGCTGTAGTGTTGGTATAAATCAAAGTAAGGAGTTCCGATCACTTCTGACGTACAGCAATCGGCCGCGGATGCAGGCCCCGCTTGTCGCCCGGTGGTGGTCGTAATGCATTTCCCCTCTAACCCTTTTTAATGTAAATATGTGACGCGGGATGGTTACTTAATTCTGTATTTGACTGTCCTGCCCTATCATTCAAATTAGTACAAAGACCAAAAACATAGAAAAATTAAACGTGACCTCCTACTATAGCCAAAGGCTGATAAAAACTCTAAAGAACCAAAATATTTCTAGTATATATGACCTTTCTCCGATGACTTCCATGGTATTGACTTCGGTGGCATCATTAATGTCAATGTCCTGGGAGTTTTGTATGACATTTTCAGATCTTGGTAGACGTCGATGTTGCCTACCAAAAACTCAAAAATACCGTGTAAATCTCCCAGGAATTTGATATTAAAGGCGCCACCGAAAGCAATGCCATGGAAATGATAAATGAAGAATAGTCTAATTTTTCTAGTTACGATACGTACTTCTGAAAATACCCATTTTAGTTGGAAGGAATATTGAGTCGCCTCAGTGCAAAACTAAATAGCTATTTAAGCTATTAAAATTCATACGAAATCCAATGAAGCAATGTCCGATGTCTAAATTGCGAAATTATCAACTGAGTCTTTGAGATTTAACAATTTAAATAGATAGCAGTGGCGTGGCGTCCATAGAACTCGATTCCCATCGGCTTTTCTAATATTAGGCAGTTCAGCACTTAATTCTAGTGCTCTTAAAGAAAATTGAAGCTAAAGCTGCTCAGGCTTGCCCAAGGATTTCTTCAACGCTACTGATAGATAGCTCTTAACCAATATTTATTATCTTAAGTAAAATAAGTACCGTCTTTAGCAAACACACTTTAACCGTCTTCACAGAAAGAAGGAGGTTCTCTTGTCGGTTGAATTTTGTTTGATATTAGTTTCCCTAGAAGTCCGTTTAACACACACATTCTGAGAACATATCAAGCATCGACCTATTATAACATTACACAAATCAAACAAAAGACGCCAAAAAATCACGTTTTGGGTATGGACCTTTAATTCTTGATTCTATTCTATTTCCATTATTTGATCTACTAGTAGAAATAGAAATACATGCCCAGTGAAAGTTTCATATCTCTATCTATTACGGTTCAAAAGATAGAGTCCTTGACAAACCGAAAGAAACAGATTTCTTATATGGACATCCTTTCTTTTTCATTTTATTTTGTTTTTACTATTTGTGTGTTATAGTGGCAATAAAAATATACATTTTATGAAAATTTCAAGTCTCTACTTAAGTATTACGGTTCACAGCGGAGGCTTAGGTTCCGTTGGCACCCTTCAGGCACGGAACCTTAAAAATAATTTTCTAAAACGGTTCAGCCCTTTTCATTTTATATGATACGATATATGTAGCACATGTACATAAAAAAATAAAAAGTTTCTGACTAACCGCGAACCTCCTTTTTTGATATCGGTTAAAAACAATAAACACATAAAATAACACTTACTTTGGTTAAAAATCACAATGTAAGTGATTCAACTAAAAGTATCTTTCAACACGTATAAAAATTATATCACGATATATTTCGATTCGAATAGTCCAAGTTAACTGAGTCAACCGCCACGTTGGGTATCACCTAACCGACTGACTGACTTAACCGAGCGGGGATCTCTGCTCTGCGTACGCTACGACGATAATAAAAAAATTATGCCGCAAAAAAACCTCTTTACAAACGCTTGGTTATGTTTATGTCGCAGAAGACGCAATTTAGAACCTTACGTGTACATACCGTGTTTAAAATGTTCCGTCTTATTTACGGAAGGGTCTATAAAGACAAGAGTATGATTAAATGCGGCTATTTATGAAGTAACCGCAAATGGAGCTATGTTATGTCACATTTTATTAAGTGCGCGCACACATAGGCAATGATGTTCTATTTTTTACCCGACTGCGGCGAAGCCCAAAGGAGGGTTATGTGTTTGACCTGTATGTATGTATGTCCGTTCCTATGTCCGCTCGTAACTACTCAACGGCACAACCGATTTTGATAAATGACACATCATTAGATTCGTCTTGATGGCGCGAGTGTCACTGGGTATGAAGTTTGTTAAAATAAACAAAATGGCGGATTTTATGCACTTTTAAAATGCACCGCGGTCGGGTTTTTTTAGTTAAAATATTTAGTTATTCTATTTTATTAGGGAACTCCTCAAGTACTTAATTATTAAGCCGGGTATTTTTTTAGAAATTATTCTTTGTAATTTAAAGTGGCCTTGCAAGATTCAAGTTATAGGATAATTTGGAATACAGGTACTGACAAGTCGTCTATTTTATAAAAGTATAAAACTTCCCCAGTGCAGTCATCATATCGAGGAAAATCGTAATAGCGCTGTACGTGCCTAGATAACAGCGCCATCTCTTGAACATATATATGAACATAAAAACTGACAATAACCATACGTATGTATATTTGTCCTTAAACATCTGTAGGGATTGTGTCTTCCCTTCACACTGCCAAAGTATAATAAAAAGAGATAAAACCGGCCAAGTGCGAGTCGGACTCGCACACAGAGGGTTCCGTACAAACTCGTAAGTAGATACGTGAATAGTTCAAGAAAAACTGTATGGCGGTTAGCTTAGTAGGAGCAAATAAGTATGTGTTACGATTTTTGAAAATTTCTAAAAAACGATGCAATTTTGGAAAACCGTTGTATTTTTCCTGTAATATTTAGGATGATGTTAATAATTTCTAATTATTACAGATTTTTCTGTTCAGTAACTTCGAAGATAATAGGGGAGGAATGGCATTTTTTTAAACGTTCTTGGTCATAAATCAAAAAGTACAAAATTTAAAAAAAAATGGTTTTGGAATCTACAAATGAAGCCCTTTTATTTGATATCCCACTCGATGTAATAGCTCTACTTTTGTTTTTCTTCTTTCTTAGAAATTTGCAAAAATCATAACATTATTTGTTCCTACTAACCTGATCACCATACCTGGGCATTTCTCCAGAAATATGTCTGCGACTCATTCATCTGTTTCCATACATTTAGTATGAAAAAGGGCCAGATGAATGAGGTGACCGCAGACATATTTCTGGAGAAATGCCCACCTACAGTTTTTCGTGAACTAGTCACGTATCTACTTACTTTTGTACGGAACCCTCGGTCCGATGAACTAAAAAAAATAGCAGGTCCATTATGGCAGCAAACTGTAACAATAAGAGAAGAGTGGAAAAAGCTGGAGGAGGGCTTTGTGTCGCAAAGACACGCCGACACTATATGTGGGCAATAAAGGCTATAAATAAATAAAAAATAAAAATAATGACAATCATGATAAAATGTTTCAACGAAACTAACTAAATTCAAAGTAGTGGTATAGTTTTTTTTTCACGTTTTTTTTCACTGGCATCTCTTCGGTACGGCCACCTCACTAGGAATTAATTACGAAAAGGAAATTAGAGATTTTTTTAAACCTGCATTTCTGCTAAAAAAACTAAATAAAATACGTACACTTACCTACCTTAATTTGCTTGTGGTTAATATTATCCTTAAAATATTTTGTTAACTTGTAGATGATTTTTCGAGAAGTTCACTAAACCTTAAATATATGAAGCTTCACCTCTAATTATTTTTAAGACGTAGGTCGTTGAACTGACAAACTGTAAATATTTCTTGTTCTTGTAATATATCAAAATTGCTTGTTTATAATTGATTAATCCTTCTCAGCGGGTGTATTTTGGCACATTTTAACGCTTGTTAAATACATGATGAAGAGGTCCGCACTTCAAAACCTGGTAAGGGCATATATTTTGTGAGAACGCACGCGCGCACGTATTTCTGAGTCTCTAAGAAATCTGTGGGTCTGGTGAAAAGGGGTGGTCAGAAATAACATGAGGACAAAGGAACTCAAGTCTTTAGATTTGAGACTTTTATTATTTATGCCACACGTGGCCAAGTGTAGACATAAAATGATGTATACAACACGGGAGGTAATAAAGAAAGCCCTCGATCGCATATTTACGTCCCTCGCTTGTAGCTCGGGCCGCAAACTTCTGCGATCTCGGCCTGTCTTTGTATTACCACCCTAGTTGTGTAATGTACTATTGTTTACGTGTGACTTGTAGGTAACTTTTCAGTAGACTTACAGAAAACATTTATTTCTGTACATTTTACAAAGTGACATTGAAATTGCCCCACAAAGCCCACTTTTTAAAATTAATACGTCTTATATATCAAGTGGTATTGATAACCAACTTAAAGTTTACTATAGGTAGTTTCACGAGAGTTGATGCCACGCATACAACAACACTGTTGTGTAATAATGGCAGTGGCATTTTGAAATTACTGTTCTTTTTTCGTACCTATCGATAGCAAGTTCAATAGTGATTTGCAAGATAGACCAAAAAGTTTCGTTATACCGATACGTAACATCTGGCTGTCACCCCCGATGGCCTTAGGTTACGTAGTGGTATGCAGTTTTATACATTTCCCGGGGTCAAAAAAAAAACCTATAGCCTTGTGTTTATTTACTCAATCATTCATTTCATTAGCTGTGTGTGTAATCATTCACCTCAACTCTCGTGAAACTACATACCTGTATGAAGTCTAAAGAGATATTAATTATTTTTAATAATTTGTTTATTTAGTAAACAATAAAATTTAAATAAAACAATAACAAACTAAAACTATAAATTAAAACAAACAAACTAAACATATGACCTATATATAGCCTTGTGTTTATTTACTCAATCATTCATTTCATTCATTCATTAGTTGTGTGTAATCATTCACCTCAATTCTCGTGAAACTACATACACATAAACAATAAAATTTAAATAAAACAATAACAAACTATAAATTAAAACAAACAAACTAAACATATGACGTATATTAGTATTAAGTTTAAGAAGACTTCATTTTTGGATAAGTTGCATTGGTATCGTTTAAAAGACAAAAATCTATGATTGCCGCTATAGCTTTTCTTCAGTACTAAGAACCAGCGCTGCCCCGTTAGTAGGTATGTATTCCGTGGGCCGATTTTAAGCGTCAGCTACGCTTCCATACTTATTATATTTCGATGGATCTCAATTATTTTTGTTCCCTTGGTGCAATGGGCACATTTAACCACTATACTTTAATCAGAGACTAAAAAAGAAAAAAAATGGAAGGTCTTAGACTCTACAGGTCAATGACAACAACAAGAATACACAGAACAAGTAGGTAAGCTTGCAAAAAACATTATTTTCTTCTCATGTTATAAAAATGGCCTGAGGTAGGTATAGCCTGGCGGACAGGCTAAAAGTTACTTTTAGTCTTTACATTTAAACAAAACCATAAAGCGGCTTTATACTTAATAAAATAATATAAAATTACTAATGTTATTTCGCCATCGTTTAAAGCCGGAGACACTGCTGAACCTACGTTTTTTTTTATAAGTGGGGCCATTCATTTATTACCCAAGACGATTTTTGCCAGATTATTTTCGATAATATCTTCAATTTGCTATGTTTCAGTAGCGTCACGCAGGGTGGCGTCCAAAGAACTCGATTTCTACCGGCTTGCTTACCTAATATTAGGCATTTGAGCACCTTATTCTCCAGCTCTTAAGGAAAATGTACCTCAAATCTGCACCGGCTTACCCAAGGATATTTTTGACACCGCGCCAATGGTATGTTTATTCTCAAATGCACTAAAAGCAGCAAAAGGTACTAAAAGCAGCAATAGGTACTGTTCAATAATTTAAGTAGATATAAATGTGGTACCTAGTCTTAAGATAGACGTTCAATCGAGTAGACGATTAAATAAAAGACAAAGTATTGAAAAAGTTTTCTTTAACTCCAGTCCCCCTCTCTGACAATATGTACATAATAGATAATCCCATCAAAAACATTGAATGTAAGAAAGACATGTAAAAGAGCCCTTGGGGCCTACTTACAGAAATATTCTTTTTTTTTAAACATTTCATGTAAAAAGATGCAAGTCTCGCAACGCAGTTCAACAAAAAAGTTGTGAGATGTAATGTTAATAAACCAAGTCAGTACCGGGGGCGTCCACAAAACTCGATTCCCACCGACTTGCCTATAATTTACCCGTGGAGGAAGGATTCTTTATTTGAGAAGTATAAAAATGTTCCTCCACGGTTAAATAATAGGCAAGTCGGTGGGAATCGAGTTCTGTGGACACCCCCCCTCCCCCGGTACTGAACTGACTTTTTTGTTGTAAAAGAACTGCGTTGCGAGACTTGCATCTTTTTACATGTAATGTTTTTGATGGGATCTCATTTCTCTTTGTAAGTGATCTTCCTTTATTTATTACATTTTAATCCGTTCTTTTTCCAATTTGAACTGCAAAACTAACATTGTAATCGCATGTATTTCTATAGGACTACACACTTATGTGTGCAGTTGTGACTGAAATTGCAATATTTTTAGGTTTTTTAGGACTTGATAGGCTAAAAAGTAACTATGTTTAAAATTTGGAGCTTGTGGGTCTGCTAGAAGTACCTAAGAATTATGATGATGTGATGATTCAGTCAGTCAGTCAGTCAGTGACATAACTAAGGAACTTTGACGAATAGTTCTTAAACTACACGTTCAAATTGAATGTTATTGGGAATATACTTAAGTCTTATTAAAAATTCTGGGTTCTAGCTTTAGCCAGCACAAAATTACAGGAGGTTGAAAATGACCTGAATGGCTTCGAGAAAAGGAAGGTACGGCCGTGCCTTTGTTTTGCTCGACTTGGCGGGGGCACTGCCGTGCTATGTGTCTCAATTTACGTTTTTGCGATCAACTTTTCTTCAGTTTTCCTCGGGTGCTCTCCACAGGTCTTCTTTCATTAAATTTACCCTGAAAATAAATATAACTTGTAAGTTTTAACAAAGATCGACCGAGTAATTTCAAGCCCCGGCTTGAAATTAACACAATGTTAGTTTTATGTTTAATTTTTCGTTGTAGGTACATATTTCTGATTGAACATGTGTAAACGGAGACACCCGTTTGATTGACTCAGAGTCCCGCACTATGACTGTACCTAACATATATTTTTTTCTTTTTTTAATTAGTCTTGAGTATTGGCAGCAACATCCGGTCAGGCGGCTAGAAACGCATGGTGACATATATCACGCGATAAATAAAAGGAAATTATGATTATGATGTCAATTATTTTTATCTATTTATGTTAATAATTAATGATAACTCACCTAGTGTGGGACCCAATTGTAAAAAATAATAAATAAATAATAAATAAATAAATAAATAAATATTAGGGGACAATCTTACACAAATCGAACTAGCCCCATAGTAAGCTCAATAAGGCTTGTGTTATGGATACTAGACGACGATATATTTAATAGATACAAATACTTAAATACATAGAAAACAACCATGACTCAGGAACAAATATTCGTGCTCATCACACAAATAAATGCCCTTACCGGGATTCGAACCCAGGACCTCCTGCTTCGTAGGCAGGGTCACTACCAACTAAGCTAAAGCGGTCGTCATATAAATTCATACAACGTCATACAAAAAAGTCTTCAAATAACGATTTTCGTGTGACTCATCTCCGCCATACGAACTACTGGTATGTACTTATTTGGCATATTTTCCTAAACATAAAAAGTGCGGTAGTCACTTCCTAGGGGTATGGAGGGGGTAGCTATGACGTAACAAAGATGGCGGCCGGGCCTATTCTATTTACGCTATGTTTAGATAACTACTGGGCCGATTTACTCAAATAGGGTGTCAAATGAAAGATAATTAAATGAACATTATTTTATTCTGAGATTTCAATACTGTAAACCTAAAACCAAATGAAATATTCTCAAAAAACTACAATTTGTAAAATCAAACTTTTTTTAACATGTGAAAAACTCGGAAACCGTTAGGATTATGGAAATGTGGATTATTATAAAAAAAATAGATACATTTATCACCTTTCGAATAAACTTTAAATCATTAAAATCGAGCTGTAAACAACGGAACTGCAGTCGCCTAAGTGAGCGTGGGTAGCGCCGAACTGACTATGGTACTTCGATATTGGTACGAATAATCTTGTAAATAAGGGATCATTCAACAATTACGTGATCACCGGAGGGGGGGGGGGGGTCGGGTGCTTGTATATACATTGGATTATTTGGGGGAGGGGGGGGGGGGGGGAGCATCCATGATTACGTCATCATTTTATAACTTGTTAGCTAAAGAAATTTTCTAAAAAATTAAAAAGGTGTAGAACTAGCTAGAAATACTTTTAATTAGAAAAGTAATCAAATTACTTTAGTCATCCATCAGAGAACATTATTGTAAAGCCAATTTAAATTTGAATTTTTCATCCTTTGATGGCTCCTTTCTGTATGACTGGATTAGCTTTATTTCTGTGATTCTTTCACATTTTTTTTATAAAATTAACAAAATGTATTAACACTTTTTATGACGCCGCCTTTTTGCTGTCGTGTTATACTGGATTAGAATAGCATCGACTCATTTATTTTCCGTAAATTTCGTAAAGAGGCGACTAAGGGACTCAAGGATTTCAGTGGATTGCAATTTTGGGCGATAGGCTGACAACCTGCCACTACAGTGATTCACAATTTCTGAAATGTCCCTCAACATTTGTCAGAAGTGGCGAAAACAACTGTTTTAAGGCCGTTGATGCTCTGCCTACCCTGCAAAGGATAAAGGCGTGATTTCATATATATTTGTATGTTACGCGGCCCATCTCTAGTTCTTACCTTTTGCATTTTGCCAAATGACACACCCTCTTTCCAAATGTAGGTAATTTAAGACCCATAGAAACATGACATACGTGTCAGTGCTAATAAACAGCAAACATTTTAAGCACGGACGAAGATTACGTAATCAAGGCGAGGGGGGGGGGGGGGTTAAAACAAAAGATTACGCTGTGATCACATAGGGGGGGGGGGGGGGGGTTAAAAAAACGGCCAAAAATGATCACGTAATTGTTGAACGATCCCTAACGTAACAAAATGGGTACAATCACAGCAAAATAAAAAAGTATTATGGGTGCTTGACTAAATGTCATAGAGGTTTGCAAGACAAAGAGAGTGGCATTTGTTTTTTTTTTTTCAAGATGGCGACTTCAATATGGTGGCTGATTTTCAAATTAGTCCGAGGGGGCCGAAATTCAGTATGAGGGGGTTTTTGGGGCCTACGAGTCTGAATCTGAAATCAGAATTTTTTCGTTCATACAAAAAATATTTTTTTTCATACAACTAAAAAAAGTCAATTTTGCGAGCCCGAAGGGCGAGCTTCAGGGTGCGAGGCCGAGCCCCCGCGGAGGGCCGCAGGCCCAACGCGTCGTCCCCTTGGCAAGCTCTCCTCATCCCCAAGTAACCTAAAGCGAGGCCGAAGGCCGAGCTCCGCGTAGGGCCGAAGGCCCGAAGCCTCCGAATAGTCCCAATTTTCTCTATATCCTAGTATATTTAAGCTCACCCGAGGGCCGCAGGCCCTCGGGCGAGTGTCAGCGATGCGAGGCCGAAGTCCGAGCTCCGCGTAGCACCGAAGGTACGGAGCGTCACAGCGCCGCTCCCAATTACGCGAGCCCAAGGGCCGCAGGCCCGAAGGGCGAGCCCACCCAGATCCTTACTACCCTCACAGTATCTTATACCTCTCCCGAGGATGGCAGGCCCTCGGGGGAGCGTCAGTGACGCGAGGCCAAAGGCCGAGCTCCGCGTAGCACCGAAGGTGCGGAGCGTCACAGCACCGCTCCCACTTACGCGAGTCCAAGGGCCGCAGGCCCGAAGGGCGAGCCCACCCAGATCCTTACTACCCTCATAGTATCTTATAGCTCTCCCGAGGGCAGCAGGCCCCCGGGGGAGCGCCAGCGATGCGGGGCCGAAGGTGGAGCTCCGCATAGCACCGAAGATGCGGAGCGTCACAGTGCCGCTCCGACTTATGCGAGCCCAAGGGCCGCAGGCCCGAAGGATGAGCTCACCCAGATCCTTACTAATCCCCAAGTGTCTTTCAGCTCACCCGAGGGCCCCTTCGGTGCCACGCGGAGCTCGGCCTTCGGCCTCGCATCGCTGGCGCTCCCCCGGGGGCCTGCTGCCCTCGGGAGAGCTATAAGATACTATGAGGGTAGTAAGGATCTGGGTGGGCTCGCCCTTCGGGCCTGCGGCCCTTGGACTCGCGTAAGTGGGAGCGGTGCTGTGACTGCGGCCCTCGGGTGAGCTTAAATATACTAGGATATAGAGAAAATTGGGACTATTCGGACGCTTCGGGCCTTCGGCCCTACGCGGAGCTCGGCCTTCGGCCTTGCTTTAGGTTACTTGGGGATGAGGAGAGCTTGCCAAGGGGACGACGCGTCGGGCCTGCGGCCCTCCGCGGGGGCTCGGCCTCGCACCCTGAAGCTCGCCCTTCGGGCTCGCAAAATTTACTTTTTTTAGTTGTATGAAAAAAATTATTTTTTGTATGAATGAAAAAATTCTGATTTCAGATTCAGACTCGTAGGCCCCAAAAACCCCCTCATACTGAATTTCGGCCCCCTCGGACTAATTTGAAAATCAGCCGCCATATTGAAGTCGCCATCTTGAAAAAAAAAACAAATGCCACTCTCTTTGTCTTGCAAACCTCTGTGACATTTAGTCAAGCACACATAATACTTTTTTATTTTGCTGTGATTGTACCCTTTTTGTTACGTTATTTACAAGATTATTCGTACCAATATCGAAGTACCATAGTCAGTTCGGCGCTACCCACGCTCACTTAGAAGACTGCAGTTCCGTTGTTTACAGCTCGATTTTAATGATTTAAAGTTTATTCGAAAGGTGATAAATGTATCTATTTTTTTTATAATAATCCAAATTTCCATAATCCTAACGGTTTCCGAGTTTTTCACATGTTAAAAAAAGTTTGATTTTACAAATTGTAGTTTTTTGAGAATATTTCATTTGGTTTTAGGTTTACAGTATTGAAACCTCAGAATAAAATAATGTTCATTTAATTATCTTTCATTTGACACCCTATTTGAGTAAATCGGCCCAGTAGTTATCTAAACATAGCGTAAATAGAATAGGCCCGGCCGCCATCTTTGTTACGTCATAGCTACCCCCTCCATACCCTTAGGAAGTGACTACCGCACTTTTTATGTTCAGGAAAGTATGCCGAATAAGTACATACCAGTAGTCCGTATGGCGGAGGTAAGTCCCACGGAAATGAATTTTATTCTCATTGGGTCCCAGACTAACCCTTCACATTTCGACAAGTGCTAAGTACAATGACTAACGAATCATCTTTTATTTATCGCGCGATACTCGCGGCCATCATAGCCACGCAGGAAACCCGTAAATAATAAAAGATGGACCGAATATTCTGTTTACATTAAATATTCGGCATATTCGGCAGTTTTACCGTATATTGGTATTCGGCCGAATATTTCATGTATCCGAATAAACTTCCGTCTTCCGAAAAAAGTAAATTTAGCAAAGTGCTATTGAAACTGAGTCTTGTGTTGCTTCATAGCGGTTTTCGGCAAAAAGGTTCATATTGTAGGTAGCAGCTTGTTTATTGCTAGGAACTCTCTCTCTGTAGTTGCTCCCTCATAATCATAACTGAGGATCGAGCTCATTAGTGGACGGTTTATATTTAGTTTGTCTGATCTGTCTCCACCGCGTCTCTGACGACTGAGCAAAACTTGGTTGAGGATGCGCCTTTCACTTGATTGCTCCTTCTGGTTAGGAACTGTCCTCGGGCTTATTTGGAGGATGAATGTTTCAAACCTGTGCTTTTGAAGTAGGTTTACAACCTGCTTGGTGTAGACCTCCAAACTGTCCAGGTTGCCGCCAAAGTCTTTGGGTAACTCGTCCTTGCTGAAGAAATTGAACAGGGTGTCCGAGTTGGGTACGTGGAATTTAATCTGAAATGACACATATTGCAAAACAGAGTACCGTGACTAAAGTAGATACCTACATACAGCCTTAACCACTGTAGACAGCAGCCTAGACGTCCATCGATTAAACGAAATCTACAAGTTAAAGGGATATAATTATGTGTTTTTACTATAAGTAAATGCAACTTCACCACAGTAGAAAAACAGTAATTTTTCTTTTTACAAAAGGTACATAGCGCGAGAATTACGAATGCGTAACGATTAGGGTTTGCAGCACCGGGAAAATTTGTATGAGAGAACCGGGAATTCCCGGTACTGCAATACTAAAATTTCCCGGTACTGCAAACCCTAGTAACAATGCTCCAGTATGCATCACACCGTCTACGCCTTCACCTTGAATACGTATTGCGTCCTAAACGGCCGAAGTTCGACTACTTGTCTGTATATCTACTTTGACTTTACTCTGTTATACTGAATATAAGTATAATAGACATCACTGAAGCTTACCATTTCAGAAACTTCTTTGCTTATGAACTGCTTCATAATCGCGAACAGTCTGTCGATAAAATACGGTGCGTTTACCAAGTGCATCTGCTTCAGTCGGATCGGTATAGCTTCCTGAAATTAAAATTACTATTATTAATGAATTAATTTAATAAAGAGTAAGCAAACTGAAATGGCTAATGGACGGAGCTAGGCACAAGTGGTTCTCTAATGTCGACTACCAAGTGGATCTCTAAGGAAGACACATCGTCGTGGATCGGCCCTACTAAGGATCTGTCGGCGCGTCTAGTGGATGCCACTAGTGACCAATACGTCTAGCATAACTGGCCGCGACTTCGTTTCTCGCGCGACAGAGCATTACCTGTCACTCTCACACTATATTGAGTGGAAAGAGATAGGTAGCTTTTGTCGCGCGACAAAGAGTCGCGTGTCACAGTTGTGCTAGAGGTACAGAGGGCTGGCCAGTATTTCGCTCAGCGAATCAGCATTGATTGCCATCCAGCGTGGCAATACGGCCAGCCTTCTGGGCACACTCCCCACTGGCAGCGATTTGGAACAAATTTATTAAGTATCTTTAGTAAGAATTTAATTTATAGTTTTAGTTCTTATTGTTATTGTTTTATTTAAATTTATTTCTTACAAAATAAAGAAGAATTTTTGTATAAATTGAGTTGGCAATCTGTACTTCTAGCACAACTATAACACGCGACTCTTTGTCGTGCGACAAATACCTACCTATCTCTTGCCACTCAATATAATGTGACAGTGACAGGTGTTCAGATGATGAAGAAGAAATAATGATTCCACATAAAAGTTTGTTACATTTCAAGCTTAGCTTGGGTTTTATTAGGTGCACCAATAAGGTTACCGCTTAGCCCGAGGCGTGTAGGGCGCTGATCCTCAGGTCAACCAGAAGAGGGAGGAAGACGGAACACCTTCGCCGGCGGTACTCAAATTGGAGGTAGGTACTAGAAATACTAGACAAACGAGTGTCATCGTTGTTGTGCCCGTATCAAGTATGCCTTTGGTAGCGCCATTAGTTTTTCTAAAGTTAGGTTTTTAAGCCCTTCTGGCATGTGTGTGAGCATCTTTACACATTAGGCCCATCTGGCAACACTAATATTGAATTTGTATTTTTTAAAGTGGGTAGATTTGCACAACAGTAATTTTGGCAGAGGAAATTTATGATTTTCTCAGTCTACCCGCGACCACGAACGCTGAAAAGGGTTATGAATCGTCGGGACTTAAAATGTAGTAATATACGCGATTTAATCCGTTTAAGTTGTTTTATTACTATGTGTTAAATCCTGTTAAATAACTTTCTACTCAGATGCCATGAAGTAGGTAGATAAAGTAAGAAGGTAAGTACCTATATTATTTCTAATTGTTTGGGTAGGTATGTGTTTTGTGTGGTAGAGTATGTGAAAATACTGACAGTGAAAGATGTATGATGCGTAAATATTTCTGGTATTTATATCTCAAGGAAACAACGGAGTTATAATTTCTAGGGGATGGCAAATTCTTACAAGACATTGTGTCGTATCCAAAATTACTAATGAAAGTTGACCTATTGTTTTGTATCCCATGAGCAGTTGGTTATCTTGATGCCTACGTACTGTTATCATTATCACCCCCACCTGTCTTTCATTCAAACGTCCGGTCCCGTATCGAATATGTATCTCAGTTGCTGTTATCTCGGGTTCGTATCGTGTCGTGTAAATTGATAACTGTGTTTAAAATTACCTGCTGATACTTTAGCAACTTCTTTTGTATGGACATTTTTAACTTCCAGAAAATCTTTAAGCCCACGTCCTTCGCATCAAAGATGGTAATGTCCTCATCTTGCAGGTTATCTTCTTCGAGGAACCAGGCGTCAGTGGAGATGAAAAAATTGCGGACGAACTCAAGGTGATCGAACTTCTGAAGGCCTGGATCGTTAAGCTGGATAATCCAGACGTTTCTGTTGCCTGAGATTCGATATTGTGCCAAGTTTCTGCAATAAGAGATAATCTAGAAAGATTATGTGGCTATGCCAATATGTGCTAGCGTATTTCCAGTGAAGAAATATGAAGAAAAATATGGTATCTCACTTATTAACGGGCTCGGAGTTACTCAATATGGTGGGAGGGATTATGCGATCGACTACACAAGCGCGATTCTACCTATGCGTAATTCTACACAATATGGGTTCAACACAACAGCAGTTTACTACATTCGTGATTCCACACAGCCACTATTTTAACGCAATCGGGATTCACCCTATTCGTGATTCCACACAATATTATGGGTACAACGCAACCGCAGTTTACTACATTCGTAATTCCGCTCAGTTTTTATTTTTACACAATAATAGCGTTTCATCTACCATTTGGTTTCATCTGTAATGGTAAATACCCAATCAATAGGGTACTTACCATTATGAGTACTTGAGTAGGTATCTAGTTATGCAAACTCCTTGATTGAAATACCTTGATAAGATTAATATGTAATATTTCCTTTCTATACGACGAAAGATGTCACTTTATTAAGTGGTGGTTGTTTTTTATTTTTGTTTTTTTATTTTCTTACAAATAGGACTTACGTTCAGCCTGGAAAAAAGAGTAGAAGTTAATATGGGGGCCACTATCGCTCTGCCATATGAGCGATAGAGTGGCGAACACGAATAGTACGACCTAGAGGTATTGATACTTGGGTAATGCACAGATTTAATCTTCTCGTTTAAGTTCTGTATTTATTTACTGGTGTTATTATCTATTTCATATAGTTTGGTGCGGGCGACGTCTGTCATCAGGTCATCACAGTTCATTTTATAACATGAAATTTTGAAAAAAATTGTAATGACAGGCGTCACTCGCACCAAGATATAGAAAATAGATAACAGGCCGATTTGTTAGGTGGACTTAAAATAAAGGATCAGAAAACTATAATACTGTAAAAAAAACTTTCGGGGAAAAATGCGAACGGAAAATTTACTTCGAAGAAATAATGAGTTCGGGAAGTCCACCTAACAAATCAACAGGCCAGGCTATAAATTGATTACCATGAAATGCTATGGCTATTATTGTGTAAAAATAAAAACTGAGCGGAATTACGAATGTAGTAAACTGCGGGTTGCGATGAACCCATATTGTGTGGAATCACGAATAGGTTGAATCCCGATTGCGTTAAAATAGTGGATGTGTGGAATCACGAATGTAGTAAACTGCTGTTGTGTTGAACCCATATTGTGTAGAATTACGCATAGGTAGAATCGCGTTTGTGTAGTCGATCGCATAATCCGGTGGGAGCTATGTTCAGATTTTCTACTCGTGACTTGGAAATGAAAAAAATTGAGAATCAACTCTGAGAATAAGCAATTAGCTAAAGCAGGTGCTTTAGCTAATTGCTTATTCTCAGATTTTCGGAATGTGACGGTTGGTTTAACATTTCATCATCGCGTGATAAAAATAACCATCATCCTTCTTGGTCTTTGATGAACTGAGTGCGAGTTGCCAGTGATGATATTGAAATGAAATGAAAAATGTTTATTTCTGTTAAAATACAAATTATAAAACACTAGCTGATGCCCGCGACTTCGTCTGCGGTGTAAATTATAATTAGGCAATTAATCTTAATAGGCAATTAATAGTTTCTGATATTTGTTCATAAACTTTGTTGTAATTAAACAAAACCCTCAAATATTGGGCCCAAAACTGCACAATGCACATTTACCGTGAAAATCAATTCTTAAGTCCATTTAAGGATTATTACCAAAAAATTAAATGCACTTAATAAACCGCTTGTTACTTACACAAAAAAACAATCTACTAATTGCTATATGCTATGCATGGAGTTAAAAACCTTTTACTTTAAAAATTGTACGGGTCCCTAAAAAAACTTTCAACCCCTACTTACTCAACCCGTCTTCGAGATAAATTTTAATGAACCGTGAAATCATTTGAGTTCTATTCAGTTTAATCAGTTTTAGATACCCTACTTTAAAAATCATTTGGTCCCTTTATAAAGTTTTGGTCCCCATTTATAACCCTTGGAGATGAATTTCAAAAAATGGTTTAACATTTTTTCTGTACCCTTATTGAAGGATCTATGTACGAAGTGTCAGATTTCCTACTTCAAAAATCCTTTGGACCCTATACAGAGTTTCAACCCCCATTTAAACCCCTTTGGGGATAAATTTCAAAAAACTGCAATCACTTTTCTTTTCTTTTTTAGATGAGTTCAAGATCTACTACAAAAATCGTTTGGTCCCTTTACAAAGTTTCAACCCCCTTTTGATCCCTTTTTAGGGATGAAAAAACGGTAAAACCACATTTCTTTTTTCTTATTAAGGAGTCTATGTACGATGTCCCAGATCGCCAACTTCAAAAATCTTTTGGTCCGTATACAAAGTTTCGACCCTCATTTAAACCCCTTTGGGGATGAATTTCAAAAAAACAGCAATCACTTTTCTTTACTCTCATGGATGAGTTTATGTAAGAAGTTTAAGATCTACTATAAATACCGTTTGGTCTCCATACAAAGTTTTGACCCCCGTTTGACCCCTTCTTAGGGATGAATTTAGAAAAACGAAAAATCACTTTTTCTACTCTTATTGAGGAGTTTATATACGATGTCTTAGAGCTCCAACTTCAAAAATCGTTTGTACCCTAGACAAAGTTTCAACCCCCCTTTTAACCCCTTTGGGGATGAATTCCAAAAAACAGCAATCACTTTTCTTTACTCTTATGGATGAGTCTATGAACGAAGTTCAAGATTTACTACAAAAATCGTTTGGTCCCCATACAAAGTTTCAACCCCCGTTTGACCCCTTTTTAGGAATGAATTTCGAAAAATGGTAAAACTACTTTTCTTTATTCTTATTGAGGAGTTTATGTACGATTTCTCAGAGCTCTAACTTCAAAGTTCAAATTTTCAACCCCCATCTAACCCCTTTTGGGGATGAATTTCAAAAAACCGTGAAATGACTTTCCTGTACTCATATTGTGGAGACTATGTACGATATCTCAGAGCTCCAACTTCAAAAATCGTTTCAAGCCCCATTTAACCCCCGTTGGGGATGAATTTTGAAAAACGGTGAAATTACTTTTTGCAACTAATCTCCTAGTTTAAAAATCGTGTGGTCCCCATTTAAACTTTCAACCCCCGTTTTACCCCTTTTAGGGATGAATTTCGAAAAAGGGTGAAATTACTTTTCTCTACTTATATTGAAGGATCTATGTGCGAACTCTGAGATCTCCAACTTCAAAAATCGTTGGTGCCTATACAAAATTTCAACCCCCGTTTAACCCCTTTTGGGGATGAATTTCGAAAAACCGTGAAATTACTTTCCTACACTCATATTGTGGAGCCTATGTACAATGTCTCAGAGCTCCAACTTCAAAAATCGTTTTAACCCCCATTTAACCCCTGTTGGGGATGAATTTTGAAAAAAGGTAAAACTACTTTCTTAGACCTTTATCGAGGAGTCTATATACGAAGTCTCAGATCTGTAACTTAAAAATAATTTGGTCCCTAAACAATATTTCAACCCCCGTTTTACCCCTTTTAGGGATGAATTTCGAAAAAGGGTTAAATTACTTTTCTTATCTCATATTGAAGGATCTATGTGCGAACTCTCAGATCTCTAACTTTAAAAATCGTTTGGTGCCTATACAAAGTTTCAAACCCCCATTTAACCCCTTTTGGGGATGAATTTAGAAAAACCGTGAAATTACATTCCTGTACTCATATTGATGGGTCTATGTGCAAAGTCTCAGATCTCCGTCTTTAAAAATCGTTTGGTCCCCATTTAAACTTTCAACCCCCGTTTAAGCCTTTATAGGGATGAATTTCGAAAAACCGTGAAATTATTTTTCTGTACTCATATTGAGGAGACTATGTACGATGTCTCAGAGCTGCAACTTCAAAAATCGTTTCAACCCCCATTTAGGATGGTCCCCATTGGGGATGAATTTTGAAAAACGGTAAAATTACTTTCTTCGACCTTTATTGAGGAGTCTATATACGAATTCTCAGATCTGTAACTTCAAAATAATTTGGTCCCTATACAACATTTCAACCCCCGTTTAACCCCTTTTAGGGATGAATCTCAAAAAAGGGTGGAATTACTTTTCTCATGTCATATTGAAGGATCTATGTGCAAACTCTCAGATCTCTAACGTCAAAAACCGTTTGGTGCCTATACAAAGTTTCAACCCCCATTTAACCCCTTTTGGGGATGAATTTCAAAAAACCGTGAAATTACTTTCCTGTACTCATCTTGATGGGTCTATATGCGAAGTCTCAGATCTCCTACTTTAAAAATCGTGTGGTCTTCATATAAACTTTCAACCCCCATTTAACCCTCTTTGGGGATGAATTTCCAAAAACGGTGAAATTACTTTTTTTAAATTGTATTAAAGAGTCTATGTTCGAAGTCTCAGATCTCCTACTTTAAAAATCGTATGGTCCCCATATAAACTTTCAACCCCCATTTAACCCCCTTTGGGGATGAATTTCAAAAAATCCCTTCTTATCCCTTACTTACGTTATATAACCACCCTACTGTGAAAATTTCAAGTTCCTAACTTCAGTAGTTTCGGCTGTGCGTTGATCAGTAAGTCAGTCAGTCAGTCAGGACTTCTTCTTTTATATATTTAGATTGCAAAGGTTGGAGGGAGTCTCCTAGTAAGTTTAGGGATACCTGTATCAGATGATAAATGATATACGGAGTAGAAGCATGGTCTTTCACTGCGGGCCTTATATATCGCGCCTTATAACGCTCATTGTGCTATACCTATGGTGTTATGGAGAGAGCCACGGGTCTCTTTGCATGATCGAATTAGAAATGAAGAATTCTATAGAAGAACTAACGTAGGTTAGAACCGGCATAGATACGGGAGGTGTATATAGGTAGGTATTACGTCTCAAACTTAGGGGAACTCAGGTTAGGGTACACTACTCAAAAGGGTACTTGACAACAATCAAAATAAATTAATTAATTCTAACCACCATATTACGTTTTCAAAACCGATTACTCTCATTTTCATGCTACCAACGGTCTAACACAAAACTGAATATAGGGCACAATGTGCATGTTGAGCATGACATGACGTCACAAGCCAGTATTATTTAAACTGCATACTGCTTGTTATGCTGTTCCTGAGCGTTTTGTGTGTTAGATAGGCAAGCATTTGACTTCAATTTCACCTTTTGATAAGTGACGATGAAGCATGTGTTAGATAAAGATTAAGCCGAAAGGGTTAAATGCAGAATTCTCACCGTTGAGGTATGTTGGTTAAAGAAGAGGATTCATGTCAGATCAAATTGTTTATTCGTCTGATCCTTTTGGCTGCTTCGGTAATGACATTCTGGTGAGAAGAAGCGCCAGAAGAAACTCACCAGGTTCTCTTTTAAATCATCAGGCATTACAATATTTGTTACAATACTATGGTTATAATTAAGTTTCACAGTATGATTCATATCAGCACTAATAGCAAACAATTAAGATAGTTTAATTACGTAACTGGTAGAGAGTAATGTCTCTGGCAGTGATCGGAGCAGAATGACCCAGATTCGCCAGGGGCAGTCATTTTATAGCCCATCTACCTGACCCTTACACCCCTCAACCGACAACCAGCTGTCTGTCACTTTGAGTGGCAATTGGTTGTCATTTGAGACACTTATTTTTAATGTAATATAAAGCATTAGTAATTATTGATATTTCTCTACATCATATTCTTATAATAACACCTTATTATTGACTATAGTGCCTATTTATCCTTTGTCTATTTTTAGTATTTAAAAGGAGTCTTTGACCATTATACATCCACAGTCACACAAATTTAATAAGACCGGTAGTCAAATTAGTGGTATTACTATTATGTTCAAATTAGTCAAATAATATTCTAACACGGCCATACTGACTTATACTTCGTTCCCGAAGTACAACCCACCATGGTATGTAGAAAAGCTTGTATGATCATACAAATATCTTTACCTATTAATTCACACTCATTCACTTAATCTATTTTACAAAATCATTGATACTTCGGTACGGCCAAGTGTCACCTGCTGCCCGTGTATCCTTATGCCGACCTCACATTACTTCAGCAGTATTGTGTTATCTCGTCTACTCAACTCTAAGCACCTGCTTCGCGTGTATACGAAGTTGGTAGGAGACACAATGTCCAGCAGTGCCATACGGCCCACAGCGTCCTGTGTTTTAATTGTGCTACCAAATCTACCATAACTCAAAAACACCTGCTGCGGCGTGCTTACAGAGTCGGTAGGTGACACAATGTCCAGCAGTATTTTTTTTCTCTTTTTTTTTTTATTATTTTTTTTTATTATTTTTTTTTTCTTTATTACACAATACATATTACAATAACAATCTACCCATTCACCGGGCCAAATAGGTACGAAGTTTTTCTTTAGCAATTAATATCTGTCGCAAATTTCCTCTGCTTGCCTCGGAGTGGACAAGAAAACGCGTAGCGGCCCGTCACGTGCAAATAGTTGTTCGTCTTCATGTGCATCTGAAAAGAAAACATACGGAGAGTAGTCTTTGTCATCGCTCGGTCATTCCTGACCAAAAATGTTAGCAGACAACTTAATTTCAATACTTCGTAGTACTTAGTGTAGTAGCCACTTCAGTACTGTTTTGACACATTAATTGCATACTAAATAGCTCTTAATCGACAGCCGAAGAATTCCTGAAGGTCATATTCAGTCAATCTCACCAACTCAATACAACTCACAAAACCAATATCTGTTAATTACTATACTGGCCCACAAGGTACCATAATAGTTATTTATTTAATTTGATAAGGATATCTGAACTTTTATTTAAGCTAAAATTTATATTTAACTTGCCCCATAAGTTTGCTAGTTATTTATTTACTTTTTATGGCTAAGTTATTAAGTTAGTTATTTATTTTTAACACTGTATAAAACTTGGATGAAGGAGCGAGTTCTCCTTACACAAGTTTAGACTTAAAAGGAGAATTCGACACACTTACGTAATGACTGTTGAAAATAAATATATTTTTGATTTTGTTTTATTTTGATTTTGATCTTTGTAACGTTACAACCATCCCTGTGGTTACTTGACATAAAACAACCCTGTGGTACTATGCGACACATCCATTCACCACTGAGATCATTATGATTCCAAAGGACACTTGTCTTGTTTACCAAATTTAAAAATCAAACAAACTGTACTACACAGAAACTTCCGAATTACTAAAATTAAAGGGTATTTGTCTCAAGACCACTTCTACAACATAGTAATATTTTCAATCGCTAGAATCCATAGAACCGCGCCTCTTTCTCACAACAGTAAACTTTACATTACTTCTAAACACAATACGTAACTAGGTGTTCGTAAAATCATTAAATTTAAAAGTAGTTGAAAACAACGATTGACAACATTTATTTTCCTTTCGATAAACGTAGTCTTGATTCGGTTTTACGAACGGAGAAAACTATAGCCAGAACAGCTCGAACAGTTACAATATTGTAATTCGAACAATTGTCGGGTAGAACATAAACATAAGTGACTGTCATAAATAACCACTTCGTGAACTTGTTTGTTACTGCCAACTTTTTCATTGTTAATCTCTAATGGCAAACTTTATTAAAGTTTTTCTAACAAATTAAAAGTAAAGTTTCGCTTTGTGAGAGAATACTCGGGTCAAGAATCGTAATAAAATGGTTACGACTCACCAGATCAGATTAGATTTCCACACGCTGTTGCACCAACTGTTGTTGACTAACGCGCCTGAAGCGCCGTTGCCACCCATGTCACCTTATAGTGTGTGTCATCCGTAGTGTGTAGTGATGTGGTCCGAAACGACAAATCTTCTTTTGCTGCCTCAAAATCAATGATGTCATTTGTTGCGGTTTGAAACCGTACTTTCTGAAGGATTCTTCATTTTCTTCGACTATATTTCACGGTGTTGACTGTTGTGCAGTTGCTGGACTTGCTTTGAAGGTAAGAAATTGACTTCTTTTCTTATAAAATGATTCTTCGATACATCACAGCCGTATCCTTGATAGCTGATTCATAATCTAGTCGTCGAAATCTCAATACGCGTGTCGATTTCCTTGCCAGGATCATCATGTAAGCGATACGAGTAAATCCCAACTTCTGATGTTAGATAAAGATTAAGCCGAAAGGGTTAAATGCAGAATTCTCACCGTTGAGGTATGTTGGTTAAAGAAGAGGATTCATGTCAGATCAAATTGTTTATTCGTCTGATCCTTTTGGCTGCTTCGGTAATGACATTCTGGTGAGAAGAAGCGCCAGAAGAAACTCACCAGGTTCTCTTTTAAATCATCAGGCATTACAATATTTGTTACAATACTATGGTTATAATTAAGTTTCACAGTATGATTCATATCAGCACTAATAGCAAACAATTAAGATAGTTTAATTACGTAACTGGTAGAGAGTAATGTCTCTGGCAGTGATCGGAGCAGAATGACCCAGATTCGCCAGGGGCAGTCATTTTATAGCCCATCTACCTGACCCTTACACCCCTCAACCGACAACCAGCTGTCTGTCACTTTGAGTGGCAATTGGTTGTCATTTGAGACACTTATTTTTAATGTAATATAAAGCATTAGTAATTATTGATATTTCTCTACATCATATTCTTATAATAACACCTTATTATTGACTATAGTGCCTATTTATCCTTTGTCTATTTTTAGTATTTAAAAGGAGTCTTTGACCATTATACATCCACAGTCACACAAATTTAATAAGACCGGTAGTCAAATTAGTGGTATTACTATTATGTTCAAATTAGTCAAATAATATTCTAACACATGCTTACCTAGATAGTGCTTATTCACTCTGACCTTAAAGAGATCCGAGTTATACCGGGGAAAAGGTATGCTGGAAGAGAGTTTCACTCTCTAGTCGTCTTACAAAACCCATCCGTCCGTCTTCGTAAAAAGAAGCTGCTTTGATTTGTCGTCAAATAGCCTATTCCGAAGAGTCTGAATTCCAAAAGCTTAATTATCAGTGTTCGGATCTTAGGTGCAATTTGGTGTAGGTATATGACCTTCAAACGTTATACAAAAACATGGATGTTCCTCGGGATTCCGGGAATGGATATTATTATAGACGCATTTTTTGTTATATGCAATGCATCTATAGTAATAATCCATTCCCGTAATCCCAAGGAACATCCATGTTCCTGTATAACGTTTGAAGTCTTACCCCAAATTGCACCCAAGATTGGATCATTGAGAATCAATCCAAAATGTCATAATTCTTAATGTACTGAGCTACTCACGCCATCTGCAAAGCCTTCTGTATCCTCGGTCCTTGAGGGTCTCGGTCTGTGAACAGTTCAGAACTGGTCGCACGTAAGCTGGTGAACGCTTCCATGGCTTTCTGGGCTTTCCCCAGATCGTAGTAACAGCTATGCAGGAATCTACGCAACAATTTTTCATCTGAAACATTCGAATTGTAAACTGAATTTTGCTAAACAACCTGACTAAATAATATTATAATCTAACAAAGTCGAAATTAAAACAAAGTAACCTTTTTTTTAAGCCTGACAAACTTGCAAGCCTTACAAACTGACAGTTCCAAAAACCGGACCAGTGTGCCTACCATAAATTGACTTTTCGATCGGCGCTAGCGAGTATCGAGCGCTCGATGACAGTCTATCTCTATCGTACTATCGGCGCGTGCGAGAGAGGTCTACTGACTCTCGATACGTTAAACTCGCTAGCGCCGATCGTACACTCAACTCATGGTAAGTAGGCACTCAGGTGGGGGCCGTGGCGTTCCCTGGGATCGAACCAGATCGCTTGGCCCCATGCAATCCCAATGAGGTCCTCCTCATTGGGATGGCATTTTCTGAGTATTTATGGCCAAGGCCGAGAATGCTTACGGCGTGCAGAACCGGGAAATATTAATATGAGAGAACCGGGAATTCCCGGTACTGCCATACTAAAATTTCCCGGTTCTGCAATGAATAGTAGATAGTCTTTCAAGAATAAACGGTTTACTCACTAAGAAACGTTAGTCTTTAAAGGATTAAAGGACTCGATAAGCTACTGTAACTACTTAAGAACTTAAATTTTATACTACAACACTACTTTCCTTTAATGAGCAACTCACCCATATCCTTAGGAATGTGCCGCGTCCTGCCAACCCATTCTTTCAGCTCGACTAGTTTTTCCTCTTTCGAGTCCCCCATACTGTTCCGGTCCTGTTGACAAAACTACAAAAATATCACTGAACCACTACTTATTTAAATCCGCGCACTCATTCCGACAAATGCATATCATAATATATTTATATTCTTAAATGCTTTGTGATTCTGATTACTAAAGACACGAATCACGATTACAGTCCAAACACGCTTTTATTTGCGTTGTAATAATCGTGACACATATTGTTTGATGTAAAGATTAATCGAAGTCTGATAAGTGTCGAAGTGAAATAAGATAATGGGGCCTTAAGGCTTCAGGCTCCTACACACCATGCCGGCTTTTTGCCGCGCGGGTATGCCGCCGGCATTATCAGGCCAGTACGTCTAGCATAACTGGCCGCGACTTCGTTTCTCGCGCGACAGAGCATCACTTGTCACTGTCGCACGATATTGAGTGGATAGAGATAGGTAGCATTTGTCGCGCGAGAAAGAGTCGCGTGTCACAGTTGTGCTAGAGGTACAGGGGTCGTACTAGTAGCAAAGTATAAAGACTAACAAGTAGTCCAACTTCGGTCGTTTAGGAGCGCGCGATAGCACGTCTTTATGAGTGCGATCCATACTGGAGCATTCTTACGCATTCTTATTTCATTGCTTGTAGTGCGTTCGTATACGGCGCGCACACATTCAAGAGCGCTATGTACCTTTTGTAGGAAGATTTGTAGAAAGAGCCACTAGCGTAGCGATATGAAAAATTACCTTATGAATAGAAAATTATCTCTTAGGGCGTTTCTCCAGAAATATGTTTGCGGTCACCTCATTCATCTGGCCCTTTTTCATACTAAAGGTATGGAGACAGATCAATGAGTCGCAGACATATTTCTGGAGAAATGCCCCTTAAGGGTTCACATTCATTGGATACTATTGTTCAATGATAAATATGTCGAAGGTATAACACCTAAAGCATTATTCGAAATTTAAAATAAACTCTGCGAAGCATGCACAATAATATTTACTTTACTTACCTTTATTTGTGGTATGCACCACTTCATTCAACTTTAAATAACTTCCAATATTTTATAATACATATGCAAGGAAAGTCATACCAAACTAGAACGGAATACGATGTTTATATTGTAGGTTAGCATTGCAACAGTCCACTACGCTAGGAGGTTCCATGCTGACTAACTAAACTAACAATGTAAACAATGACAATGACCATGAAATTTTACTATTACTATCAACATCAACTACACACGTCCACGTCTCGCACTCCCTCCCCCTCTCCCAACTTCTGGTATTAGGGTTGCCAGATGGTCGGGAATTGGCGGGATTTTCCCGATTTTTTGAATGCCCTCCCGACTCCCGACAAAGAAAAAAATCTCCCGACAATGGACTTCATTTTAAATCGGACTAATCCGATTCACGCAAGGTGGTCCGGCCAGCGAAAATTTCTGCTCTTTCAGGCTAAAAAAAAAGCTCGCGCGTCGAGCGCGTGGGGCATCCCGAAATCCCGACCAAAGTCTCAAAATCCCGACATATTGTTTCCTGCTTCCGATAATGGGGTAACTCAATCTGGCAACCCTATCTGGTATGCGTCCCAAATTGTGTCTAAAAATGAACATTAATAACATTGATCATGTGTACGGTCTGTATTAAGTATGAGTTTAATGTGCTACCTTTTGGTCTTTGTACAGCTCCTTTTGTCTTCACAAAAATTGTGGATACCGTCATTGAATTCTTCCGGTATCAGGCAATGTGTGTTCTATTTACTTTGAAGGCTTCGAATTTTTGATAATGTTTGCGAGGTAAAAAACGGGATTCACAAATTTAGTAGCCCTTTGAACCAACTAAGATTATAACAATAAATTGTGTAATATTGTCTTCGGTTTCCGCGATTATCACTCATAGTAATAAAACAACTTAAAAGGATTAAATCGCAAACGGTGTCTGTTCTTCTAAAAATAGCATACCTAAAGTCTTTTTGCTTAAATTATTTTCTTTTTTGCATAAGGCGTGGCTGATAAGTTTCCTTGGCGTCTTCTTTCTTATCAAGTAAGCCTTTTGGAAGCGCCATTAGTTTTTTCTAACTTAGGTTTTTAAGCCCTTCTGGCATGTGTGTAAACATCTTTACGCATTAGGCCCATCTGGCAACACTAATATTGAATTTGTATTTTTAAAGTGGGTAGGTTTGCACAACAGTAATTTTGACCGAGGGAATTTATGATTTTCTCAGTCTACCCGCGATCACGAACGCTGAAAAGGGTTACGAAACGTCGGGACTTAAAATGTAGTAATAAACGCGATTTAATCCGTTTAAGTTGTTTTATTACTATGAATAAAATGCGTGCCAAGTTTAAACCAAAAAAAAAACGATTTTGTGTTAAATTCACATGACATAACACTGAATTATTTAGCTTTTGAAAGACCTAAACTACCTAAATTACAATCAAAATATGAAATAATGCAACTTTTTAAAATCTGTTTATGATTGTTGGTTTATAAAACTTGAAGGCACCCAGTAACATCATTCAGGCAGCTAGACGAATTACAGAATTTTCAGACGGCACTGCATAATTGACTGTTACTGAAATTTGTAAAAATTATATAAGATCCTGTTAAAATAAGCATAATAAGGAAATATGTTCAAGTTTTGAGTTTAATATCTAACGTGTAACTTTTTTATGAGCCTCCAAATTTGGGTGGAAAAGTCCATTTTAAAAGTATAAAATTATTAAAAACTATTAATACCATTAAATAACTCATAAAATTTATAGTAACTTTTGTTATGAAACCATTACGATAAACGCAAGTTTAGAACAAAGTTATTGATTTCCCCAAACAACGTAAGAGTAGGTAGTGACGTCACTGTATAACGGGCTTCAGTAGGGAGCGTTTCGGCACTTATTTGGGAAAGTCTAAAAATGTGATTTTAACATTGTAGTATCTCGGTGAGTTTTTGTGATATTGAAGTGGTTTTTTCACTAATATTACTATTAATGAAAGGTGTTTCTATAACATATCACAGAAAAAAGTTGTCAAGTAGCCAATTATAATGATAATTTACGGAAGCTCTTAGTAGATTGAAGATCCAGAAATATATCAAGCTCTTTGAGTCGTTAAAATTATTTCAATATAGTTATGGTCAATTCAACATACTTACACCTTTTATTTGTTTTGTCGCCAAACAACATTAGTAGGTACTGTTATTTTATGTTTTTGATTATTTGGTTATTGTCAAATACCCAATTGTTACAAATGTAAGAAATGAGTTCTAATGAAATTCCGCAATATGGCCGCACCTCATATTTTTGGTCAGCCTGTATTTCGGTATATAAATCCATTGCGTTTCTAAGGATTAAACATAAGAAAAGGGCGGGAAAGAAACATCAAATAATTTCAAAATTTAATCGTATAAGGCTACAGAATTAAAATTGTCATGGGATCGCAGGAACAGGATCAATACATGTTCCGAAACTCTTCGGGCGAAATGTGTACCTATCCTACCATATTGCTCACTTAAATATTCTACAGCAAAACAGCGCTCGTGCCCAAAATACCGCATTCCCAAAATACCGGATTCTCGATTTATCAGATTCCTGTCTTACCGCATACCTGTCACACTAGATTACAAAATCGTAAGTTACTCAAGGATCTAAATGATTTTGTTGGATGTATTATTTTGGGAATCTGGTATACGGAGAATCTGCTATATCGACAATCTGGCATTTAAGGAATGCGATATTTTGGAAATGATCGGTTCCACGATAAAAGGTAACACGAATCACGATTTTATTACGTGTTGAATCATCATAATGCAAATTTAAGTCTTAATTTATCTTTAAAGAAGTGTTACTTATGATCCCTAGATATAGTGAGACTTAACAAATTCCCTGTCCCGGTGTCCCCAATGTGGGGTATGAAGGTTTTTTTCAGGAGTCCGTGCTTCCACTATGGAGTCACTTCCCCACTTGATTGTACAGTTGGGACTTGTCCGATAGTTTTGTATGAGGACAGTGAACGTGTTAAATTTGTATCTTTAATGAAATAACTAAATATTTTTACTAAAAAAAACCCGACCGCGGTGCACTTTAAAAGTGGATAAAATCCGCCACTTTATTTATGTTAACGAACTTCATACCCAGTTACACTCGCGCCATCAAGACGAATCTAATGATGTATCTATCATTTATCAAAATCGGTTGTGCCGTTGAGTAGTTACGAGCGGACATAGGAACGGACATACCTAACTAAACTAAACCTCCTTTGGGCTTCACCGCAGTCGGGTAAAAAACACGTAATGAAATCGTGACTCGCGTTACTATTACGTGGAATGACCCCGAAAACATTTGGAGTATAGGCACTGATTAAAATGCGTTCTTGTACCTATTTACTAATCTTCGCTCATTCCCAGAATACCAGATTTTTAAAATACCAGATTCTCGATGTATCAGATTCTCCGTATACCAGATTCCCAAAATAATACATTCAACAAAATCATTTAGATCCTTGAGTAACCTATTATTTTATAATCTAGTGTAATGGGAATGTGGTAAGGCAGGAATGTGATAAATCGATAATTTGGTATTTTGTGAATGCGGTATATTGGGCATAAACGCTAATCTTATAGTTAACTATTGTACAATTTATCCTCAGGTGCTCTCCACAGTTCCTCCCTTATTAAATCGTCCCTGGAAATAAACGAAGTTTGTTAAAACTTGATAAACACAGACAAGTAGTTCCTCTTCGGTCATTTATTCTAGGTCGAGGCGCATACGGTGCGATCCGTATTGCAGCATTTGTACCTACGCATTCTTAAAACATCGCTTGCAGTGCGTTTACCGCGCACGTTTACGCGCGAAGAAAAATTACTGCTATTATGGGCATTTTTATTTTAAAATGTACGGTTAGGCGAAACTTAAGCTATTATCAAATACCGTCTAACCTGTCAGTCCGTAACGAAATGTATGGAGTTTAACACTAATCATCAGTTCTGTAACGACCTGTTCACTGTCAGTTAAGAACGCACTTTAAATAAAAAAGCCCTTATACTGTAGTGTTACTGAAGTCAATCGCAGGTCAGTCATAACATTAGAAATAAGTCATTACCATCTGACTGGCTGGCTACTCATGACGGTCGCGTATATCACACAAAAAATAAATTATTGAATTGAATGACCCGTCACGTATCGCCAAATATGTCAGCAGCCCTTTACTTATGTACTCTGAAATAGTTGGTCGGATAGACAAGAATGAATAGAATTTTCATATTATATTTTATTAGAAGAGATTTTTTTTTAAATTATACGCGTATGCCTAGGACAAGATTCGAACCTGCGTCTCCAACGGCTCTCCGGGCCAACAGTGCGTCTGTGCACTTTCTCTTCTAATAATATATTTGGAATTCGTTGGCAGATGTTAATGCTATAATAAAACTGCATAGAATATTCATATGTTTACAAACCTGTGCTTGTGAATTAGATCAACGATCTGTTTGTTGTAGACCGTCAAACTGTCCAGGTTGCCGCCGAAGTCTTTGGGCAATTCGTCCTTGCTGATGAACTTGAATAAGGTGTCCGAGTTAGGAGCGTGGAAATGGACCTGAAATTAACCATAAGGGCATTTTTTTTTAAATCTACGGCTAAGCGAAACTTAAGCTATGTTCAAATACCGTCTAACCGTCTAACCTGTCAGTCCGTGACGAAATGTATGGAGTTTGACACTAATCGTCAGTTCTGTGACGACCTGTTAACTGTCAGTTAAGAACGCACTTTAAGCACAGATTATATAACAGTCTTAAAGTAAAATAGCCCATAAACTTGATTATGTGGTGTGTGTGTGTGTGTGTGTGTGATTTCTTTAGACAACCTCATATACACCGTGGCCCCGTACAACCCGACCAACTTTAACCACGTATTCCTGATGGTATTACAAGTAAATAACGTTATTTCAAATTTCAAATTATATATTTCGGAAGCATTTCCATAATTTGTTAGTAACAATGATACTTAATAAATATGTTAGTAATACACACACACTAGTCCCTAATTCCCTATCTGCGTCCACTAGACGGCCCAGCTCTGTGCAAGCTGTCCCAGTAGCAGTGGAAGGGTCCATCTAGGCGCGCCGCCACGGTCTGCAGGAGGCTGTTCGGGCTGCCACGCAGGCGGCTCGCCAGGGATGCAACACGCTTGCGCATTATGGCATGGAAGCCATCCGTATGCTTCTCACAAAACATCCCCGACGCGCTGCAATGGCGTGGCAGCCCCAACAACATCCTAAATCCATTATTATATTGGACACGTAGGGCGCTGTAAGCTCTTTGAGTAAAGTTGATCCATAGGCTGCAGGTGTAGAAAGACTGACAAAATGCTTAAAAAAGGGTAATCTTTACATTGTCAGTACATTTTGCACACCTACGGATCAACATATTACTTCTGACTGACAGCGCCCTACGCTCTCTCTCCAAATCCTTGTCGTCATTGAGCCTCTCCGTGACCCAGTGGCTTAGGTATTTAAACTCACTCACAATATTTAGAGGTGTGCCATAGAATTTGATGGGAGGTACATTTGGGTAGTATTTGGTACCTGCTTTAAAAATCAACATAGGTCGTTATAGGTATCGTTATATCAACATAGGTCGAATTTTGTCATTTTACATTAATAGTCTTATGGAACAAAACAAATCAATAAATTCAGTCCCTCGTTATAAACATATCCTTACTGGAGGAAAAGTTATTAAAAACGAAAAAAAAGCTAAAATGGAAAAGAAAGGTCAATATTTTGGCTTTGCAATAGCTTACCATCTAATACTGCGAAGGTTAATTGCTGTTTAGTTAAAGGATTTTCAAAAATCAGTGAAAGTATCTTAGTCACATTTATTAGGGCTTGTTACACACTTGGGAGTTTTTATTTTAAAAATTATGAATATCTCGGAAAGTAAGCGTTAATCGACTATACGTCACATAACTTTTTTTACTTCTAATAGTTGTTAGAATCTATGGTTAAAGTTGGTCGGGTTATACGGGCCCACGGTGTATAATCCAATTGTATCGACTATTTCATTATCTTCGTTCGTACACGGCGCACACATGCTAGCGGCGCTATGTAAGTATAGTCCGTACAAACTCTTAAGACCAAATGCTGTCAAACGAACGCAAGCCAAGAACTACCTTATGGTCTAATTATAAGGTAGCTTTTGGCTTGCGTTCGTTTGACAGCATTTGGTCTTAAAGTTTGTACGGACTATACCTAAGTTTTGTCGGAAGAAATATTAGTGCTATATACTGTGCTTAGTTGAGACTAAGCACAGTATATAGCACTAATATTTCTTAATTTACTGTCAATAGAAATACTTGGAATATGATGTTATCATTTCTCTGACGCTTACCGTTTCACTCATTTCTTTGCTCATAAACTGCTTCATAAGCGAAAACAATTTGTCCATAAAATACGGTGCGTTAACCATGTGCATTTGTTTTAGTCGCATCGGTACGGCTTCCTGAAATTAATTGGTAAAATTAGGCACGTTATCATCATCATCGTCATACCAATCTTGAAATGTCCACTGCACATGTCTCCTCTGAAGACACAACGAACGGTCGCACGCTTTTTACGTCCATCGGCTTCCGACGACCTCAACCAAGTTGTCAGACCATTTTTCGTATTAAAGTATTATCTGTTAATCAAGTCAGCTCAGTTCCACCCACTCAGTAAATGTTAAATAGAAAGTTCATAGAAGAACTAATGTCACCGACATAGCTCTTAGAGTACCTACGTAAATTGAAGTGACGAGAGGTACGACGGACCGATGGCCAATGGGGCATGAAGGGACCTCGAAATCGATACTGTTTGGGTAGGCCTACAAAAAATGGACTGACGGACATAGGTCACCGGAAGCCGATGGATAGGTGCAGAAATAGAAGGTATGAACCTTCGCTTCAGAGAGGAGAGATGATTATATTCAGCAGTGGATGTCACCGAGGTAAAATGATGAGGTACTCCACCGAAAAAGTCATTCAAACGTTAGAGTTTTGTCTCTTGTCGGTTGTCTATCGACGAGCACTTTTGGGGAATCGACGAACTAGGTCCGAAGCAGCAAGGCACAGGACAAACTTCGGTACGGTGACCAGATTTCTCGGCTTGGTACCAACCAGGTGCTATGTAAATCTGTACTGACTGTGTAATTTATTCAAGATTGGGTACCTCTTGGAACTTGAACATCTTTTTTGCTACGGACATTTTCAACTTCCAAAAAATCTTAAAGCTCAAGTCTTTCGCATCCATGATGCTTATATCTTCATCTTGCAGGCCAGCATCCTCTAAGCACCAGGCGTCTATGGAGATGATGAAGTTGCGGACGAACTCAAGGTGATCGAAGTTTTGAAGACTTGGGTCATTGAGCTGCACAATCCAGAGGTTTCTGTTGCCTGAGATTCGATATCGCGCTAAGTTTCTGAAATTAGAGATTATCATTTTGAAGCACCATGAGGCTATGTATACCAATTACCGTACCGAAGACATGTTATTGGTGATGACAAATGGAGTAGGTAGGTCTTTGTTTCTTATTAATGGAGGCCACGATCACGAACAGACATAATAAGTCATACCATACATGACTTATGTACAGGGAGCGTAAGTTTCGTGCCGATGACAGGCAAATGACGTCTATCTACATACAGGCTGATTTAGTTAAGATATTACATTGATTTACTGTTACCGTAAATTACCGGTATCGTTTAAGTTATGGATTAATTATCTTTTTTACTTTCATTGATTCGTGTCAATGGCAGAAAACATTTTGTAAGTAAAAATGTATACGTCTGTTTTTTTATTTTTTTTGGCGGAAAATTGGAAATATTCATCGGATATGCGATTTGACATATACTTATCCGAATGCGGTCCCTTCTATATCAAAATGCGTTTCTGTTATATGTATTTTCCAATTTCCCGTTGCAATAAATAAGATAAAACAGGCAGACACATCTTGATTTATAAAACGGCTACTACCATTGACACCAACTAATAAAAGTAGTGATAAAATTAATTCATAGCTTTTACGATACCGGTAATTTCCGGTAACGATAAATCAATCTAAAACCTAAAAATAATCATGCTGTATGTAGCCTGACGTCATTTTCGCGTCATCGGCACGAAACTTACGCTCCCTGCTTATGTGCTATGGTGGGAGTGATATAAATACACAATTATTACATTTAACGTACTAAAGGATTTTTTAGAACAGCCACCACTACATAGCTTATATCTCGGGAAGGAAGAAACACAGTGTGTGTGTGTCTTGGTGCTGCCAAGTCAGCCGTAAAAGGACACCACTAAGCATGTACCAGGGCATTGCGACGATGCCAAAGCGCTGATCCCCCATGGAATAATTTATTTTTTTGATAGCCTATTTTGTGTCCCACTGCTGGGCAAAGACCTTACGGATATTAATGTAAGAAATACAGAACAACAATTTTACACCATGTATGCATTCTGGCACTCCTAGCACGGATTTCATAGGAAGTCTATGGATCACAGAAGCTACCGCGGAAGGACTATCACCTAGGTACTTATTTATTTATTTAAACTTTATTGCACAATACAAGAAAGTACAAATGGCAGACTTAATGCCGTAAGGCATTCTCTACCAGTCAACCATCAGGGTAAACAGAGACATAGGTGCGGCATTTAAGCTGATATAAGTCGGAGCGTGACGTATGTTTACGAGTATATCATTCATGAATCGTTTGATAAAAGCGATTAAGCAGCCCGGTGTCTGATTACTAAATCGTCATTCCACCGGCTGACAGTACGGTGGCGAAAGGTCTTTTTGGCAGCAGGTGGCAAAAGATCAATTTAACAGTAAATGTCAAAATCTTCTTTACGGTTAGCATTTTTAGAAACCCTCATTGAGGATCAAGGGACGAGTAATCCGGTACTCACGCGCTTTGCAAAGCCTTCTGTACCCTCAAACCGAGTGGATCGCGGTCTGTGAACAGTTCTGGACTGGTAGTTCGCATGCTCGTGAACACTTCTATGGCTTTCTGGGCCTTCTCCATGTCGTAGTAACAACTGTGCAGGAATCTACGCAGCAATTGGTCATCTGGAACAGGCGAATTGAATACTTAATTTTATGAAGAAGGAAGGATTTAATTCGCGATGGTCAAATAAGTTAAATTCCGTTATCTCCTTCAGATATAAACTCTATAAAGCACCAGTAGCGTGGCGTCCGAAGAACTCGATTCCTACCGGCTTGCCTGATATCAGGCATTTGAGCACCTTATTCTACAGCTCTTAATGAAAATGTACGCTAAATCTGCATCGGCTTGCCCAAGGATATCTTTTACGCCACGCCACTGATAAGCACTTAGGTAATTTGCAACTCTATCATACATAAGCAGGCACTTAGTTAATTTAATTAGCATCACTCTTTGTACATCCTTTACTGTCAGTAGGTACAGTCAGATCTGTCACATTGAACATACCCTCGCAATTTTCATATATTTGCTTTATTTAATCTGGATAGACCCTAGCCATTTTCATATACTTAGGTACTTTATTTAATCTGAATAGTGCACATAATATACATATAAGAACTATAATTGAAGGCAAAATAGAAGAAAGAAGAGGCAGAGGAAGACCGAGGCGTGCGTTTATGGATCAAGCTAAAGAGAAAGTTAATGTGACGTCGTATCAGGACCTCAAAATGGTAGCAGAAAAAATAACGGAATGGCGGTTTATCCACCAACAAGAGCAAGTCTCTTAAATTTATGATGATGATGATGGGCTAATGAAGTTTGGCGCATTACAGACAACGCCTGGTGCTTTAAATTAAGCGTAGGGATAACTTGCGGCGGCCCCTCAAGCCTTGCCCCCCTTATACGCCCCTGTACGATCAAATTTCATGAAATCGCACTCACCCATATCTTTAGGTATATGAGGTGTCCCGGCAACCCATTCTTTCAGCTCAGCTAGTTGTCCCTCTGCACCTTTCGAGTCACCCATACTGTTAAAAATACCACAAAAAATCGCTGATTCCTAATAGAACCCACATATAGGTACACCTTAATATTTGAAATTTTAAAGCTTAATACACAATGTTTATTGTTACTAAAAACACTATTCCACTTAAAACGACTACTTAATTCTACTTTAAACGGTATAATGACACAAATTATTTCAATGATAACGTAATGGATATCCAAGTAATATCGTAAACATATCGAGAGAGATAACGCTAATAAGATATAGGGGCATTAGACACAAGCTGACTGTTAGTAAAAATAAATTTAAACTATTGGCCAAGCAAATTACTGATTTTAATCATAACTTAATCTTTCTGTAAATACCATGATTATTTTATGTTCCTAAATAAAATTATTGAATACTCGTTTACTGGTGCGACCGTTTGCTCACATTTATTTTCGTACTTCAACACATTACATCACAAAGAATCTGAGGCCAACCAAAACAAAATTAAGGTTTTTCTAATGAAGATAGGTAGCGGAAACAACTATCAGGAGGAATATATCAGAGTTCGTGTGGTATGATTAGTGCTGACCAGTGTAATAGACTCAATGTCATAACAACAGTGTCCGATCGTGTAATTTAGAAACAAAATTGTACGTGTACAATTTTGTACGCTATTTAAGCGTGCACTATACTGGAAAAATGTGTAGTCCCATTCTTTATATTGCCGTCAATTTTATATATCGCAATTTAGACAAATTAATTCTTTGTTTTTTTTTATTTTGTAGACACGAGCATTGCTGTTATGGGTATTCGTCGCCTAATTAGCCTAAGAGCCAGGCGGTCCACGGGGCGCCATACTTTGAACTCATTTCTATAATACAGAGGTCTCCTTCGTTGGATACGATTCATTCATTTCATATTAAAATATCGAAATGTCTACATTACTATTAACTACACACAGAGCATTATGATGGGTAATAAAATAATAGTGGAGCGCAAATAATACTTACTTTACTTATACTTATTTATAACGTAATATATAATGTTACATGTTTTTATGATTCAATAAATAATAATAATAACTCACATCGCAACGGTATAATTAATTTCCATATGAGCAGGACAGTAAAATACGAGAAACCAGTTATGGAATACGATATTTTATGCTGTGAATTAGTGTAGCAGTCCACTACGCTAGAAATCACCACGCTTACTAACGATGACCATGAAATTATATTATAGATACCTTTAGACTCAAAGGACGTAAACGCCGTTGGTTTTAATGGAGCTTACGCCCTTTGAGTCTAAAGGTATCGTATGTCTTTGTGGCTTAGATCTTAACGTATATAGGATGTAATGGTTAAGAGTACACAGTAGCTTCCAGTATCAGTATTTTGTTTTAAATACGGGCGTAAAAGCTCTAGAACCCCGTTGAGTATTTCGTAAATGTAAGTCTGTCAAAAACCTTTAAACTCCATGGTACCTCCGTGACACAGTGAGTCGTCCACATCGATAATCTATTTAAAATAAAACTAGAGGTATCCGAAAATTGTTGTTAAACTATCATACCTACATCTGTTCTCTACGACCCTCTAACATATCGACAGTGGAAAGAAGAAACCCTTTAAGCGACATTTTAGGCAGAATTGAGTTAATATACATAGGTATATCGTTGAAATCATCTTTTTTTTTGCGTCGCTTGAGCCGGGTTACATGGCGATCTGATGACTTTCATGGCGCATAAAGAATACTAATAATTAAATATTTTTACTAAAAAAAACCCGACCGCGGTGCACTTTAAAAGTGCATAAAATCAGCCATTTTGTTTATTTTAACGAACTTCATACCCAGTGACACTCGCGCCATCAAGACGAATCCAATGATGTATCATTTATCAAAATCGGCTTTGCCGTTGAGTAGTTACGAGCGGACACAGGAACGGACATACATACATACAGGTCAAACACATTACCCTCCTTTGGGCTTCGCCGCAGTCGGGTAAAAATAGTTAACCAGTTCAAAAAACCTTATTTTATGCTACACACAATTTGGGTTAAATTTAACCTGTGTTACCTAACCAACCACACATTCCGTCCTTTTAAACGCTCTCCTGTAAAGTTTAAAAATGTCGCCTAAAGGGTTTCTTCTTTCCACCCCGTCTATATCAAATTTAGTTATCTCTGGATTTATTTTTGAGAAATTGCTGATGTGATTTTGCTCAAATTAGGGTTACGTACTATCGATATAAACTTAAAGGTTTTTGATATCTGTTACATTTTTGAAACAATCATCTGGGTACATTTTAAAGATTACATCCTGTATAAATTAAATATAAATTGCTAAAAAAACATTATTTATCACTTCAATAGTCACTAATAGTGACTGTGACAGTGATAGTGACTCACTATTTGCTTCTATTTTATTGCAGGCTTTGTTGTAAATATATATATATGTTTCGTTTATATATATAATGTATTTTATGTATTGTATATGTAGGTTTATGTATTAATTTATATACGTATGTGTATTGCTTCCCTTGTATTTAGTTATTTGTGTGCATTCTTCGTCTTTTGCATCGTTTATTCCTCACCACCGGTTACCTATCTGAAACACTAAAAACGTTAGTCCGAATTTCGTTTCGGCAAAAACTATTCGACAAATATCGTTTCAATTTTTTTTCGTTTGTCCGAATTTTCATTTCGAATTATTACGATTCGGCATTTATTGGTTCGGTTTTTTAATCATTCGACAAATTACGGTTTGCCCTAAATCTCGTTTCACCATAATATCAGTTACCCGAAGTAACGTTTCAATTTATTCACCATTCGACTTTTTTCGATTGACTTTGATTTCATTTGTCCGATGTAACGATTCGACATGTGTACAGCTGGCATTACAATTTACAATTATTTATTTTTATACCTGGCAAACTAGTCTGCAAGAATCTACCCGCTTTGTACTTTGATAAAGATAACCTTACCCGCCACATAAAACTTGTTATAGTGTATTATTAAAGCTAATACTGAGTGAGTAGTACAGTGCGATAGTGAAAACTTATTTAAATATGTCTGACCTAACCTACTTTTTTCCTAGCAGTTCGTTTTTGTTGGGGGACGCAGTTCAAACCTAACCTAACCTATTTTTCTGGTAGCAGTTCGTTTTTGTTGAGGGACGCAGTTCAAACCTAACCTAACCTATTTTTCTGGTAGCAGTTCGTTTTTGTTGGGGGACGCAGTTCAAACCTAACCTAACCTACTTTTTTACCTAATTGAACCTTTGTTTTGAGTTTTTTTCCATGCGGGGGGCTTCGCCCCCCGAGCCCCCCTTGTGGGGGGCTCCGCCCCCCCGTCCCCCCTTTGTCCTTCTGCCGATATAAGTTTTCTGTTACAGTCACTTCCCCAAACGGCCACTTTTTTATGAACCAACCTAACCTACTGACCTTTCCCTAAAAAACTAATAATAAATAACTAATTTTCTTTTCTAAAATAACATTTATTTTAGATTTAGGGAAACATACCTCTGCCGAGAAATAACTTGGGATATCGTTAAAAGGTAAACTGAAAATATGTCTAAACGTATCCAGTGCGAAAAGTATCATTGGGTAAATGAAAAATGGGCAACGAAACAAAATACGTAACAATTCATAGGGCAAGTGAATGAGATGGGAAACGTTTTTCGGACAAACGAAACTTTTACTAAACGTGAAATGGTGAACAGAAAAAAATACGAAACCTGTCATCGGACAAACGATAATAATTCGAATAGTTTTTGGCCAAATGAAATTCGGTGAATGGTTTTTAGTGTTTGCGATAGGTTACCCTCACCACCTACTCATTTAGTTTTGTTAATTTTATATCAACTCCGCTACCCAAAGGTTGTCTGGAAGAGATCGCTCTTTAGCGATAAGACCGCCTATTGTTTACCAATGTTTTTGTATAAGTTTGCATTGTAATTTATCTTTTGGTGTGCAATAAAGTATGATTGTATTGTATTGTATTGTATAGCGCGTTATAAGGCGTAATATACTAACCGCCATACGTCACATACACGTTTGTCTTATGTAGGTAATAAGTCAATAAACTTTTGCAGTCCAGTATTGAGGATAAATCGGACATAATTTAGAACAGTGGTGAGCAAAGTTTTTTCATGGCGGGCCAGAAATGGCCCGGAGATGGCCCGTGGGCCGTACTTTGCCCACCACTGATTTAGAATGAATCAAGGGCGTACAACTTACGAACGAGATTAGGTACCGTCGTGACTACCTTTTGCCGCAAGTACCTATTCATTACTTGACAATTAATAGTTTTGTGCCACACCTGCCCATAAAGTGGCTTTTTCCGCACGCTGCGCGTACGGAAAAAGCCGTTTTCTGGCCAAGTGTAGACATAAAATGATGTACACAACACGGGAGGTAATAAAGAAAGCCCTCGATCGCATATTTACGTCCCTCGCTTGCAGCTCGGGCCGTAAACTTCTGCGATCTCGGCCTTTCTTTGTATTACCACCCTAGTTGTGTAATGAATGTACTATTATGTACAGCTAGTCCGAGAGGAAGTTTAAGAAAATCAACTAGGTAAAGATAGCACCCTAGCCCAAGTTAGGAGTCCTGCGTTCAAAAAACAATAAACGATGTTTGCTAAATCGACAGGAAACACATTTTAAACAATATCCAGTAATTTTAAATTGCAAATTGATGTACATGAATACACATTTAAAATATTTCACCTAAATATTTGCGGTAAAAATATGTACTGAAACAGTTTTTGGAAAGGAAATTGAAAATGTTTCTGAAATTCTATTTTTTGTCTCCTTTTTTTTAGTGTCTCTAGAAAATAAAGTTTAATTTTTTGGAGTGTTGTTAATTTATTTCATTGCATATTTCAGAAAAGCACTATACACACCTAGGCGTGAAAAGGGGTTGCCGGCCTCTTAACTATCTGGCCTCGCTTTCGCTCGACCAGCTATATGTACCTACTCGGCCGGCAACCCTTTACTTCAGTAATATTCTATTAGAAATAACTATAATAACGAACTATTGACTCAAATCTTCCGGCCCTCCATCAAGAAAGTTTGCCCACCACCGCACCCCTCTTTTTATGAAAATTAAATTATTTTCACATTTGCATACAGTTACTCGTATGTGATTCCAATGAGGATGTTTAGAAATCATAAACCCACCAGCTGGCAGCAGGTTGGCGAAAGGTCTTTTTGACAGTAGGCGTCAAGATCCACTAATCACACCACCTGATTTTGACATCTACTGCCAAAAATCTTTCGCCACCCTGCTGCCAGCTGGTGGATTTCTGATTTCTAAATACCCTCATTACTTTGAATTATTATTTTGAATTTGAATTTGAATTACCTGCTTACCTGGCAAAATTATACTGTTCGAAGACTTTCGTCTTCAGACACTAAGAAATTTTGAAGATGTGACGCATCTTCCCGAACGCTGCCCAGCCGGGCTGTATTCGTCGATTGACATCCTTCTAAAAGTAGGACTTACTTTCCTAGCAAGACAAATTAGTCCCAAGTCGTCTAAAAATTCGAATGCAGAATTAAATAAAACAAGCGTATTCCGTTGTCACATGTTTATTTATCAGGGAAATGGAATACGTTCAGATCATTAACAATACAGGATATAAGCAATAGAATGCTACAAACGTAAATGTACGGAACCTAAGTATAATATAATTTAAATATAATATCAACCCTTTAACCGTTTCACCCCGGCACAGCAACAATAGTACATTACACATCTAGCGTGGTAATACAAAGAAAGGTCGAGATTGCAGAAGTTAGCGGCCCGAACTGCAAGCGAGGGACGTAAATATGCGATCGAGGGCTTTCTTTATTACCTCCCATGTTGTGTACATCATTTTATGTCTACACTTGGCCAGAAAGCGGCTTTTTCCGTACGCGCAGAGTGCGGAAAAGGCCACTTTATGGCCAGGTGTGGCATAATATAAATGAAAAATAACTACAACATCGCGGTTTTTTTTCTTTAGCGTTTATTTCATTGATGGTGTTACAAGATAAAGTAAAAGTTACAGCATGGGCCCCAGGGCCATGCTCCGGTTTTCATTCGAGATTAATATCGTGACGTCTCTCTCGCTCTCTTCCTGTAGCATAATCGAGTGAACGGGACGGCAGCATACAAACTTCTAACGAAAACAGAGTGTAGGGAGAGTCATACACGTGTCAGGAAATGAGCGTCTTTCCTGTGGTCAATACAATAGTTAACTGTTATCATTACATTAATTAATTATCATTATGTTTATATCTTAAGGGTCTAGTACAGAGGTTCCGAACCTGTTAACCAAATTACCCCTTTATAGGGATAAAATTAAGTTTTCTCAGGGGTAATACTCATATTTAGTCGTTTTTCTTTGAGTACTTTCATATGCTTGTCTGTATTACATATTTTTTGGAGGGTAACGGTATACAAATCTAGAGTGGGCCTGTAGGTGATGTGGCAATAAAGGTTAGGAACCACTGCTCTAGTAGTACTACATAGTAAGTAGGTACATGCCTACAAGGATCCAGCAAGAAAACTAGGCTTTTAAAGCCGCTAATTTTGGTGATGGCCACAGGAAAGATGCGTAACACTAACTCATAATACGAGCTGTGTATGACCTATCCAAATATAATTAATGGAACGATAACATCTAACAAAACTGACGTTAAAATTTGCCCCATATCTCCCACTTTTTAAAATCAATACGTCTTATGTATCAAGTGATATTGATAACCATCTTAATGTTTACTATGAGTGAGTCTAAAGTCATTTATGACAAATGTAATCTTAACTTTGAGAAAACTGTAATTTCGAATAGGTTGCATATCGTTTAAAAGACAAAAATCTGTGATTGGTTACAAATTTCGATGTCCCGTTGGAATTTTTTGTAATAACAAAGCCGCTTTAGGAATAACATCCTATTTTTTATAGAACCCGCTATGTTATTTGAAGAGATCACAAAGAAGGTTTATATTTAATTTAGGTAAATAGGTACATAATTATTTACTAACCTGTTCTTGTAGTGTGGACTGCATTTTAATTTTTTTTCCTTTATTTACGAAAATGTTGCTCTTTAGGCAATAAAAATGTTTTTACTAAGAATGGATATCTGAATTATTGTGTTATAGAATGAGTTAAATTGAATGTATTGTTTACTACATATACTTTATATAGAGTAGGTAATATACGTAGGTACCATACTGTTATCTTATAAACTTATTTATTATTGTATAAAACAATTATTTCGAATAGACCCCACATCCACACATCTCAGACCGAATTTCATCTTCAAGTTATAAACAACGTCGTGGTACAGTCGGCCTCAGAAGTAGCTGGAGACTTTAGTACTGATGCCGACTGTTCACACTATCACAAGATTACCTTTTTTTTACAAAATCCCCGACATTACGTAACAAATTTCCATTCATTGTTATAATTTAAACGAAAATTGATAAATAAACACTTTCACAACCAAAATTTCGTAGCGCTACGCTTGTAACCGATAGCATGGGGAAATGGGTATGTAGCGAAAATTTGCTACGAGGTTGCCTTATGGCATAAAAGTTCGCCTTTTGTACGATAAGTTTTCTTTTGTGTAATAATGTTTAAATAAATAAATAGCGCCCACGGCACGGGTTTCCGGTGTTGAAAGTGTTAAATACTTTGGGCGGGACTCGAACCCTAGTCAAGACTAGTCTAAAAGTGGTACTCCACTTTCTTGGCTTAGGCCCCATTTAGACGAGGCGAGAACTCGTATGCGATTTTCATTTCATTTTTGCTATAATTAGGCTTGTGTCGGTCAGGACCGAAGAACTAAAAGGAATGAAATCCCACCTTGGACCGATAAGAACTAGTTCCTCTTAATCGGTCGTCGGTCCTTTAGTTCAGTAGTCAATACATCGGTACATTTAATTGGTTGGAAGCGAATGATCGAATGAGTCAAAATCAAATATTAAATAGCTCCTTTCTTTCCTTCAGATCTCGAGATTTGCTCCTGAACTAAAGGAACTAAAAGACCGAACTGCTTCCTTTGACCGATTGACCGAAATCGGAGCGATCTTTTCAAAGAACGAGCGGGCACAACTCTACTATTAATTATACTCATCGTTCCTAGGTAGCCCGCAATGTAATCAAATAAGAAGATCCACTAATATTTTATCTATATTACTCTAAAGTTTATGCATTCTTCATCATATTTATGAATATTTCGTATAACACAAAGGAAAGGACGGTTGAAACGCTCCGCGTCCTTACCCATTAACTAGGTAGGTACAAGGAGCTCAAGTCTTACAACAGACTTGTGATGTCACTAAGTCCTTTGTTGGCCTTGAACTCATTTTCTTTTACGTTATTTGTGACTTGTGCCCTTTTCACTAGACCCACAGATTTGATTATTAAGTTCCGGCTACATTAAAATGTTTCAATCTCATTAGCAGACGTTTTCGCTGTATTAATATTACCCTGTTCATTTTAAAGAACGGGGGCCCGTTGAAGCGGTAAATCTCTGCCGAGAATACTGTTTGCGCTAAAATAACTCAACACAGATCTTCATATTATTATAGTACTGTCTACCTTTTTTAACTTCACAAGTTCAACGGCTCGTATGGAGCGGCGTGATCGTTCAACCTTAAAATTAAAAAAGTTCAGCGGCTACCAGAATGTTTAGAACCATATTAAGTATACAGTGGTCATTCATTGAAAACAGCTCTATCACCCATAAACCCATTTATACATTTTTTTTACATATAAATTCATAATTTGACAAAAGAAACACAATACTATTGTAATTCTTAGTATAAAACCTTTGCGTTACATTAGACTTAAGACTCTTAAAGTCCCACAAACAAAACCATGTCTCACAAATTCAATTACACTATTTAATTGTATTTGTAATGTTGAATGCCTGAATTTTAATTTTACAAATCAATTTTGTTTTAAACGGTAAAAATTAAAATAAAGTCTTAACACTATATAATTTGTATAATTGTGCCTTGTTTCTACATCACATAAAATTCTACGACTATAATGTCATATTATATACACCAATCACAAATATGCTGGCTACGCCCACAAAAAATACATTTCTTGTTTTCTAATTAGTATCAACGATAAACAATGTCAGAATTTTGTTTCTTTAATCTCTACATGTTAAAAATCTCTTAAAAATATTCTAAAATATCATCACTATAATGAGAAACTTGCAAAAACCCCGAAATAACCCAATATATTGAATTATTTTATGCTTTTTACATGGGGCTCAATGAATTACTTAAATAAAGTAATGACTTCGTATTATTAGGTTGTCCGTTTAAAAAATGGTTTAATAAATCGGAGAACTAAGAGAACGGAAAAAATAACAGTATTTTTTTATGAAGCAAATACCGGTATCCGAGCTCTGCAATGCACATTTTTCATTGGAGAGGGAGCTCTCGAGGGCCGGATTGAACAGGCTCGGGGGCCATAGTTTGGAGACCCCTGCTCTAAGGAGGCAGGGATAGAATTCTACAAAATTCTCCCTTGCCCGTGTCAAGTAATTTACTTAATATCGATAGAAATACTTGTAATCATGACAACTCATGTTGTGAATAGCTTTAATTAATCGTCTTTTTTTACCCGGAATGAAAATACGGACACGTACCTACCGTCATTTATTAAAGCTATTATGTAAAAAACCGATCCCTGCTGTTTTATGGAATGATTTATTTCATTGTATTTTCATTTCGTCGACGACGTTTTTCCACGAAACCGTTAACATTTCAGGATATTTTTTAAAGTAATCCTGTAAATACCATTAGGTTCGGTTTGTTTTATTATTAATTTAAGAAAAATATAGTTTCAGAGAAAAATTACTTTCGATGAAACGTTTGTTGACGATTCAAGGGTAAACCATAGAAAACATTTAAGTGTTCCACATCTCCCGGTATTTCATTCGTCCAACCCGTCCTTACTAACTAACATGCGCTAAGCTTCGCACGTAGGTATATACAAGATTCATGATAGATATTCAAATATATGACGGCGCATTGCGCCTCTTTGATGCTATTTTGGAACGAGATTGACAAGCTGTCATTCTGGCAAAGCGTCGTATCGTTGGTTTGCTGTTTACGGATGACTTTTTCGTACGTCAACGGAAACGCACCACGAATCCAAGCGACGAATTGCCTCTGTTCCTGTTTCTCGGCTGCCAAATCCTCACGAAGCTATGGCAAACCCTGACGTCGGCGGTGCTCCGCCTTCATCAGAAGTGGTGAACAAATCTACGCCCCATGAAAATAGTGTCAATATCGTTGTTGATTATCATGGAAACGCAACGCCCGTGCGCTGGTAACGGCAATACCACCAGCGGCAAGAACTAGCGACCAGTCGTATGCAGCACGGCTATTACAATTACCCCGACGTTGCAGATAGATATAGAGGATTTTATTGCCTAAGAATGTGTCAAAACTCGAAACGAAATAAACCACTTCAGGATGGTCTACGCTTGTGGAATATGATTGCATTTCAGACTAAAAATGCCACAGGAAGTTGTATAGAAGTTCGTTTGTATCAGATTACGATAAAATTACGGGTTGAGGCACAGAGTTCAAACGTGCATGCCAATACTGCGGAAGCTTAGCTGGTTACAACTTCATGTTTCGTTTTTTTTCAGATTAGACGCGAGGTGTTTAATCGGAATCTGAAGGCACGGCAGTGCCCCTGCCAAGTCGAGCAATGCACAGCCGTATCATTATTTATTTACAAGCTTTTATTTACTTAGTTTCACCTGTCCCGGTGTCTGTGTATCTGCGTGTCTGTGATCAAGTCTCGCAAGTTAAATTTGACCTACTTTGCGGTTTCCGATTGAGCTGAAAATTTGCTAGGATATTTAAATTAGATGACAATACAATATTATTATAACGTGAAGCTGATGTGATGAGGGATTCGTATGGTAGCCGTATAGTAATCTAAATTACACAAGATACATTCAGCGTGTTTGGGTTCATTGGATCGGTTTGGACGTGCAGTTTGGGAGTATACAGGGGGGTACAGTTGGCAGTAAAAGCTTGTTTCAAAAAATTAAACATTTTATGACAGAAATATATTTTCTCAGCTTCAGGCTACTTTCGCACCTGCATCTTTGTTTTTGATAAAAATTAAAATAACTGAATGTTTCAGAAAATCAAGCCGGTTTTAAGCGATCTCAAACGGCAAATGCTAGAATTGCGGGTAAATGTCATTGGTATGGAATTCTCGGACATCGGCTAGCTGAATAAAGAAAGCGGCGCATGATTTCTTCGGCGATGCGTAAACAGTTCCCACACATACTGCAGAGAGGACTTTGACTATTATTTGCTAGATTTGCGGTTATCCAGGAAAGAAAGAGGTGAAACTTTTCGAACAACAATTGTAGAGGTATACCTGGAGAATGTCACCCGGTGAGTCAGTTACTTTTCTACACGATAGGTGGGACATATGATTATTAAAGGAAGCTTTTTTTAGTAAATGCCCAAGTACTGTGCGCAAAACTTCCGTTTATATTGCTTAGTTTCATGTTGTACCGAAATTATGTCATGCTAGCACAGCTTAACTGACCGAGCGAGTGCAGGGCTGTGAGATAAACAGAATTTAGATGGAGTCGTCGGGTAAGGGTTGTTCGAGAGACGGTGTCGTCCGGTCCATGCCTGAAGGGCTGGTCGAAGGGACACACCGTGCAGGTTAGAGTTGTTCGTGAGAGGGTGTCGTCCGGTCCATGCCTGAAGGGCTGGTCGAAGGGACACACCGTGCAGGTTAACTCGACACGAGACAGTATCGTTGGGGACATACTGGTCGAGTTGTGAGTGCTTTGGTTGTCAGACTGTTGAAGAAAGATGCTGTCCAGTCCATGCGTGGTCGGAAGGATGCACGCTTTCTATCGCCTTACAATATTAGTCGTAGCTACACACTACGATCAGAAAGATCACTGTTTTATGTAATACGTGGCAAACGAGCAGCCATCGTCGCCCACAAATATCTGCAACACCAGAAGAGTAGCCTATACGTTGCCAATCTTTAAGTGCCCCGTTTACCCGCTATTTAAAGTAGCTCATGATATTTTGTGTAAAATTGGGAATTTAAATAAGACTTTACTCATAAATGCTAGCCCTTTTCAACAAGAAAACAATTCGTTGATATTATTTTAACTCGTACGCTATTTTTTTCAAAATGTCCCTTACTACTAATTTGTGCCGAACAGTAACTTCGCAACTGTAACCTTTCCAGCGATTCTCTCCATGTTTGAACTCGAGAAGTGTTTTATTCTTCGGTCTAATTCTCTGTTAAAATTTCAAGAATATGGAACAGATGCTAGTCAAGCTTTGCCGAACAAGCAAACACAAGTGTTTAAATGTCTGGGTGGTCTGTTTATTAATATTATCGAATGTAATTAAAGCTAAACAGGGATGAGTTCAAGAGTAGGTAATTTTATGATACTGGGTGAATATTTGACAGTTATTTATTTTGTTAGAAACGTTCGTGATAACGTCGTGCTATTGCAACTCAAGTTCTCGTGTTCTCTAGATTAGAGGTTAATATAACGATTTGCAATAAAGGCACGTGTCATAAAACATGTTTTGTCTAAAAATATAGTTGTAAAAACATGTTAAGAATGATGATAAAGCGTGAGGAGAACGACGATTGCTGAGATTTCGATAACGCTTTGGTGAGAATAACGAGCCTTGACAATTTATGTCATTAACGCAAGAAATAGATAATAGTAAAATCATTTGTCCGTATTGTTTGTCCGTCATTTTAGTTACAATTTTGCCTTAGCTTAAAAAAATACTACTTTATTGGTGATTTTGATATATTATAAAGGTCATATATAACATGGATAAAGACATTTGGTCGAGCACCCTGTGGCGAACTATCACCGTTTAGGAGGGCCGTTCATCAAATCAAGAATTCACTATTGTGGAAGTAATTTTTTTTTCTTGGGTTATCGAAGCCGCTCTCTTCACGCCTGCATGCAAACCTCCACTCGTTTTGATGTTTTTCAAGGAGAACAATTCACCGGTTAGAAATTACTTGTTTTTTGTCGCAGTCAAAGTTTTTTTGCGCGAAGATTGTTGAATCCCGAGGTACATTCAAGTTAATCTGATTATTTATCACTAAATTTAATCAAAATAAATAGGTAAATGACTGCCTCAGGTCAGCCTTTCCGCTTCCACAGGTCGGTTACCAAAAATGCTGTTATTGACAGTATTATTTACATAATTATTGTGATGGAATAGTGTGCCCTATTCTGAATAAAAGTCATTACGCTGGGCAGTGTTGCTAAGGAGAATGATGGTCAGAAAAAAAAACATGTAATGTGCATGATTGCGCTTAAATAAACTCCGAACTAGAATGTCAGTAAATTGTTACTAATTTATTATAACATGAAACACTTTCGTCATAATTTAAATTAATGTTCATGGAGTAATGATGAAAAATAAGAATTAAGAGAATCGTGATACGTGTGAGGGGTGACGCACAAATGTTGATACATTTTTGAGACAAAAACGTTCTTCTTAGTTGAGCATTCACGAGCGCATAAAGAACGGCGAACGGATAGTCGGGAATAACATTTCTCCTACCGCTAATAATATTTTCATTTAAAGAAATACGAAATAACCGAAGTTCAGATGAATGATTATTTGGGACAATTGTTTGCTTCATGATTTGAGTCAATTAGTGTGTATGTAAGTACTAAAAACTTCTTCCTGGTCTGTGAAACCCACGTTTTATAGAATTATTTTAAACACTTCTTTGTTTAGCGAATAATCCCTTAAAATCAAAACCAGCCGTGTTGTGGCATGAGAAATATTGCGATTTTGGGTTGATTTTGTTGTTATTTTTTTAATCGTACAAAATGTTTTTTTGAGTAAATTCACCCACAAGAACGATCAGTGTTAAATCGAATCACATTAATTGTAACTTTCTGTTATTACTTGATCGCAAAGTAAGCTTTTTCATCGTTTTAAATTTTCAACCTAGTGCAGCATTGTTTAGTCAGATAATAACTGTTACGAGTCGACAAACATGACCGGTTCGTGCCATATCTTGATACACGCACGAGAGAGCCAGGGTTCAGGGTTATGAAGGGCTGGTGGAAATCTCTAAAAAGTTTAATGTAGTGAGTAGAAAACCGTGACGGCGTAGGAAAAAGAAGGTAAAAACACCTTAATACACGAACTAATCGTGATACGTTAACTGTAATTTAGAAGGAGTCATCAGGTTATGCAAAGGTTGTCAAAACGAGAATGTCGTGCCGGGCCCTGCTGCCGTGCGCGGCAGCTGGTTGGAAGGGACACATTCGTTTGGAGTGTCCACTGGTCGAAAGGACACACCTGTCCGGTCCAAGCTGATGAGGCCGTATCGTCCGGGCCAGACCCTGCGGGGTTGATTGAGGGGACATACGAGTGCTTCCTTGAGATATTGATGATGCAACTGCGGTTGGTGTTACGGTTAGGTTACAATGATAACGACGCTATCACGTCAGCAACAGCTAACACTTTGTCAGGGTGGACGAGCGAGATTTTCAGCAAGTAGGATTGCTGATTCTTGTTCGATTGATTGTGTGATTGTTACAGGTCTGCAATCTAAAGCGCCCGAGGACGGTCGCATGTCAGTCTGGCCGTGACGGCGCATTGCGCCTCTTTGATGCTATTTTGGAACGAGATTGACAAGCTGTCATTCTGGCAAAGCGTCGTATCGTTGGTTTGCTGTTTACGGATGACTTTTTCGTACGTCAACGGAAACGCACCACGAATCCAAGCGACGAATTGCCTCTGTTCCTGTTTCTCGGCTGCCAAATCCTCACGAAGCTATGGCAAACCCTGACGTCGGCGGTGCTCCGCCTTCATATACATAAGTATATTTGAATATATTGGGGCAACTGCCCACCTAACCATATTATAAAAAAACCACCCCCGAAAATCAAACTAAACGCTAATAAAAACTGACTTTCGATTTAATCGCAAACGGCCAGGCCCTGCTTTGAAATTTTGCTGTATTAACTGATTGAGGAGACTTACTTCCAGCAGTGGACAGTGATGATGATGACTTCATCATCATCCCAGGCCAGCTAGCTAAGTAGGGTAGCTAGGCTAGGTCACCAGTGCCTTATTGGAAAATACTCCTCTTTAAGTTTCTGGGGCATTGAGCGATCAAAGTAAGAAATAAAAACAAAATGATCTTAGTCTATGGCAAGAGAACGGAATGAATCCACGTCTGGGACCTCAGGAACTGCATCCTTTTTTGATGCGTTTTTGGACTTGTTCTTAGATTTCTTCTCGGGAGCTCTCCACAGGCCGTCTCTCATCAAAGTCTCTCTGGAATTATAATAATTTGTTTCTGTTACAATACAAATTCGAGCAGGCTTATGATGCTTTGTCGTGCGATAAATAAATGTGAAAACGTCCGTCACTTACGAGTTTACAGGGCGTCCCAAGACTATGCGACATGATGGGAAAGTACCTCAAATATTGTAGACTTTTTATTTTTAAAAGTAAGTCTTACTGCATTCAAAAATGTTCTAAAAATTAATTTTTTCGTCTGGGAGTCTAACCGACTCAAATGGAATAAAGCATTTTGCAAGCACCCCGTATTTTTAAGATGCCAATTGAAAAATATAGTCAACAAAAAAAATCCTCTTAAGTAATATAGTATTTAAAAAGAAAGGAATAGCGTAAAATATTTGATTTAAATGTCAAAAAAATTACGATTTTACATAAGCTAACATGGTCATTCACACAATAACTACTATTCTAACACCGGGATATTTACTATGTATGTTTGTACGCGCGGAAGAAGCGAACCCGTAAGAGGGTAGATCGCTATGATGCAGTAGCGTGGCGTTCAAAGATCTCGATTCCTACCGGCTTGCCTAACATCAGGCATTTGAGCACTTTATTCTTTAGCTCTTAAGGAAAATGTACGCCAAATCTGCACCGGCTTGCCCAAGCACATCTTTCACGCCACGCCACTGCTATGGTGTGTGGACTACAACTAAAAACTCGCAGCACGTTAGTTACTCTGTGATGATGGCGCTTGCAACAGTGCCGAAATATCGGGAACTCATAAAAACAAACATACATGGTAAATATCCCGGTGTTAATAGTAGTCATTATGTCAAGAAAATGATTTCCCATACGAAGCAACAATTATTTTTAAATCTTTGAATGCAGTATGACTTTTAAAAATAAAATAAAGTTTCCTTTTAGCAAAATATCCTATTTACAATATTTGAGGTACTTTCCCTTCATGTCGCATAGTTTTGGACACCTGGTATTATTATCAGAATGAGACGGATGCTTTACATCATGACAAAGCCGAAAGGATCATCATATTTGAGCTAACATAAGTAGGTACACTATTTAAAACGCGTTTGTTGATTTTTGAATTGCACTACCTACTAAAATTATGTTGCGCTAATGTACTTCAACAGCATTTGCATACCCAATTACGTAATCCTGTTTGTGCAGAATGAATGAGGACCAATACAATAGGCTAGACGACAAAAAAAAACTGTTTAGTCCGTCAGTTAGATTATTAAAAAATATTGTACACGTATTTTTTCTTTTGTTTGAAGATAAAGTGCTTAGAAGTTTCGAGTGACGTCACTCCTTGGTACCTACAATTTTCACCTAGGAGTGACGTCACAATCCAGAAGTTTGATGATCTATAACTTTGTCGATTTTTAATATTTTGATAAACCAAAAAATACGTGTCCCATATTTTTCCTCTTATTAATCTAACTGACGGACTAATTAAGGCCGGCCTTACACAGTCTGAATCCGAATCTGAATTCAGAATCTGAATTCAGAACGCACGGAATTGCATACAATTTAACTATTATCCACACACATTCTGATTTTTTCAGATTATGAATTTCTCAGATTGATCTGACAAAATGATACTGACTTGCGTTATGAATTCAGAATATGAAAATTCAGATTATGAATTCCGGACGCACCCTTTTCTATACGATTAGTACGGACGAGCACACACATACTGGATTCAGATTATGAATCCGTCAGTCAGTGTTGCCAGATCTACTGATAAAGCAGTAGACTTTTTTATCCTAAAATTTTTAGGCAAGGCCCCGGAATTCAGACTCTGAATTCAGATTCGGATTCAGACTGTGTAAGGCAAGGCTCCGGAATTCAGATTCTGGATTCAGATTCTGAATTCAGATTCTGAATTCAGATTCGGATTCAGACTGTGTAAGGCCGGCCTAAACAATACAATACATTACAAAGTTCAGCGATAGTTAGATGGTGGAGGTGTTGGGTAGGTATTTAGGTTAGGTCGGCCAGGGGAAGATAATTTAGTTCATACACTGAAAAGGTGAAAATGAGGTATAACGGTTTTTGCAGAATGTATATAGAACAGCCAGCCATCTTGGTCAGGCTCCTTCAGATAAACTTACTACCTGGTTAAGGTCACAGGAAGACCTTGCCCTGTGATGAGGTTTCCGGGTTGAAATGTTGATGATGAATGAATACCGACCTGTGTTTGAGTAGTATCTCAGTGTGGCGTTTGTTGTAATCCTCCATACTGTCGAGGGTTCCGCCGAAATCTTTGGGCAGCTCTTCTCTGCTGAAGAACTTGAATAGGGTGTCTGATTTGGGCGCGTGGAAATGAATCTGAAATGATATCAGAAGAATTGGGAGAAATAAACTCTGACAACTATAATTTTAGGTACGACAGACTAACATTTACGTAGGGAATCCGTGGCTATGCGCCGCATCCCGTATTATATTCGTCCTGCCTAATTAAATTTCAATACAACTGTATTTTTAATAGGCCTAAGATATTTTTGCAATTTTAAAAGTGCTGCGGCTACGAATATAAAATGAGCCGGAAAAGATTTAAGTATGGTAAGGTTTAGTTTTAAGTTAAAAGTTGTGTAAAGCTATAAAATGAAACAAATATTAACCAAATTGGTTTTCGTTTGTATGGAGAACCGGGCAACTCAAATCACCTTAATGGGAAAGCACTATTAGAACTACCTACCTATTTATGTGAACACTAATGCATCACATTCCACTATATCGTCTATTTTTATGGACATAGCGATTGTCAGACCGGGTGGTCGGCCGTGGCGTTCCCTGGGATCGAACCGGTCGCTAGCCAGACCACCCCGAGGGGTAGGACTGGGTGGGTGCCGGGGGCGCCTGGGGTCGAACCAGGTCACCTTGTACCGGTCCACCTCGATAGGGTCGGACTAGGTGGGGGCCTGAACGCCTGGAGTCGAAAAAAAACGTTTGGCCAGGGCCACCTTGACTTTTCGCTGATTGCTCAGAGTGAGCAGCGGACCAGCGGGAAAATATCGTCTATGGCAGCGAGCACGAGCAGGTCATATAGCCCGAACATATAACCGTTGAAGTAGTAAATAGGGAATGCAACCCGGGTACCCGAAAACCCGAGTACCCGGGTAACCGACTTTATTCAGAGTCGGGTAAAACTCGGATATTTTGACTAAGAACCCGGGTTAAAAAAACCTAGTAATTAATAAAAATTATGCATGTATATTTTAATGATAATAAATAGAATCTAACGTCGGCTGCCTTAAGGACAACGCGAAAAAACAAAAACCCGTACTACAGTAGTAAAGCGCTGGAGTGGCGACCACGGCGTGGTCACCACGCATAGGTAAGCGCAGCGTAGGACGGTCCCATACTCGGTGGACAGACGGCCTCGTGAGAGTAGTGGGGAGTCGGTGAATATGGTCTGCACAGGACAGCACTCCGTGGCGATCTATGGGGGCCTATGTCTAGCAGTGGACATCCGTGCCTGATGAATAGATATCTAGCGCAGCACCTCTTTCCTGTGGACCCTAAGTAAGTGTACCTAGTATCATCAGTGCTTACCATTTCACTCATATCTTTGTTCATGAACTGCTTCATGATTGAAAATATCTTGTCAATAAAGGACGGCGCGTTTAATACGTGGACTTGCTTTAGCCGGATCGGCATTGCTTCCTGAAATAAATAAAATATGTTGGTAATATCTACTTCAAATTCAGGGTCAGCAGCATTGGCCGCTCTAATATTTAATACGCAATAAATATGATATTTTCCGCAGTGTGAACTATGCGAGAGACAAAGATATCGCCTTTTTACCCTTAGGTACTAGAGTTATGAGCTCGGCGAGCTTCTGTATGGCAGTCCTACTCGTAAGCGTTTGGCTTACAATCTTGCAAACAGGTTAACCAAGAAGAGGCTTACAATCTTGCAAGCATGTTAACCAAGAGGGGGCTTACAATCTTGCAACCAGGTTAACCAAGAGGGGGCTTACAATCTTGCATGCAGGTTAACCAAGATGAGGCTTACAATCTTGCATGCAGGTTAACCAAGAGGGGCTTACAATCGTGTGAGTCAGTCCGCTTACCCCAGCCCAGCTGAGACGACTGCGACTACCTAATAAATTTAGCTGAACCCGACTGATGGAGTCGGAGTGATTCTAATCCGGGATATTCGTTTGGGCATGCAGGAAAATAGTAAAAAATGCGACCAGGAAAGTGAGAACGGTTGAGATTTGAGATGGCAGGTAGGCAGAACTACCCTGCAATAGACGTATTGCAGTAGATTATCTTTACACAACTCATATGGTTTAGCAAAAGACACAATTCATTATTACCTCCTGATACTTGGATAACTTCTTCGCTATTGACAAATTTATCTTAGTGAGGATCTTCAAACTTATATCCTTTACATCCAATATTGCAATGTCTTCTTCTTGCAGATTCTCTACTTCCAAGAGCCAGGAGTCCGTCGAGAGGAAGAAGATGCGAGCATCCTGGAGATAGTCGTACTGTTCAAGACCTGGGTCGTTCAGTTGCCATATCCAAAGGTTCTTGTTGCCCCTTATTCGGACTTGGGCTAGGTTCCTGGAATTAAAAGTTCACAATATTAAATTAATTACAATACAACACTTTAAACATTTGCGCAAATTGCATTTGCGAAGCTCCTGAGTCCTGATTTGAGAAGTCTACCCGGCTTCAAAAAAGTCTTAATTAAATATTAAAACGAAAGTGGCTTCACGCATTAGATTGTAGCTCGTTGGCAAAGATATTTATTGATATTATACTTGTTGAAAAGATAATTGTAAAATTCTTTTCAAGTTCAATAAAGTATTTAAAATAAATGAACATTCAACACGAAGAAAACTCCGTCCACGAGACGACCACGAGAGCTGTGAAAGGTAGGTATGAAACGTTGAAACTTTGATATTTAGTTTCTGTGTGCCAATAGATTATAATCAAGTCTACGAGTACCTACCCATGATACAGTAAAGCAAGATATGTTCTTCCCGAGATGGAACTTTACCACGTCACGATAATGTGACCACCAGTTTTCACGAGAGGAACATACCGACATACGTATTGCATGTTGAGAACGAAACTGACCCAACTCAAAAAAACAGATTTGTGGGAAATCGCAAAAAACGTGGACAAACCTAATAGTCAATAACTTTTTCGCGATTTCCCACAAATTTGCTTTTTGAGTTGGGTCAGTTTCGTTCTCAACATGCGGTATGTCCAATTGGCGTAAGGGACATTGATTTATCTGCCCCTTACGCCAATTGAACCTACGCTTAACGGTTCATCATCATCAGCCTGTATCAGTCCACTGCTGGACATAGGCCTCTCCTATGGCACGCCACTGAGCTCGAATTTCCGCGGGATTTGTGCATCATTTCCAATTATGTTGTAGACGTCGGGGCTGAAATGTATAATGATAATGACAATGTATGATTATTACAATAAAGATCTATCTATCTATCTATCTTCCTACGACTGCACAAATCCCGCGACACTTCGACAATATCGCTCCGACCGAAGTCACGGCGTTTGAAACGCTCGGAGACATGCCCACCTACTATATAACTACCTAAACAGCTGGCCATAGTTTATTTTACGTTACTCTCTCATCTCAACTCTTTGGATTATCATTTCCAGTATTATCATTGGATTTATGCCAACTGTAGATCGTTACTCCCGTTTCAAAAATGTAAATACATTGAGCTCTCAGTTTTACAAACATTAACAATCAAAACGAGTTGATAACTGTAATACAGTCAGTATCAAATAGTCAGTTAGGCTGCGGCTCCACTGAGGCGGAGACGAGCGCAGCGGAGAGGAGACGTGTAGGGTCGACCAATCACATTAGTTGAAACCACATCTCGTCTCCACACCGCTTCATTGATACCTAACAGCCAACACTAATGGGATTGGTCGGTCCCTATACACATCTCCTCTTCGCTCCGCTCGTCTCCGCCTGAGTGGAGCCGCAGCCTTACATCCAAAGCGCTGTACTGTCAAGGCTGAACTAGTCAGATTGGTAAGAAGCTATCCCTCTAGAGATGGCATGTTTATATCCCATTCTAACCCCTATAATATTCCTTGTCGTGTCACAATGGACTAGACGACTAAAAAAACCGTTTGGTCTCGTCTATAGGAGTGTCTCCACTTCGGAAGTTTGATGATCTATACCTTTGTCGATTTTTAATAATTTGATAAATCAAAAATTACGTGTCCCATAATTTTCCATAATCTAACTGACGGACTAAATAGAATGATATATTTTTAACCCAGTAGTCATCCCTATTGTCTCTTCTGAAACTGACCCTATGGGTGTCGCAGTTTTGCCAGTAGGTATTATGAAGGGCTTTTAGGTAATAACTTCCAGAACTAATAGAATATGAGATAGAGGAACGACCAACTGAGTCATTGTCAGTTCAAAAAACAAAAGTCTTCGATGGTCAGAAGTTAAGAGCTTGTATGAATCTAAGTTATGTTGCAATTACATAGGATTATAGAAAAGGGTACGTTCTTTATTCTCATACGAGTTTTATCAGAAAATTAGGCCCAGCCAGGCTAGCATAACTGGCCGCGACTTCGTTTCTCGCGCGACAGAGCATCACCTGTCACTGCCGCACTATATTGAATGGAAAGGGATGGGTAGCATTTGTCGCGTGACAAAGAGTCGCGCGTCACAGTTGTGCTAGAGGTACTGGAATCCTTAATTTCGCATATGTCCACTGGAAAGACGCGAACCTAAATTTGACTGGATTACCTACCTATACAAGCGACCCAACAGTTGCTTAAACCTGTGGCAATTATTAATGGTGCCCATAATGATTACTGCAATTTTACATGACGGAGATGTCTAGTTTAAGCGCAATTGCACTCAACGAGGCGTAAACAATAGATAGCTGAGTTACGAACGTGATGGATTATGCAGGAAGTGACTTGGTGATATCGTGATTATTAAAAAAAACCTAAGTTATGCCTATTCGTTACTAAGCTATAGTCACGAAGAGCTTGTATATGTCAGGATTTTATTATTAGAAATAATGCTGTCTCCGTCTCGCAGTGATGGCATATAAACCATAAAAACCCTGACAATCGCTTGCGCACCATAAATGGCGGCTTCAATCTGAAATTATGATAGTAACACTTGAGATTTTGCAGATAATTGGTCGTTAAATAGTACCTACATTTGTAAAATCTCGCAGACCATCCGAATTTAAAAGCAATTTAATTAAGATAATTACTTGGTAATCCTTGTGTCTAAAATGTACACTAAAGAAGGAAGGAAAAACTTACGAAATTGTGTGGTTATGAAAAAAACAGTGAAATATTCTAGAACAAGTTCCATATAACAATACGAGTACATAAGTGATTCCTTATCAAGGTCATTTCCATGCCAATTAATTGATTACTTAAGGAACTTGTTATATAAGGAAAATATTGATGATAATATTATAATTTACGGCTTAATGATAATTGCTGCGTTTCATTAAGACGTGGTCAAACGGCTGCTCAAAATACGTTGAGGAACCGTAAACGCAGTGACGTCACTCGTGCGTCAATTTTTTGTCACAATACGCAGTATTCATGTATGTACAATCAATGGGTACGTATCAAAATATATAAAGTCAAAATATATACGGTTCAAAAGAATAAAGTCGAAATGTAGAAATTCAAAATATATAATGGGTCTAAATGTATAAAGTTGTTTGATATAAGTTCGAAACTCATAAGTTCTAAATTCATAATGGTCATAATATATAATGGTCAAAATATATACCGGTTGAATTTCACAATGGTCACAACTCCTAAGCTTGAAATGCATAATGGTCAAAATATATAATGGGCTTTGGAACAAAAGCAACACAGGTATACAAGTTAATTATAGCGTCACCTCCGAGCCTTTAAGTTTATACATATTTAACTATTGTTGTAACAGCGAAATAAATCTTACTTGCTACTATTTGTAATGTAGTTGAATTTTAATTTTAATTTAATTACGTTAGTTGCACCGCCCACAAGCTATCTGATTTGCCCTAAGGTTAACTGGTAGAGAATGCCCTATGGCATTAAGTTCGCATTTTGTAAGATAAGTTTTCTCTTGTACAATAAAGTTTAAATAAGTAAATAAAATAAATACCTACCTTGTTTGTATTTTTATGTACAGTATGAAATTAAAACCAAAAATCATTATTTTTCTTAATTTATGTCATCTGCAAGGACAGTTTTCATAATGAATAATCAAATTTGGAATCATGGAGCCCACATATAATGTAATTTAACTGAGGCGTGTGTTGGTAACAAGTGATCCTAACATACTCCTCCTCGCTTCGCTCGTCGTCACACCTAACTTTTGGGTTCAAATGACTCAAAAACTCAAATATTTTAAACTTTCACATAACTCAGAATCTTGAAATTTTTAAAATGTGGTCTGAGCACCCGGTTAGGTGCGACGACGAGCGAAGCGAGGAGGAGCGTGTTAGGATCACTTGCAACCATAAAACGTCGCAACTTAATTGAAAAGAACAAGTATTTAAGGAATAAATACTTAATTTTTCTAGTACACGGCTATTTATAGTCAAAATTTGTACAATTGTAAAAGTTCTGGATTTCGACCATTATTCCTTATAAACATTATATCATTAGACTTTATTTATTTTGAACTTATGAGTTGTAAACATATGCATTTCGTCAGTATATATTTCGACCATTATGGACAACGTACATTATGGATTTTACCTGTTATGATTTTCAAACATTATTCATTTTGATTTTATATATTTTGAACATATGTGTTTTGAACTTATATATAATGACTGTATATATTATGATACGTACCCCAATCAATACGGGTGGACGACACGCGTTAAAAATGTAACGCATGAGACACGTCATCGTCACTGCGTTTACGGTGCGTCAATATAATTTTGAGCAGCGGCTTGACGGCACCTTTTCATGAGTGCCTTTGTCAAGATTTTTGACGTCTCTACGCTACATACTCTGAAATGTAAAATGTCCGAGAATTTTTGTTCTTTTTAACAATTACTCACCAGTGAAGATTCTTAATAAGGTTCAAACGTCTGCTTACAAAATCTTAATGTTTAATGAGCTATTTCATTTTTCAATTTTCGCTTTAATAAAAACATTTGAAGGAGGTGTCCATTGTACGCCTCGTAATCCAAGGAAATGTTGAAGATACCAGGCCACGAGGAAGATCGCCTATTAAAGCAGTAGTAGATGTTCCCTTGCATGAATGCACCAGGAAAGCAGCTCTTAGAGAGGAATTGCGACGCATCGTAAAGCGTGCCACCAACATCTGAAATAACGACCACGACCACTCTGTCGAGTGATAAAGATGATGAAGAAGAAAAAAACATTTATGATTATTATACTTACACGATCTTTAAAGAGCTTTGTAGTTGTGGCGACAGCGGGTCTCGATTAACGAACAGCTCTGGGGTGGTTAAGCGGAGGTGCGAGAACGCCTCCATGGCTTTTTGCGCCTTCTCCATGTCGTAGTAGCAGCTGTGCAGGAACCTCCGCAACAGCTTGTCGTCTGAAATGTTCCGTACCGTTTATTTAGATTTTTAGTGCAACTAGTTCGCTCTGAACACTGACCGCACGACTCATTCTCAACCGATTCAGCTCATGTTCGATCTTAAACATTCTAATGTAGTCAATTACTTATTTACAAAATTTCACTAACAACACGGCCATTTAAAAACAGTATTTGCAGCGGCGTAGCTAGGTTACCAAAAGCCCCGGTGCAAAACGAAAACTGGACAGGGATGAAAAGGCCCCTTGTGGTTATGAGTTAGTCCAGAAGTACCGCCTTCTGTATCTGACCCTTGATCCAGCCATCTAGCGACAGTCTCTTAAGATGGTGATCGAGACTCTTCGCTACAAGCCCGTTCGCTGAAACGACTATCGGAACAACGATCGTCGAATCAACATCCCACATGGCGGTAACTTTGTGAGCCAAGTTAAGCAGTACTTGCTGAGTTTGATTGGCATTTATTAATATATTACTATACTATTATTATTATTGCTCGCTCATAGACCTCTGTTGCTTCGCCCGCTCTTGTAAAATCAGCTAAAGACCTGGTTAAGGCCCACGAAAGCCGATGGAAACAGAAATACAGTCTAATGGCCGTTGTTGATTTGTGAAAGTCTTTAGGGTGTTTTCAAGAGTAGAGGTCTTCGGATATTGATTGAAGATATAATTGATAACGTTGGCCAAAACTGTTAATTAAAATCAGGTTAGAATGGAGAACCAAAGAAATACTTTTCCAGATTAGAGGCGCAACTTGGTTTTACGGAATGCTGCAGACATCATACGAGAGATTTCATTTAATCACACGTTAGAAATTGAGCCACAACCAATGTTATCAATGTCATCGAGGCTCGAACGTGAGATCGGATGCAACCCGAGAAGTCGATAAGTTACCTGACGAAACCTCGTAAGCGTTCGGTAATGATAATGAGAATAGGACTATCGATTGACTCGATTCTTATGCCACACACAGGGCTTTTAATATGAGTGCTTGTACTTATTTTTCCATAACTTATGCAAGGTAATATAATTGCGGTAAGTGATACGATGCGATTAGGTAAAGTCGCGATCTTCGATTTGATTTCATTTTTTATTTTTGACCCATATCCATCGAGATATAATAAGTATGGATGCGTAACTAACGCGGAGCTATACTTAATCTCGAAGAAGAAACTATAGCATCAAATAAATTTCTAATGTCAGTAGGTTTGTAACTTTATAACCATCACATTTTTTGTCTTTTAAACGATATGCAACCTTTTTGAAATTGTGTCTTCTCAAACTTAATATTAATATTTGTCATAAAGTCATAAATTACTTTAGACTCAAACATATTTAGTAAACGATGTGTTACATATTAAACATCGTGACTGTACATACAGGAGCAATCCCACTAATATTATAAATGTGAAAGTTTGTGAAGATGTTTTGGGTGTTTGTTACCTAATAACGGGGTAACATCTGGATGGATCAAGCTGAAACTTGGCATGTAAGTAGACCAAGTCCTGCACTGAAACAAAGGATACTTTATATCCTAGTAAAGAGTTCCTTTGGGACAATAACGGGAACAACCCGGCCGCAGCCGCGGGAAAATGCTAGTATAAAGATAAACAGCTAGCCTATGCTAGCCGTTTTCAGAGTTCCGTAGGTACCTCAAAAGGAAAAGACTGAACCCTTATAAGATCACTTTGTTGTCCGTCTGTAAAGACCCTTTATCTCGGGAACGCGTGGATGTACCTATTGAGTTGAAAATAAAACCATATACTCAGGTTAAGGATTGCAATCCGGCGGACCAGGTCCGGTAATCCGGACGGATTTTATACCCAACCCGGCCGGATTACCGAATCCGGTCCGGCGGATTCCAATCCCTAACTCAGGACTACGGTCCCTTGAACCTGTGAAAAAATGAAACTTCTAAATTAACGTAAAAAAATATTTGGCCGTTTAATAACGTACATTTCGACTCCGGGTACTATCCGCTGAAATATGAAATTTGGCAAGTAATACCGTCTTATAATATAATACTACAAGTATAGGGAAAAATCTAAAAACTATACGTTTGTAATTAAATCATAATAACCACATTTTTATTAAAAAAAAACCCGACCGCGGTGCACTTTGAAACTGCATAAAATCCGCCATTTTGTTTATTTTAACGAACTTCATACCCAGTGACACTCGCACCATCAAAACGAATCTGATGATGTATCATTTAATAAAATCGGATGTGCCGTTGAGTAGTAGTTACGAGCGGACACAGGAACGGACATACATACAGGTCAAACACGTAACCCTCCTTTGGGCTTCGCCGCAGTCGGGTAAAAATGAATAGTCTCTATTTAAAGTATTTGTACGGAACCTTCCGTGGGCAAGTCCGACTCGCAATTGTCCGTTTTTAGGGTTCCGTACCAAAATGGTAAAAAAAGAACCCTTATGGTGCGACTCTGTCTGTCTGTCCGTCTGTCACAGCAAGATATCTCAGGATCTACTGATGCTATCGACTTGAAATTTGGAATAGTGTTAAAACCCGCCAACTCGAGCCTATTGGATAGAAAAAAAAATCTTATACCTTTTTTACTTTTTTTTTTAAGGGGTCCGAAATGGGATGTGGAAAAACAAAAGTAGAGCTATTATATCGAGTGGGATATCAAATGAAAGGGCATAGTTTGTAGATTCCAAAGCCTAGTGACTCACTCCCCGATTTGACCGCGTGGCCTTGAGGCCACGGCTTTAGCCAGCGACCAGAAAGAGCATGCGTTAGTACGCGTTATGGGATAGAGAGAGACTGTCGGATGCGGTGCGTTCCGTCCGGTGGTCGGACCCGAACGGCAGTGCTGTTAGAGAGAGGAGCTTCTGTACATAGTACTAACTAATAAACTAAACACTCTCGGCCCCTATGCTGGCCTAGTTATCACGTAACAAAGACAATTCCATGCCCTGTTTTAAACTCTTTGTGTCAGAAAAAAACATGATGTGAGTTTGTCATTGTCACTCGTGAGCGAGGTCGCAGAGACGCGGGTAATCTTGAGTCAAATACAAGAAACATGGTTAATTTAGTACATGTGAATTCAGGACTTGGAATTGTTACAGTCTACTCTACCAAATGAAATTATTTGTGTGATTTCGTGCAAAATGAAGGCAAATCAGTGATCCTGACCTCAAAAGACACAGACACTCA